>JAQLOL010000007.1:12054676-12066340 GCA_029783665.1 Naso thynnoides | reverse complement strand
AGTGCAGTCAACATCAACAACCTTCACCATTACGGTGGGGAATCCTATAAGAAGCCTGGGAGACGAAACCCAGGGCAACTGAAGTTCACAAAGCACTTGCTGCTGCGTGAGCTTACTGCTTTGATCGCAGAGTGGTAACTTAAAGCAACTCATACATTCATATCAACACAACAGTGGCAGAACGGTAAAAGGAGAGCTTGTAGAAAAACTTAAGTAAAAAAATCAACATAAAGCCAAAAAAAAGGGATACTAGTGGGAAGTAACACTTTATAATAACTATAGACTATTCAGCTTAGTAAATGATCAGGAAATACTTAATTCATCATTTATAAAGCATTGTTCCTACTTTATTACACATTAAAAGTTATAAATGCTTTGTTCTTGATTAATAAGCTTATCTATAATGCATTTAATGATTACTTTTTCATACTTTATAAATGATGGATTCAGCATTTCTAAATTAAGCACTTTATCATCTACAAACCCGTTACTGAGGCTCCGTAAATGGTTTCTAAGATCATTTAGAGAGTGTAGGTGAGTAATAAACTATTTCAGTATACATTTATTCATGCACTTATACATGCAATGATTTAGACATGCATTAATGGTCAGTGAGTGTGATAATAGATGTTTATAAACACTTATTAATACTGCAGTTCATGATGAATTCAGTTACTAATTGTTAGTTAAGCATTTTGTGCGAGCTCATCTAAAGTGAGGACTATCTGTGCCTTACCAAGCCAATCTTGAAGGACAGACAACGCACCAAAGTAGTGTTGAAACATGTTATTTTATTTTGGAGTAATTGTTGTATTTTAATGAAATGCTAGCAATTAGTTATACTACTCGTTAATGAAAAGTAATATTATTACAGTACCGCGTTATAGCCCAACACTAAAAATCACTTTGTGCGGTCGGAATCAGGCATTGCCAGCCTCTCAGTCTCAATAGTAAATGTTTGGTAAGGCACAGATAGTCCCCAATATTGATGAGCGTGCACAAAGTACTTAACTAACAAATCAGTAACTACCTGATTTAATCATGACTGGCAGTATTAATTGCTGTAAACATCTATTTGTGCATGTCTAAATCGTTGCATGTGTAAGTGCATGCATAACTTTATATTTAAATAGATACACTTTCTAAAAGCCTCAACAACTGGTTTGTAATTGATATAACACTTGATTTAGAAATGCTGAATACATCATTTATAAAGTATGAAAAAGTAATCAGTTAACACATTATAGATTATCTTATTGACAAAGAACAAAGCATTTATTACTGAATTAATTACATACCAATATGTAATAAAGTAAGAACAATGCTTTATAAATGATGAATTAAGTGTTTACTGATAATTTAGTAACGATGCGTAATAACATAGTAATTGTAAAGTGTTACCAAATTGGATTTTGAAATGTGAAGGAGACGCTTCTCCCCAGTAGAATCTGTCACCTTGGTTCAAACTAATATCGCAATGTTAAAAAACTGAAACAAATTTCCTGCACCCTCTCATTTTCTTCCTGACAATCGTGGATTGAAGGCCCACAGATTAACAGAAGCGCGGAACTTTTTGCTCAGTATAAATTAATCAACTTGCACGAACACATCTTTGCTTCATTCTGTGCCACTCATCCAACACTAATCCACTCGCACCTTTCCAATTACTTTGTATGTAATTATGCCAAACAAATTCCTAAGAAGTTGGCTGTTTTTGAAGGATGCAACATTTCTCCTGGAGAGCAGCTCTGTATCTCTCAGCATGGTTATCTCTACTCCACTTGCGGCAGAAGGTTCTGTACTAAAACTGTGCCATCGCTGTTGATCAAGATGAAACTGAAATGTTACTAGTACACTTGAAATGCTGAGTCAGACCAGGTTCTCCCAGCTTATTCTGATTCCTCTGCCAGAGAGTGTGTGTGTTTGCTTGAATTAATGTGCATGTGTGAATACATCTTGCTCTCGTCTGTGCATATCCATAATGTATGAGTTCACACAGCGCATGTTACTGTGTGTATGTGCTCCCTAGTTTGTAAGATCTTGTAATGCAATGTGATAAAGCTTCAACATCTGACATCTGTGTCATATACAGTAAAGGTATGCATGCTTGTGTGTTTATATATAATATGTGTGTGTGTGTGTGTGTGTGTGTGTGTGTTGATAGCTGCTCTACCCAATCCTCTAGGGGACCATCAGCGTGTGAGTGTATGAGTGAATAATAAATTCGAGGAGGGCGGAGGGACGAGAGGCTGCGACCGCCAATCGATTCCTCTGCTGTTTCTCAAATTAGGAGGGAGGGACGAGTGAGAGGGACGGACAAAGAGAGAAAGAGACAGAGACACAGAGAGAGAGAGACGGCAGGGCTGAAGCAGATGGAGCCAGAGAGTATTCAGCGCGGAAGAGGTGGAGGAAGGGGAGGAGCTGGAGAGAAAGAGAGGATGAAATAGAGAGGTGGAGAGAGACATAGATACTGTGGCAAATAGCGAGGGGAGTGAGTGGAGTGAAAGACAGCCAAATGCTGACAGGAGTCCAATTAAGTGCCATCCCAGTGGAGACAACCCTCCCCATCCGTTCCTGCCAGGGCAGCTTCCAAGGACACACAGCTCATCACGTGGAGCAATATACACACAAACCTCATCACGCATTCAACACAGGCACCAACACATACATGGTTGCACGATTTCATCGGAGCACAAAAATACACAAGTAACATCTCAACAGTTTTGCCACAAAACAGACATAAATTCATACACGTCGGCCATCATGCACATCTCCTGAGGGCCTCAGCCTTCAGAGGACCTGGGGACGAATTGGTGCCAAAGATGGCTGGCGCCAACGGCTACTGGTCCCAAGGTGCAGATCTCTGCCAGGGGCGAACCCGCTCATCTCTCCTCTGCCCTCCCACCAACTTCTGCCCAGGGGCGGCACATACACACAGCCCAAGAGTAAGCTAGACATCAAATACAAACACACACATGCTCATTCCATCTTATGAAGAGCTCATTGCAGGAGTGGAATACGGTCCCCATAAAAAATGTAAAAGACAAGGCTCCTTCAAAAATAATCCAAGGCACACTATGGGAATTTTGCTAACTTTAAATTTCTTTCTTTGACAGGGCAATATGTATTTAAAATGACCAACATGTTGTGACCATAGTAGGTCTTCATAAGGGTCATTTTCAGGAGCTTACATGCCAATATTGTGCTACATTAATGAGCGAGTGGGAGGATGGTTCTGTATCGATGTAAACACCTATTGGTCAAAAACAAGGAAGTGATACATGATCAATAGAAGGGAGGAATGGAGGAAAGTAAAGGATTGAGGGGAGATGAGAGAAGCACTAAACCTCCATGATTAAAAAATAGATTGTAGATGTAACATGGCTGCCAAGTCAAGGTGGACCTTATCCTTATAACCTCAATCGTTAACCTGGTCTACATTTTTCTGTCGATGACTCCAAGTGCTCATTGACCAAAAACTAATCTTAACCATCAATTGTCCTGTATTTTAAAATTCCATTTTATACATGCTGGTTAATTTAAATTTATACCGCCATGTAAAGTAAAGGTGTTTTATTGTTGCACATGTCCCACAGTGTGGTTTGGATTATTTTTAGAGTAGACTTGCACTTCACATTTTTTTATTAAGAACCTAAATGTAGGGCTGCACTAGTTTGAAAAATCAAAAAATCAAAAAATCTAATTGCTATTATTTGGGCAGATATTCCAATTGTGGTATGATTTGTGATATAAGAGAGAATGATAATTTTTACTAGGGATGCATGATATTAACAGCACATTATCAGTATTGGCTGATATTGGCTTTAAAACTAAACATCGGCTATGGGCCAGCATGCCCATATCTGCCGATATTAGAACTGATAAAATAACAGGCAGCCTTTTCTGAGTCGAAGCCATGTTTTAAATGTTTCCTGCGGACAGACAACATGTTTACTTACTTTGTCACTTGTGAAATGCACAAAATTTGCCCTGGCTGTGGGTATTGTTCTGATTGTTGCAGGGAGAGCATCATCTGGTTTTAAATCAGATGCATCTTACTTGTTTTGTTTAAAAGCAGTTGTTATAGATAATTATGACGTGTTTTACATGACGGAAGTTCGGAAGTATGCAAAATAATTCTGTATGTAAATTCCACTACAGAAGAGACTTGATGATCTCTGCAATTAGGTGTGGGGAAAAAACATGTACATATATATTGGTATCTATATCGATTATGTGAGTTGCAAAATATTGGTATATCGGCAAAAAATCCAATATCATGCATCCCTAATTTTTACATCATTATTTTTATTTTTAGTGAAAAACTGATAAAATGCTTATGGTGTGATTTTTGCAAGGATCTGCAGCGAACAAAGATGCTTTCTTAGTCCGTACAATATGACGCGTAGCTCAGCAGCACCATTTTGACACACACATTTCTCCTTTAACATAAATATCCCTGTGATTTAAAATTGCAGTACCTTGCCTTGCCTCCCATAATGAGCCCTTCACATGATGTAATAGGTGGAGTCCATTTGAAGGATCCAAACAGCACCCGTATGTGATCACCACAAAGATCCTGCAGCCCATCTACTCCATTGTCTCTACAAACACACACGACACGTCACCCTGTAAAATAAGACACATTCAACCACTTATAGCCAAGTGCATGAAAGCACAGGCACACAAGAAGACACACACAAACGATGTAGTCCCTGTTTCCCACATGCAGGCTGCAGCCTTTGGGACGGCTCGCTGTCTCTCAGAAAAGCCTGGTTAATGAGTGAGGCCTCTGGCTCTAGTGGCTTTGGACTATAGCAGAGCAGAGTCACTGAATGACTGACTATGGCACTACAGTGGGATTAGAGGGATGCTTCATATTGACATAGAGAACAAATCGACATACTCTAATAATTCCCTTTCACATTCTGCAGCAGTGTGAGAGGAAATAGCAAATGGAAGGAAATAATAGAGGTCGAGGCAGACGGATCCCATGTGAGTGCTTTTGCCCCCCAGACAGAGCAGCCCATAGCTCACATAGGCAAAAACGTTCATGCACACATCTGTACACACACAAGCACATGCACACACACAGATAGTCACAACACACATGCACTGAATGGAAACAAGTGATCCTTTTGACTGCAGGCAGTGTGGCCTGAGTTATAAGAGAAAAACACAAGAGAGAAACAAGACAGGCACATATGAAAGGCAGAGGAAGAAAGAAAGAAAAGAGTGGGATGATGGGAAATGAATGAAAAACAGGGAAAAAGAGAATAAATGTGTGAAGGTGTGAAAAGAGCCATTCTGGTTTTCAACATGAGGAAAAAGGAGGACAGACCCTGTTATAAATTTTTCGGGCCTGTCTTAGATTTAATCTGGGCAGGGATGCAAACAACCCAGCCCAGCCTCAACAGGGTGGTGCGTGTAGAGTGTGTGTGTGTGTGTGTGTGCATGTGTGGGCGGCTGAAGGATTGGTTGCCAGGGAGATTCTGACATATCGGGCCCCACTCCCTGCTGCCCTCCGTTTAGCCTCGACAAGTCAGAGAAAACGCTCTGCGTCGGCCCGGCTAATTTACAATCTCTCCTGTTCCCTCCCGCCTCTGTCTCTCTCTCTCTCTCTTTTCTGTCATTGTCTTTCTTTCTTTGCACCAAACTTGCAGCATTTTCTATTTGAAAATTTCAGGCATATCTCATTGTGCCAGATATAATAACGTTCTATCTGCACCTGTACAGCTAAACAACTTCTTTCACCCGTCGTTAATCTCATTTTGCTCTCCTTATCGCCATACTACGTCCTGTTTTCTCTTTCCCTCCCTCTCAGGAATCTATCCATCCATCCTTTCCTCTTTCCCCTTACTTTCCTCTCCCTCTTAGGTAGGCTGATGTGGTTGGGACCTGTTGTTTTATCCAGTGACAGCCAAACAGGGCCTGTTGTAATTAGTGTGGAATTCTAATGAGCTTATCAGGTCAAAAGCAGCTTAGTCCTCTAGGACCCTAGCAGGGTTGAAATTAGCCCTGCTCCCCTCCCCGACAATGCACACACACCCAAACCCACATTACACAATAACACATTGTGCATACCGATGATACAAGCTCGATTCATAAACAAACACTCGTTGACAAATTCAGCCTCACCCTCTCCTCTCATAAAGGGATTAGCCCACTTTACATCAGTCAGTTAACAAAAAAGCGAATTATTAATGTGAGTGGCAACAACAACAAAAAAGGCAACAGCAGTAATATGTAAGGCTGTCATTGTGCTGAATAAACAAGTGGCCGGAGGGAGGAACATGTCATCAGAAGAGAGAGACGACGAGGGGAAACAAATAGTCATGCACGGTTACATGTGAACACACACACATATGCACACATTGAGCACAAACATACAAAAAAATAAGTAAAAGTTGTTTTTTTTTTCCCCTCCCTGTGTCAGGGTGTAGAGAGAATTCCAGGTTTATTAGCAGGTAAGAAGGAAACATCTCACTTTCCTCTCATCTCCCTCTCATGGGCGGCAGTGTGCTGCAGCGGATGAGCTGAGAAAGCCAGACAGCACATCTATACAGTAAACATCACTGAATTTAGCTTTGAGAAAGTCGCTTATTTGCACAGAAAGCACAGAGGGAAAGGTGAGGTATAGGGACTACAGCTTCATCGTGTTAGTCAGCATGTGCTAGAATGGTGATGGTAAATCGACTATATTCATATAGCGCTTTTCTAGTCCTTCAACTACTCACAACTACTCAAGCTCTTTCACAATGCAAGTCAGCAATCACCCATTCATACTTACATTCAGACACTAATGGCACAGCCATCGGGAGCAATTTGGGGTTCAGCATCTTGCACGAAGAAACGTAGACATGTAGACCAGAGGAGCCAGGGATCGACTTACTGACCTTCTAAGACGACCCACTCTACCTACTGAGCTAGAGTTAGCTAACTGTTAGCTACAACAATTGACTAACTGTTGGTTACAACGATTAGTTAAACTTAGCTGCAGGCACACAGACAAATACACTTGGCAAAAATCAAACTTACACTAAAGAGTCTAAGCTCCTTTCATCGTGCATCACTCCCACTTAATTCCACATTTGAACAGAAAATGTGGGTGATGCCTTGGTTCAGAATCACACAACTTGAAGCTTCAAATGTTGCTGCAGTTGGGTTTATCATGAAAACCTAGACTATAAGTATCAAAAAAAGGATACCTTTTGTTCATCTTTTAAGCGCTGAAAAGTTTGTTTAAAAAAAAGTAATACTATGACTTGGGAGTAAGAGGCTAAAACTGTGAAGCAATGAGTTTGAGGCAGCAAGCAGCAGCATTGTGCCCTTTGTCATCTCTGAAATAAAGCTTGTGCTGCTGAAAAGAAAGTATCACCAGACAAACAGCACAGGAAATCAAAATAGAGCCATGCAGCTGTGAGGTGTGAACTTGAACTTAGCTCTTATGAAACAATATTGAAACAAAGGCATTGTAGAATATGAGAACAAATGCATTTCGTTTTTATGGCTTAGTCTCATGTGTGGGTGCCAATTCAAAGCACAGTAAAGGAGACTAACTAGGCCTCTCAATCTGCCTTTAATCGGTTGTATTGAAACTTCACTGTACCAATTGAAATCACATTAAAGTTTTAAAACATAAAGTTTAAACAAGTTTGCAGGTTATTTTGTCTACAGTCCACCATGGTGGTAGATGAGTCACTCGTTTGTCTCAAGTAAGTAAAACATTCACATTAATTTAATGCACCTCCAATGACTTCTCCTGGTATCAATAGAAATCTTGGCATTGGTAGACAAAGAGAGAGCTTAAAGGACAAGAAATAAACTGAGAGCTGGAGAAAGAAAGCAAGAGCAGCAGTCCCCCAAGGTGAGTGGCACAGACAGCCACAGATACACCCGGGCCATGGACCCTGAGAGTTAATGAAGCAGCACTTCCCTTATATTTCTGCCTGCATCCACAACAGCACAAGGTAATAGACACCCAGAAAATCCTCCTCCTCTTCCCTTTAAGTCCTCCTTGTTGCCCTGAAAAGTAATCCTGCTCACAACTCATCCCTCTCAACGCACACTGTAAACCGCACCTGCCTCTGTTTTGGACAAAGGCATAAATCTGCTGTTGTTTCCGTGTAATAAAGAACTTTTGATATAGCAAGATAGCAGCAGAGAGACAGAGAGTGAGAGAACAAGGGGTTGTGCTGGGGAACTAAATATGAGCTGCAGTGGTAAAGAAACTGATTTATTAAGGGAATGAAAAAACTTCCTGACTAATGAGGTGAATAAGAGACGTGTGGTGCGGATGCCACATGGTATAATGGTCATGATGAGTGAAAAACAGACAAAAGTCAAACATAATTGCAAAATAACATGAGAAATTTGAAGTCAGACAAAAATAATGGGGTAGTGATAACTGTCTGGGAAATAGCAGAAAAACTCCAATAATAAACTGTGGAGTAAGCAGCAAAGTCAACAAATTAAGAGTTAAGTACATTTACCACTTAAATGTTGGATTCAAGCAGAGGTGTTCTGGTGCCAATTTTACAGTTATTTTGTAAGTATACTGGCAAGAACACACTCTAATAATTTATGCAATATAAAAGAACAAGAACAAGTTGTGTTACAAGAACATGTACAAGTTCTGGTCCAGATTTTAACAGCGACTATGATTTGATAACAAAATCCAAGTTAAATTCCTTAGATGCTAAAAACATGAGCATGTGCTAGCCTGGTCCAGACTCAAGGCCAGTGTCCACATGGTGTTTTTCTCTGAGCGTTAGCTGCAAAAAAAAGCACTTCAAACTTTATTATTTCTCAACTTTTCATAAAAGTGCTGGTGAGGCCACTGGCGCTCTTTCCAGGGAGCAGTAAATTGTTGTGCTGTGTCACTGTTTCAATGAAAAGTAGATCAGTGAGGAATGGCCGGAACTCGCAGATGGAGGAGAAGCTGGTGTTGGCCGTCTCCATGTGCCTAGATCTGTACGATATGTCCGACAAAAACTATCCTAACAGAGAGAGGAAAGCCCGTTTGTGTGTTTCTTTGTTCATGTCATGCACCCACGTCCACCTTTCTCCGTTGTCTGTTTGCTAAAGTGGGATAGGCGGTCCATTATCATGATTAAGCTCATCATCCAAACAAAGTATGAGGGAAAGCATCCTCCGTTTGATGCTCATAGTGAATAAGAGATTTTAAACAGAAAACAGTAAAAGCATCAGAGCAGTGCTGATCATACAACAGGCGTTGCCAAGATATTTCTGTCATGGAGACAAGAAGCACTTGCAACGCTTTTTCTCTCAGTGCACAAGCACTTCATCCCAGCGCTCCCAAGCACTCCACCAGCACTTTTTGTCCTGAAAAAAACAAAACAAAACAAAAAATCTCTGTGTGGACATGGCCTCTTACCATCCAAATCTCTTCTGTCTAGCAGTTTATATTGGTGTTCTACCTATTGAGGCTGTTTGCTCTGTTTAAGTAACACTTATATTTGAGATCTGCTTAAATGACTTGCCAGACTTTTTGGAGACTCTTGCCAGTTATATAGAAGATATTCACGTTATGAGAGTGCCTGAGACAAGTGGATATTGCCTTACTACTGATCTTCCCCTGGGGAGGCCGGGTTTCTGCAGCCGCTTCACACATTGTATCTGATAACATTTCCGCTAATATCAATATTGCATAACTCGATTGATTGTCACGTCTCATTTTTCTCCCTTTCATCAGCGCAATGCACCTGATGAATTGCATTTCTTGTGAAATGACAGCACTCTTACTAGAACATCTGATCTAGTTTGTTTTGTCTTTTACACCTATGCACCAGAGCGAGGGGGTGACTTTTGTTGTGTTTGATTTATGTGTGAGCAAGCACACTCATATGTCCATCTGTTAGCACAAGGGTTTTAGCTTTGATTTCCATTTAACCTATTCCCAGCACAGCTTGTCAAATGCTGTGCAAATCATTCATCATCAGAATCAAGCAGGCATGAAACAGAAGTCAGTATTATGCATCCTGGTTCCCGTGGAGATACGGTAAAGTAAAAAAGATACATAAAGGGAGAGTCTGTCAACTATTTTTAGTCCTTTACAATGTATGCTAAATTCTTAATATTCGAATGCACCACCAACATTAAAGGGAGAAGTCTGGTTTTTGCACATTCCTAACTGGACGTGACACGAGTAACCAGCTGATCGCTTTTGTTTTTTTCAGTGAGGACGTCCTAACCGGCGCTGTGCAACAGCGAACAGCCGCAGCAACAGATCGCTTGCTGGAAATATCGTCCTCCTTGGCTCTATTTGAGCGAGGTTTCGTGCACTTGTTCCATCTTCGGCCTATTTCGATTGGCCGAAATCGACACTGACGCCCTTCTGTTTCCATCCTCCGCCTGTCAACAATCAACAGGCATGACGAAAGACTCAAATGCTATCGTTACATTCATTTTGGAGGAAGAGATCACAACCAGCAGGGGAAAAAACTCAGCTGTTCCCTCTGATGCAACGTCGCTCATATTAAGTCTGGACAGTGTCTCGCGCTCCATCAGCTAGAGGTCACTCGCGTCACGTCTAGTTAGGAATTAGTGACATTAAGCCCTGTAATAAGATTTTTTTCCTATCATATATAATGTTCTACATTACTTTTATGATGAACGGTGCAGTGCTGAGAGCTGGAGCTCATTCCTAAAGACGCCGCTAGCTTCCACAATGGTTTCAAAGGGGAATCCTTCAAAAAATCTTAACCAACGCTAGTTTTTAAAGAACACGAACTCATCGAGTGGTCAGTAGTGTCCGTTAATGTTCTGATACAAAAAGTGCCCCATAGTATGGTTTGCATTGAGTTTTATTAATCTTTTTATAATGTCCATTGAGTTGTATAGACATGGCCTGGAGACTTAGGTATCCCCTCACCACCAGTGACCGCAAGATGGATTGTTTTGGAAAGTGTGTAGTTTTCTGTTGATCACTAGTGATGTTTCGCAAAAAAAAAAAATTGAGCAGAATTTTGCAAACGGTTGTGAGGCGATCGGCCGGAAATAGTTCCGTAAGTAAAACTCGATGCACAGCATATTATGCAACAATTTTTGTATCAGAACATCAGCAGACATTACTGACAAGTTGGTGAGTTTGTTGTCTTTGAAAATGAGCGTTTATTATGTTTTTTGAGGGATTCTGGAAATGCCCCTTTCAATCCATTGTGGAAGCTGGCGGTGACATCAGCAATGAGCACCTGCTCTCAGCACTGCACATAAAAGTGATGTAGAACATCGTGTATGATCAGAAAAATCCGTATTATTATTGCTTAACGTGCAAAAAAAGAACTTCTCCTTTAAGCACATTTCATTTAGATCGGGACCAAAATGATGAAGACAAGACAGCAAGAACTTTTTGATTTGCTGGCTGCCTGTACACAACCTAATACCTGAGCAGATAGTTTATCAATTTGTCAGTTTCCTGCTGTTTCCTCACTGCATTCTATTTGATCACCCAGCCTACAATGTGTTTAATAAGCCCAGTTTCCCCTTCTACCCTGGCAAAAATCCCATCTCATGCCCTGCATGAGACATGTCATTTCACAGCAATGTGTGGCACACACCACAGATCAATCTTTAATGTGGCTAATGTCAGAGAGAGGGAGTAGAAAGAGAGAAAGGGGGAGACGGGGGGGGGGGGGGGGGGGT
>JAQLOL010000007.1:12023997-12039303 GCA_029783665.1 Naso thynnoides | reverse complement strand
ATTGATCTAACATTGTCCTTTTGTTCCTTTACATTATATATATATATATATATATATATATATATATATATATATATAAACACACACACACACACATACACACGAAAAGTACCAATAAAAAAACACTCTCATCATCTTAATCCACCTTCAGACTGAGGAGTTCACCTGTCTTTGGCAAAAACAGCTCATGTTTGGACTACACATTTTATTCTACCGTCTAATTTTGACAACTCAGTAATTCTGCTACACATGTTGGGCCCCTGGAGCCTGGACAATCCTGTGAATTGTTTCAAAAATTCCCCAAATTCATTAATTACAGAGTGTGTTAATCTCATTGAGATGGTGGAGGAATGGAGACAGAAAAAAAGGGCCCTCATAACTCATCCAATTAGGTAATTGAGTGTTACTTGGATTAGCAGGAAAGAAAGGAGGAGCCCCACTGAGACTGAGGACATTTGGTTCCATCCTGAGAACACATACATGGCCATCTACAGATTACAAGTGCTAAACCTGATCCTATCTAAAGGCTCAACATTCACTTAGAGGCTTTTTCCAACTGCTTATCTCAAGGACTCCTCAGGTTTTCAAGGTTTAGGCAATTTAGTACATGAAAATAAGTAAATGAGGCGAAATATCGTGTGTGATGTTATTTTCTTTTTCTTTTAAATACAAAGTGTGGAACACTTTTACAAAGCTTGAGACAAGTGTACATTTTGAATAACAGTTTTACATTTTAGAAAACAAAATTACAGAAGTAAAACATTTTTTTCCAAGGATTTCAGAAAACCAATTTACAAGATGTGAAACACTTTTATGAGCACTGAGCACCGTCTGGTCTGTGTCCTTTAAACACTCCAGATACTGTCCACACGATGAGCAAAACCACACTGACTGGCTCAAAACAGACAAAACATCATTTCGTCACAAATAAGCACAATCTGTACAGTCTTTCCACCAAAAGGAACTAATTGCTCACTGCTCAATCACTTTCGGGTCTTCTTCTTCTGTGGAGTTTGAGTTCAGTTGTGGAAGTCCCAGAAATGTTGGAAAACTCTTGTTGTGTCTCATTTCATGACATAATACAGAGGTGTATAAAGTCGAGTTGTACAGCTCTAGTACAGCAATAGTTATTTTAACCAACACGTCTGATAGACATTTGGACATTAATGCTGTCGGGATATTGTGATGTCAGTCAAGTCTCAACGCTGATTGGTTGTCATGACACAGCGTCATCAGCGCAAATTCACCTGAAAAGTTGAGCATTTTCAACTTGCACAATAACAGGATGGATGCGATGGACGCCACATCGCGTGTGTCTCATCATGTGTATCACATGTATTTGCATCGCCTGGCATGAAATTGCATCTAATTGCATCTTTGCACTGACATAATCTTGTGGTGCGAATTTGTGAAACTGCTTTAACAACTAGTGTTCTGATGAACGAGGCCAGCGGCAGGGGAGAAAATCACGGAGCATTTCACTCTGAAGGCACACTGTGTGTTTGCTGCATAAGATTCCAGTATTATTCTTACAAAATTACATTTGGAGGGTTCACAAAAAGGCTGTCGAAGTGGTGTGAACAAGACAAACATGCCAGATGTAGTGGCACGCGAAACAACAACAAGAAAAAGAAATGAAGCAATAAAACAACACCAGCAGATGAAACTTGAGGAGAGGTGGGTGAGGCCAGGCAAGTTTTTGGCCGGCCTCTGCTCACTGCAGCAATCAAAGTGGTACTTTGTTTAAGTTGAAGACTGCCTGCGCCAGGACGCCAAAGTCTATTTCATTTTAAGCGTGCTGCCAGCCTCAGGGCTCTGTGCCATTTAAAGAGTGGATCTTATAATTACCTTAATTGCCTCACATTGCAAAAGGCACTATGTACAAATTAAGGAACAAATCAACAAACACAAAGCCAACTTCTAACCAAGGCACTCCACTCAAGCAATTAGTAAAAGTACATTAACTAACCTTCTGAAACAACAAGGCCACAATATACTCCAACTTGAAAAGAACAAAATCTGTCCATCAGAGCAAAGTAAAAAGTTTGAGGGTCAGTCAGAGACCAAGAGAAGGATGTCTATATCTATGAGTGTGTGTGTCTGTTTTTGTCGAGCAGTCTGCCCGTCTGCCTGCAGAGCAGCCCAGATTATGCATGAATCGGGTTGCTTATCAGCTGACCTTTAAATTGAAGCCGCAGAGCGACTGCAGGCCCAAGGGCTGACGCTCATACCTGATTGGCTGCTCTGACTCAGACCTGCTGACAATAGAAATTAACAGAGCCAGGTGGGCATATCCGCAGGCGGCAGAAGTATGGGGCAGAGGGAGATAGGGGGAGATGGGGACTGCATTAATTTTAAAATATATTTTCCACTATTTTCCGCATCTGTCTTTTCTTAAGCTTCAGGAGAGAAGGAAAAAGTCATTATGTGCTGTGAAGCATGCTAACAGTGACGCAGGTAAGAACAGACGAGCTCAGTATTACCTGGATTTCATCTCTCGCTCACTAGTGCTATCTTTCCTTCCATCTCTCCCTCTTTTCTGCGTCTGTTTCTCCCACTCATTCTGTATTTTAATGGCAGTGGGGTCTTGGCAGGTTGTGATTGCTTTATAGATATCTCCTGTTGGAGAGGGGCACATGGAAGCGGAGAAGGGGGCTGAGGATGAGGTGTGTTCTCTGTCGTCCACGGGGACAAGGAGCTCTGTGTGTCTGTGACGGATGATGGATTACATGAGGGGCCACGGGTTTATGTGTGAGTGTATGTGTGTGTGTGTGCAGGCATGGTCCCATCAGCTGCATTGCTATGTACACAATGAACGTATGGCAGTGAATTAATTTTTTCACAATGGCAGCTGGAAAAAGGTCATTAAATAAAACAAATGTTTGTGAACAGAAATCCTCAGGAATTAACTTTCATTCAATATATGCAACAGTGCAGCGATCTGTCAGTTAAGTGAGAGCTTTATGTTGTCTTGTGGACAAAAGCACAGGGGGCTGTGTGAGATTGAGTGTGTGAATGTATGTTTCATATGTTACAGCTACATGTACATGATCTCCATCCACAGTTGATGCCTCGCACGCCTTGTTCCTGACTGTCCCTGGACATCTATCAGGGAGCACGAGGGGTTCTGAGGTCAGCCAGCTCTTCCTGTTTATATCCATTCCAACGACGAGCATGTGCTGTAACTGATCTGTTGTATTCATAAAGACATCCAACACGAGCTGTATACCATGTGATACACAGCTGAAAAAGGCCCATGGGGGGGAGACAGAGTGGCCAGCCACTGCCCCGCATTTGTCACCAACACAAAAACCCTACCAGTCGCCTGGGAACAGAAGACAGAGAGCCACTATCACAACTTCTGCTCGTGTGTGCGTAGGCTCAGCAACGCATGTGGGTGAGACCTTATCATCGCTGGCCACATTCCTAGCAGGAAGATAAAAGAGGCCAAATGAACCAGATCATGGCGGTGTATGTGAGCAATATATATATATGTGTGTGTGTGTGTGTGTGAGAGAGAGAGAGAGAGAGAGTTTGTCATTGATGAATAGCAGTTTAAGGACCTACACCTTACAGATAAGCTGAGAAAATCATCAGGACAGCAACAACAAAGCTACAATGTAGGCTCCAAAAAATACCAGCAGAGCCCTCCAGCTAAGCATCAGTTACATTTATACACGATGTACAGCCATGTATCGCCTCAAGATTGTAATGTGAAAACATAGACCGGTTAAATGGTGGCGTTTTGTTGTACATTCTTTGTATGACAGTCACATCCACATTAAAAATATTGCCACATCTTGATAGAGACGCATTCACTGAAAGGCAAATATCAGGCTAAAACAATTCAGGCTTAAAAAAGAAGTTTGGTTTTTTACATCAGGCCTCATAATAAGGATATTTACGATCATATACAGTGTTCTACAACATGATGACAAACTGTGCAGTCCTGAGAGCTGGAGCTCATTGTTGATGTCAAAGCTAGCTGAAAAAGGCTGAAAACAGCAGAGGGAAACAGGCGCTGGCGCTCTCTGTACTACACTGTTAGTCATGATAATGCTATAGAACACTGTATATGATCATAAATATCCTTATTATAGGGTTTAATGTGCAAAAACTTCTCCTTAAACAGACTACTGTTTTATTATAAAGTGATTTCAATTTTAATCTTTAATGTTATAGTTCAAAATGTACTTTTATTATTGTATCTTGATTATAAAGTTTAATTTTAATCTTTACTCAGATGTCCCTTTATAATAAAAAGTCATAGATATATCGAAGTGAAAGAGAGAACATATTGGTCGATACCGTTTTATTAGATTTTAATCCTCTTCAACTTTTTAATCAGTCATGAATTAATATAAGTATTGGCATAAAAATTCTATTATCTGTTGGGTTATATTCAAGATTAGGCGCACACAAATTTGTCTTCCTGATATCAATTCGGGTAAGTTCACTTAGGATATTAGAAAAAGATGATCCGATCAAACCTGAGTATCCTCGTTTTTACCCAGAAAAATCAGTACTTCACTATGTAGAACTCATAAGGATCAGTTTTATGCACAGAAACAACTTGTTTTTATTGGGGGGCTGTCATGTCTGGCATTTACCTGATCCACTAAAAAAGGTCAGCAATCAGTACTGGCACCCACTGGATCCCTTTTAAAGACCTCGGGATGCAGCCTCTTTGTAATTCACTCTCCTGCTTTACAAAAGCCGCACAAGTTCTCTTTCTCTTATCCCCAGATGACGTACAGTAGATGAGTTCCCCTTCTTCGAGCTCCGAAGAGGAATTTGCTGGATGAGGGAGCACATCTCTCCTTCATAAGAAACGTTGTTGCATTTCATTAGGGATAAGATTCATCACAGCAAGCAAACAAGAGAGCCGTGCAAATCGCATTGGAGGAATTTCTACACTGTCCTTAGCATTGTCACTTACATGCACGTAAACACATACACACACAAACACAGCTCACACACATAGAGGCACAAAGCAAACAAAAGCTGAGCGAGCTGATTCAGGAGACAAAGGGGTACATCAAGGACGGTGATACTATGTGATTGCTCATTATTGTCTACTTCAAAATGACGCATTACTGTGTCAGTGGTAAGAATGACAGTTGGCTGCCTGGCGCTAAACAGGCGTATTTTTTCTCACTGAACAATGGAGCTGTTCCCTCTTCAGAGGCCTGGGTCCTAGAGAGGCTGAGCATGCGGGTCATGAGCGAGCTCTCTTGGTCAGAGGTCCAGGGCTGTGTTTGAGTGAAAGTATACCCCAGGGTCCATTTTGAAGATGGCTGTTAAGTTCCAGCTCTGACCCTGGAAAAAACGTTCAGAAAAGGCCTGTATACGGACCAATTTAACAGGTCATAACCCTGTCTCAGAGTGAGAGCTACACAGTGGGAGTGTGTGAACACAGCCTAGGGGATCTGTCCCATGATGAGATGCTGGTGATATCTCAGTGTAACCCAGACTTTACATCAGTATGGCTGTCAGCCTATTGATTCACAGCTACAATGACCAGGGAGACAGGGATGGATCAGGTTGAGTAGTCTCAGCTGGGACAGTGTGCAGTTATATATTCACTGCACCATAATCATGGCCTATAGAATTCCTGATAATGATATTATCCTGACGTATACGGAAAATATTTTAAAAAACAATGCTATCAGTAACATTGTGTGTTTTGTCTCTTCTCTGGCAAACGAACTGTATTCAAAACACATGTATTTGGAAGTGGAGACAGTGTCTGTAACTAGGGTCTGACCGATATATTTACCAATACGCCGGTATTATTGGTGAATATTGGCTTATTGCATATATTTAGCATCTGTGTTATGTTCTCTGATATGTGCTAATACTTGAACTTTATGCAATGACTCATTAAAGGGGCCGAAGGCGGCTCTAGTCTGTGTAACCTGGGAGCCAACGTGAACCGCTGATAGCCCACAGGCGAGTGGCGCAGCTATTATTAACATGAATTCCCCACAACATGAAAAATAATCACATAGATGTTGTTATGTTGTGTTGTAATATTAGCTATTTACGTCAGAAACATTACTTGTCAGGCCGTTAAGGTTGTTCTCCGTCTTATCAGAATCAAGAGGTACCAGACTAATTCTCACTTGTGAATTAGTTTGGTTGTGCCACACTGATTGGTATTGGGTTCGGCCTCCAAAATCTCATCAGTAACCATACAACAATTACACTTAATGAATTACTACATTTTATGGTGAATGCAACCAGCTAAGGTGCACTACCACCACCTACTCCGACACAGTAACAAAACATTTTAAGAGGTGCTGGATAATTTACATGTTTTTTTATCACCTGTATCATTAACTCAGTATCAGTATTTCATTCTTTAAATATCACGGTTATTGTCAACACCCCTCATAAATATATGTGTGTATATGTGTTTTTTTACACACATTTGTATGTGTGTGAATAGAGAGAGACAAAGACAGGAAGCTTGGGCCTCCATCCACACTGAAATCAACAGCTGCACATGGGACACAACAGATCTATTCATGACAGATGCACACAAATTCAGACACAGACACACTTGGCACATACTGGACAGTGGCCTGGTTGTGGCTCAGGAGATAAGAAGGATGCCATGCAAGCTCTATGAGCTAAAGTGTGGGAGAGCCAAAGGGAGATGTTACCACACACACTACTAGACAGTGCTCTGTGTCTTTCCAGTGTGTTGAACACAATGACGGTGTCTGTCTGCTAGAGGCCGCACGCTGGCTCCGGCTGAGACAGCCGAACAAGCGTGGGATGAAGCTGGAGGTGTATATAAGCGATATTAGATAATAGTTGGACTTCAATGAAAGCTCTGATTTGATATAAACAAGCCACATAAAACTAAAGAGAGACAAAGAAACAAAGAGACAGAGAGTGTGAGAGACCAACAACCCCGAAATATTTGTGTATTAGAGAGAAAGAACACAGAGTCCCGGTTCTCATTGTGTTTTGTCCCCAACAGTGGAGTGTTTATTGTCCGTATTTGAAGTTGTATCTTTATGTGTTAGCAGGGAGTGGGTGGTGCAGGACATGAATTGACAGCTTATGTAACGCCAAAGCTCCAGATGGAAGTGTGAGAAAATAATACCAGGAAGTATTCTAACTATCCGTGAACTTACACTGAATATGTTGTAACTTACACAGTATATTAATGGTGCTAAATGGGGTCTCTCAATGAAAACAAAAAAACCGAAAGGCAATAGTTTGATGACGAGTGTGTGGGTCTGTGGCTGTCGTCTTCATTGTTAAACCACCACCGGTGCAGATTAGATGGGGTGACTCAGGCAGAAACAGTCACAGACAAGTTAATGTTTTAAAGTGTTATTTATATCACGTTTAGTCACGGTTGCAGACTTCCTCTTCACTCTTCAATTGTTGTTTCCTGTGTTACCACTGGATGCCGCACTGTATCCTAGATAGCGTGAATATACGAATCAACAATAACACGGGTCTACTTGTTTTCGGACGATTAAAGCTGGGGTTGGTAACAAATTCTGTGTTTTATTTTGTAGAAATATCACAATAATCTTGTATTTATCAGTGGTGGAAGTTGTCTGAGAGTAAGTCAGGTTCTCTGTATTTGCCAGGTCAGAAAAATTCTACCTCTCTTTTTAGTTTTGACCTAGTCTCTATAGACAGACTCTACCTTTACTGAATGTAGAGTGTGTAGGCAAGGTAGGGCGATCTTGCCACCAGAGAAGCCCTGGTTTCCGGTTGTACTCTTTTGTAGTCCGCGTAAATAATGGCGGCCTGTTAACAGCGTGTAAACTTGCTACTTGTGAAAAGATCCGCCGGTAGATTTGGTCTCTCAACTCCAACTACATTCTCACGTCGAACTGTAAACAGCGAGTGGAACACAGTGCAGTAAGTCGGAAACAGAAATTTTGCCTCCTCCAATGGAAGCCCAAGAATAATGGGGCTTGCCCCCAGAGGCTGTATCGCTGTCTACCAGAAGTCAGACGGTGAATGTAGCCGATGGGTTCCGAGATTGGTTTTGACCAATTGATGCCACCGAGGGGCTGTCCACATGTATGGCCAATCATGATGCTTCCTCACTTTCGCGAGCGTTCATGAGGATTTTAAAACAATGGTGGACAATGAAACTCTTGCAGTGTGTAATAAAAACAAACATACACCAAACCAAAAAAAACAAAGACGTGCGTGAGTCTTAAGCCCAAAACACACCGGCGCCATCCAACACAAGTAAAATCTCCCGCTCCCATTAATTTCTATGTACAAACCCACACAGGTGGCAGCCAGATGCGCCTGGACGTGTTGCACTTCATTACTTCCATTGGCCCCGAAAAGGTGCCTTTTTCATCAGAGAAAAAGTAGTTTTGTTCATACACACGTACCCTTTCAGGCCATAGCAGCTCTTCCTCTCTGCTCCTGTGGCAGACGATGCGCCTCTAGCCAACTCACCATTTGCTGTCGCCAATTAAAACTTCATTATTCTTCATATGATATTTTTATTGTCACCCTACTATCAATAATAACATGGATAACTGTGGTCAAGGCAACAATGTATAAGGAAAGATTTTAATCAGGCTACCAAATATCCCGACCTCTGTGTGAGACTGCCAGTGAATAGCAGAGTGGTTAAGGTATCTGCGTGATTAATGGGAGAACAGATTCGCTCTCTGCTCCCTGCGTGTGTTGTTTTAATGTTTTCCCTAGGTGGCTGGTCCTGGTGTTGGTGTGCTGCAGCACGACACTTCCTATATGTGTAAGGGGTTGGACTTGACGTGCTGCTCCGCTGCAGCGCCACCGTTTGGGCTTTGTTTGGAGGAACAGGATGCTGGAGGGAGGGAGGGAACCAAGAGGAAACAAAACAGGAGGGGTACTGTGTTTACTCATAGTGTGTTTAAATATACATGCTTAGGAACTGCACTTTGGCTCAACTTTCTAATCATTATTCAACATCAACTCAAACCAAACTTTAAATAGAAAGAAACTCTGCTGGATGCCCATAAATTGCTGAACAGGAAGCACTGCCCTTGTTAAGCAGGTTTGGGTCCTGTGCTTTGGCAGCTGTATGGACCCCTCTCCGGTCCAGACTGGTCTCTCTGGGAGAGGTCAATAGCAAGATCGTCTGCCAGGTGAGAGGTTGGCTCAGGTTTAATCAATGCCCGCCAAAGGGAGGACAGACACACGGGCAGGCAGGTAGACAGGCCTGCATGGTAACTACCAGGCAGAGATAAGACTATTCCTGGTGGGGTTCACCGGCCCACTGCTGAGCCTGTGC
The DNA here is from genome assembly GCA_029783665.1 of Naso thynnoides. NCBI lineage: Eukaryota > Metazoa > Chordata > Actinopteri > Acanthuriformes > Acanthuridae > Naso > Naso thynnoides. Next base: position 12,030,029 of record JAQLOL010000007.1, on the reverse strand, counting down.
TGTGGTGGAGAAACTCACGCTTCAACCCGGTTTAGGGGATTGATTTGACAGCTAATTTACAAAGGAGATTTGCATACAGTCACGCGCTAATAAGGCAGGCTTTTCTCTTCCATCCTTTGTCTTTCCCCGCTATCTCTTTCGGCTCTCTCCTTCTGTTTTTAGACCTCAGCAAATAGTAACAGATAATATAAGGGAATTAAAGAGACAAGAGATTCAAATTGGATATTGATTAAGAGACTAAAGCTTTGTGTTTTTTCCTGTTAAAGCCTGTGTTTAAATGATTGATTCACAATGTCACCCTTCACATCCTACCGCCCATGTGGTGAGCAGGATTGGTCGTGCCTTGGAGCCTTCAATGGGCCCACATCATGTCACACCATGCTAAGTGCTTTGACACCGCCACACAAAGAGCCCTGCCTATCTTATGCCAATCTTCCCAGCTCCTGGTGTCACCCAGGTAGAGGCTTTCAGAGAGAGCAAGGACGAAGTCTCCTGAACAGCACGGTACAATGCTGCCTGACTGACAGCAGAAAGGACAAAATGGAACTTCTATGTCAAGTGGATGTTTAAGTGGAGGGAGGAAAAGGAGAGAGAATTGAGCGACAGGCTCATACATTGGATCCACAAAGAAAGACATGTAAAAAAGAGGGATACTTTCTGCTTGGACATGGCAAAAAAAAAAAAAAACACTTGACAACTGCATGGCATTCTTCAGAACAGGAAAACTCTGTAGACTCACCTGCTTTAACCTCGCCACTGGCCACAGCTACATGCAAATACCTGCCAATGCCCTTTACAGGCTTCATAAACTTTTCCCGATCTTCAATTCAGCCATGTGTAAGCAGCTCCAGCACGAGAAATGATTTATAACACAAAGGAACGTGCTCACACCATCACTGCTCCACAAAAGTGCAGAGACACGTCACACTGACACACCATCTGTCCACGCATTAACACTCAACCATTTGCAAGGCTGGAACTCACTGTTCATGTTCTTGAAGATGTTGAAAATCGGGAGGATCTGCCTGTAGTAGGGCACAAGAGCCTCTCCCACCATTTCTCCAGACATCACCAAAAGCTGCAGGACCTTCAGGGTGGTGCAGATCACCTGGCGGTTCCTCGTGTTCAGGGCATCTGGAAGACAAGACAATAGGTCAAGAAAAAAGAGTTGCAAGACACAATCAGCGAGAAAAACAGCTTTTGGGACGTAAACCCGATTTACAAGTTGTTTGTTCAGGCAGGTGCAGCTATATGGTACATAAAAATGGGCTCAGCAGACACACACAGTCAAAATATACATAAATCTTAACCCTCACACACTCCATTTCCCTTGAAAGCAATTCCTCTAGAGCTGGGCTTTGATTTAGACTGGGTTGTCTGCAATCAGTGATTTCAAATGCACTAGGGAGGCAGGAGTAAGCGTGAGCCAATCACTGGGCGATTTGGCCTACAGCTGCACTTAACTTCATCTCCCACTGATATAGAGAACAAAAGGGAATGATGGTGGAAGAGATGGAGGGCTAGAGAGATCAAGAGAGACAAACACAGAGAGAGAAAGGGAGAGGGGAAAAAATAAAAGGCAAAATGTCAGAAAGGGAGATAAAGTGATGTGGCAGGCAGAGGGCAAAGGGTTAGAAAATAACTGTGATTAGCAACTAAGATTGACATATTTTTCTAGTTCTTTGAGCTTGTTTCATTTGTTCCCTTTGAGTTTTTTTTTTATTTTTTTTATCTGAGCTTCTGCATGAGTGCTGGTAATTCCCTTTGTGCAGACTGTCAGTTTAAAACAGCATACTCCAAGTTAGAAAAAAAAAGACCTGGGCTATTTCTCCTTTTGAAGTGTTAAATTGTCATATGATGCACACTTTAAAAAAAGAGGGGGGGTAGCGTCACCACAGCATCTATATTTTCAGTAAGCACCTGCAACAACAAAAATAAAAGGCGTAACAAAACAACATTTTAAAAGAAGGGATCAAAACGAAGAAAGTAGAGTGTGAACAGAGACACAGACAGCTTGTGGTTGACGAGGAAAAAATGTGTTAGCAGGTGCGAGAGAGACATAGAAAAGGACAAAAAAGAAGAAGAGAACAAGTGAGAGACACAACACACCATCATACACACCAGATAAACCACATTTTAGATCTTGCAAAGGACACAAGAAAATGATCCAAAAGAGAAACTATTTTCACCTGCTGTTTGGTCTTAAAGTGAAAAACTGACTGTAGTGTCTGCACTGCCTCACATATATATGCAAACAGGGCTCTCCCTCTTTCAGTTCTTTTTTTTCTCTCTCATTACCTCTTGACACCAGCCTTTGCAAGAGGGGCGATCAAAATTACTCTAACAGAAAGAATGGCCTTAAGACTACTGGATAAAATAAAATGATAAAAGTGTTTACACCTAATTCATGGTGATGATGACGAAGCTTGTTGTCGCAAGTGCAATAAAGTGTTTTACAAGCCACAAGAAGTCAGCGTTACCAATTTGCTTAAGTACCTGTTGAGTGAACAATATGAACTGAACAGAAATGCAGTTATTACGCCACAGTCCTCTATCTTCCACAGGGGATCTATCTTGCTCATGCTCATGCAAATCACTTTATTAGGGATTCACTAATCCAAATGTTCTTCTCATGTTACCATTTCCAGGACTTCATCTTTTAGTATCTATTAACGCCAAGCACAGTCTGTAAACAGTATTTTTTTTTAAAACCAAATTTACATGCGTAAATACCAGGGCTGTCAAACGTAACACGAAAGTAACCCTTACGTTTAATATATTTATTTAAAGTTCCTTTAAAGGGCACTTTTTTTTTAACGAGCGATTGACGTGCACATGTTCCTCCGCCCTCAAGAAATCAGGAAGCGATGCAGCCATCTCTGTAACCAAAATACACAACTTGTATGAAGACAAGAAAGCTAAAGTGGAGGAGTACGCACTATTGTGGACAGTGCATAGTGCATAGACAGTGTGGTCTGTATTTTACTGGGACACTTTTATAAGGTTACTAATGAGTATAAGCGGTGACGACAACTTGAGCCGCTCCATGTTCGTTCTGGTTGGTTGCAGTCGGCTATTAGCTTTAAGGCTAGCTCCATTAGCACCCTGTACCTCACTCGAGTCACTCTGTAACTCTGTTTTCTGACACAATGTTGTAGTCTGTAATTTACTGGGACACTATTATAGTGTGGTTTGATCCTGAATGTAGGGTTAGTGTTTAATATGAGACTTATGACTAACAGACTGAAGGTAAATGTGGAGTTTTAGTGGCGCTCATAACAACAACAACAGGCATGAGCAGTCGAGCACTTATCACGACAGACTAAACATAGCAGAGCACAGAGTGCTCAATCAAAATACATGTATATCACATTATTTGTCATTGTTTTGGATCACTGCAATAATGATAAACATACATTTGCATAAAACAAGCATGTTTTCAATTCTCATGTTGATAAGAGTATTAAAATTTAGAAAAATATCCCTTCAAGGTATATTTAGAACTGAAAAAGGTGCAATTGATCATAAGTTAACTATGAAAATCAAAAAAATTAATTGCTATTAAATATTTTATTTGATTGATAGACCTAATAAGTACATCTAACTATATGTTGGTCAATGGAATAATTCTTATAAAATATAACATGAGGCTAAGCACAGCTGTGACACTGACTAAATAAACCCGACTCACAGTGAAAACACAGAACTTTATAATGACACTGACAAGGTAACTGTATTTAATATGGATCAGTCACATCATGGCTGACACTTGTTCTCTTTAAAAGGGCTATATGTAACATTTTGGCATCAATTAGTACAGACAAAGAAGAAGAAAAGGCTTTCTTTTTTGTTAGATACAATACATCAAAGACAGGGTGGTGAAATTTGTTCTCTGGCACGGCCCATGTGCCAGAGAACCAGTGTTGATACCAGCGTTGAGGTCAAAGGCACTGCCGAGAGAATTTTTCCTACATGTACATGCTTTTGGTGAATTGGGAGAGCAGAGCACATGGAGAAAATCTACACAAGCATGGGGAGAACAGGCAAACATGTAGTATTGTATGTACAGGGTGGATGTCTAGTTTAACAGGTACAATGCTGAGTGAAAACCTGAAATCCCAACCGCAAGACCATGTGGGACATGTACCCCATAAACGCTGCACTTTATAATGTTGCCCATCAGTTAAGATTAAGTTTAAGCAGATTTGACCACTTTTAAGCCACTTTAATGGTACCAGAGTTTTACAGCAATTAGTGCTAAAATGTTATGTACTTTCTAGCACTAATTATAACTTTAACAGGGTCTGATACTGATTTAGAGTATTGGATCAAAGCATCGCGACATGCATTTACTAATACTGTTTTCTCAGCATGGACAATTCCCAGCACATTATTGCAGCTCACACCATCTGTAGTCTCTGGGCAAAGGCCACTGATGATCAGCAGTAAAAGAAAACAGCTGTGGTGGATAAAAACTTTACATTTTAAAATCAAATTCAATAAGTTCTCCAAATTACAGACAGACAAAAGACAATACACATATAGACGAACACATCATATCACACCATAGCTGCAGATACAGTGGTCATGAGGATTGGATGCTGAAGACAAAATATTTTATTATAGAAAATGATAGATAAGTTTTAAAGTTACAGAGTACCAATCTGATACCAGCATGTAAAAAACAATTCCTTATACTTTCCTTTGACTTTCAAGTGTAAAATATTGTCGAATGTAGACATTTTATGGCTTCCTCAGCCCTCCCCTTTTTTTTTCATTGTTTTTAAAAATAGTAGTTGCCAGCAGCACCACAGCACAGCTTTCTGATATATATATATATTTCGGAGCTGCAAAGAAAAAGAGATTTCAGGTAAGTGACTTCGGTCAAAGCTAACAGAGCTAATTGGAAAGTAGCTGGGTAACATGTCGCAGCTGATAAATTATATGGTATCTGACTGGTGAACAGGCTGGTCTGCTCGCCGATACTGACACCAGCAATTTCGGTGGCATCGGCAACATTTACTGATACTGGTACCAGTATCATAGCGACTCTAGAAAATGATAAAACAATGTTGATTCAAAAATCAAATCAAAATAACCGATTAAATAGCAAACCACAAGAGATATGACTAAGACTAGTAATTTCAGTGACACTCTCACAACAGTCTTTCCTAGCACTGAAATTGACTTAGAGGAATAAGAGAGCAACAGCTCTGGAATGTTGTGCATGACAGTTCGAGCGCTCAGAGAGCAGCGCACTGCATCACCCCACTGTCTGTGTTCAAACAGCCCATATGCAAATACAAAACTGTCACAAGCATACACACATATACTCACACATAGCAGTCACATACTGTGGGTACACAATCATGATAGCATGCACCCACACGCACACACACACACACACATTAAAAGCAATGAGACAAAATGTCAGCCTCTGTCATGTGCGCGGCGGAACCCGACAGCAGCCAAATATGAATGGAGTTATACAATGCAGAAGAGTCATTTAAACAACAAGAGGCTGCAATCTCATCATATTGCATTAAGGCATTTTTTTTGCATGCATATGAGAAAACGACAAGTTGAAGCAGGTCCTTTGTTTTGTGTTCATTTGAGTCTATGACAGCTTCAGTGAGGGATGTCTTTGTGTTTGCGAGTGACAATATGTGTGTGTGTGTGTGTGTGTGTGTGCATGTGCCAAAGAGAGGCCTGTGCAGAGGAACAGCGGTGATGACGATGCTGAATGAGCGAATGTATTGTGCTTTATGCCATCTCTCCATCTCTGCCTAAGTGTCTCCCCAGATAGACAAGCGCCGAGATATCTGCCATCACCGAGATAAGGTGGGATGTGGAATGACAGGAATTTCAAACCTACATAACAAACAATGAAACTCTAATTACCAGCCAGCGCAAACAATTTTCCCTGCTGTGACATTTGGACCGCGGGACTGTTCAATTATTCATCAGCACTCTCGCCTTGCTGAAAAAAAAAAAAAAAGAGAGAGAGAGAGAGAAAGGAAAAAAAATTAAAA
>JAQLOL010000007.1:12000672-12018091 GCA_029783665.1 Naso thynnoides | reverse complement strand
TGCTTTTAAGTCCCCAGCCCTCGCTCAGCCGCTGTTTAGAGACAAGACTTCAAAGCAGGGCAAACCACCACCCCACCCCACCCCACCCCTGCTGCCAATCCTCCATGACACACATCACTCCCACTGGGTAAACACTGAGACAGAGAGGAAGAGGGAAAAAGATGGAGAGATGGAGAGATGGCGACAGAGACTAAGAGCTCACACTGTTAGCGCAGAGAGACAAGGCTGATTGCTTTGAGGCAATTTGCCGGCCAACCTTGACCTTTCCGTGTGCCTGGTCAAGATCATCATTGTGAGTCAGGCGGGCTGAAGAAGAGAACAAAAGCAAACATGAGCCCACAGAGGAGAGGAGTAGAGAGGGCGAGGAGAGGCAAGACGACGCTAACGCAGTAAATGGCTTAGCTTGCTAGCCAGTGGCAGTTAACAACACACAGGGGCACATCATGCTTGACGCTGCTTTTTTAAATGTCTTTCATCAAAAAAAAAAAATTAAAAAAATTAAGCACTTAAAGACAATTCCAGTAAATTTGATTATTAGATTTTGCCTCCTTAAATCAGTGTCCAAGATTGTAATTATGCAAATATTTCAAAGTATTTGATATATGTAATACTAATGTATGTATTTTATCTGTATCTAAATTAGAAAGAATTGGCCTGCTGGATTAAATTTTGGGAAATGTGAAAATGGAGCTCTTTTAATATGAAATATGAAGGATTAGGATTAGGTAGAATTAAAATTTGAAGAATGAAAGATTAAGTTAAAATTGAGGGCTAAGGAAGTAAAAACACAAGACAATTCATGATTTCTTATTGTACTTACTTAATTCCTTTATTTTCTATGTTAATGTGACATGTCACATATTTTCTCTTTGTTGCTACATTAGCCTAACTTTTAGTTTAGAGATGTTTGACAAAGTTTGCACTTATTGCATTTCTTCACATACCACATAAAACAGGAGAAAATTTTAAAAGCAGCACTTTTTGTCCTCTGACAAAAGCACAGTCATATTTAACACAGTCTGTAAATTATCAAGTCTCACATTTAAGCAGACACAATCTCGCCTATCCTGTTGTGAACCTGAGATGTTGTGGGAATAATTACCTGGGAGCGTTAATGTGCTGTTTTTGCTGAACTCTGTGATGCTCTTAATCAAAATCACATAAACAAGCACTTAGGGACTGGCTGAAGATTCCAGTTAGCACTGAAGGAGTGGGGACAATCAGCAAACACCTCTGCACACTCACGCTCGTACGTAGTTCACACATACACACACTCATTCCCAGGGAATCTTAATCAGCGGCTGCGCTGAGCAGTAACTCTTGCATCCGTTATCGATTGTCCGCCCAGGTTTGTTTGTCTTTGGGTGCCTATGGGAATCCCCCTGGAGTCCGGGGAGTCAATGAGAGCGAAGCACAGAAAGATCAGCCAAGTAGCAGCAATTAGCCCTGGGACACAGACCTGTATGTCTCCTCTGGTCAGCGCTGCAACAGCAGACACGCAGCAACAGAAACAGACAAGACTAGGAGCAAGCCTGAGAAGAGCCTCTGCTCATTAAACAACAGTATCAGAGGCCCCTGACAGGCACAGGAGACCAGGAGGAATGAAAACAGCAGGTGGACACTTTAAATACACAATAGCTGGGCGAGACTGTGTGTGGAGGTTTGTGTGATTACACATGTGGGCGGACAGATGAGTGTGTATGTGTGTCCGTGAGTGCAAATGTTTTAATGTATAGCCTCTGTGTGTTCAGATGTGATGAGCGGCTGGGCTGGATCGTCAGGGTCTTGTGAATCATTTATGTTAAAATCACACAGGCTGTACAGCAGAATAACATACAGTGTGTGAAAGTGACAAAGACTGAGGGGAAGAAAAGAGGGAGTGTGCATGTGTGTGTTTGTGTTTAGCTGCATATAGCTAACTAGCCCCTATAGTTAGCAGCAGTTACACATTACTTCAGGAGGCTCTGTAAATCACTTAAAAAGTTTAGACAAACAGCTGCAGAACATCATGTGCAAAACCATAAAGAATTTTAAAATATGATCAAGTTTTATTAAAGTATTGGTAGCTGCTGGTGTCTAAAACGGAGTACCATAAAGCGCTATGAAGTACCTAGCGCAGTAACTGCAGATCTGGACTCTGACTGACTGAAACAGACATCATTCACCCTATTACAAGTCATTGTGTCATCAAAACGATTTTTAAATTGTTTTTGTTTTTGTCAGTTATGGAGTTACATAATGTTTTAATTTCTCTGTCATCCTCCTTCACTGGTGTAACTCAACTGTCCTCTGCAGCTCCTTCTGCAGCTCACCGCCCACGTATTCCATTTCATTTGGAAATATGTCACATTACAGAAACTATCTAGCAAAGCTGTCTTACTAAAAGCACGGCTCATAGATCATGCACAAAACAGGCAGCATCGCCAGCTGTTTGATAATGATGCTATTTTAATTGCTGATGCCATAATGACTTGACCTGGATTCTGTTAACACAAGCGCAGGTTTCTGTATTTAGATGAGCTGGCAGATGAGCTGCTGTCAATTCCTCTTTGAGAGGAGAACAGTCTTCCCATTGGTGCCACTCACACTATGAGTCATTCATTACACAGGCTCTAAGGCCAAACAAACATCCATTAGTTCTGCTGCAAATGCACTATAGAAGACCAAAAAGGGAACGCGGGATTTGAGTATGAAAGCATGTACAATGTGACATGCACCTAAAGATATTTACACTGAAAAAAAAAAAAAGATATGCATTGAAAGGGCTTTATGCTGTGGGGATGCAAGAGGCAGACAAGAACCAACAAGCGCTAAAAATAACAGTACATACCACAACAGGATTCCTATCAGTCATCAGTGTGATCTTTACTTCATGCAGCAACTAGGCATGCTGTTGCTCTGAGAAGCCATGTCAGTTTTAAAACCCCATCTGCGGGGTAAAATAAGAATAATGACGACTTGACAGCACACTGTGATTTTCTTTTTGTTGTAGAATTTCTCTACCTGCAGGGCACGGCAGCATTCTTGCTTCAAATAGTCTTGCTTTTTGTGTCTGACACTTAGACTGGCTTCCTGTGATGGAAGAATTGATTGGATAAGGTAAGGAATGGCCCTTAATTGAATTATGCTACATTATATTGTATGATGATATGTTAATACTCTGATTTAGGATGGAGCATTAGACTAAATAATAGTTATATAACAAAAGTGCAACAATTGTTTTATTTTTCCTACTGTGGAGGCTGATTAAGCTAAAACTTAATTAAACCTGGGGTAGGCAGTTTATTTTTGGTGTTATCTGCCAAAAATCCCATTTTAAGCTTATAGCATATCGTAATTCAGGTGGTCTGAAAGAACACTAGACGTCCGCACCTCTTCTTGGCTCATTATTCAGGCTTTAGAAAATAGCCATGACACTTTCCCGCCAATCAAGGGTCATTTCAGAGAGCCTGTGTTCCTATTGGCTGCTATGTGCTGCGCTTCTTAGCGACAAGTAACGTCGCCACAAGCTGACTGGCTGTTAAAACAAGTGACATGCTCTTACGTTCTAAATCTGGCCTCTGGTGACTTGACAAGCAGACGACACCGTCAGCCAGCTTGAGTCGAGCTGAGACGGACCGGTTCACAATGCTGCGACTCTCCCTGGGACCGTTTCGTCTTTTCGTAAATCTTTGGTGTGAACCGGCCTCAAAAGAGAGAGCGACAACAAATGAAATAAAACACAAGCTTGAGCAAAAACATCAAGGGGAAGGCGCAGCAGAATTGTGTCCTGGGAGTCTCATGCTACAGCTAGCTTGTTTGCCAGACGCTGCCTACCCCAGCTTTTAATTAATTCAATTAGTACAGTAGGAGCTAAAATCACAGTAAACATAACATATGGATACTGATATCCTGCTTCTTTATCCATCTGAATTTTTTGCCCGACATAAAATGAGTCCTTAGAATGCAAAACCTGTTCACAGGGCCTGGCCCCCAACTCCGAGTATTGACCATGTTGATAAATAACAGTATGAGGTCAGTGAAGTCAAACATTCAAACAGTCCAGACTGACAGGCAAGTTACTCAGTTCCACATTCCAGCCAGGAAACGATTACATAGTTTAAAAACTATTCACACTGCACAGTGCTTCAGTCATGACATTGAGAACTGATGTTTGCATGACATCTTGCAGTTTGCAGTTGCTGGCGCCCACCTCACTGCCAGTTGCTGTTGGCTTTAGCTCTTAAATGATGATTGCGTCCCTTTCTACATTCAGAGTTTGGTCCTTGTGGAAGATGTCAACACACGTCTACACATTCTCATTTGCTAAATTAGGACAATGGCAGCAAAATAAGTCTATTCTATCTAAGGGCTATTTTCTGGCAGTAGTAGGCAAGAATACATTTGAACTAACCTGTCCAAAATCCTACAGACAAGTTTGGGGATGTCCTATTTTTTTCATCAAAATTGGATAAATAATTTAAACAATTTATTTTTAAATTAAACCTTATGATTGAGTCAAGCATGTGCATAATTAAGCTAGCTCTTGTTTTCTGAATCAGATATGAATCAGGCAGTTGCCACACGTCATGACGGAGTTAACTACAAATGAATTCCAATTAAATTACACATAAAGGGCTAATGATTCAAAGCCTTTTCACCTACTCATTTGATTTTGGTAATCAACCCAGCTGTGCAAAGCCAGAGACTGTGACACTGAGTCATTCACACACAAAAGGTTTGGCCAATTCACGCACAACAGCTTTGGCCATTTAATTAATGACCGAAAAGTAAATTATACACCCTCCAGTTGCCAGTGTTTGGCACCTATTTGACGCAAGTTTTTGTTTGGCTCCTCATCTAATATCATTGAACCATTTCATACACTGGGCAGGAGTTTTTACAATATCAGGGGAAGAGGCATTTATAAAATTTGCTACCTCTTTCCAAGCTAAATTTACATCATTAGCCCGTGGAGGCCTACTCATACCATAAATTTGGTGATTAGGAGCCTAAATCTCCTGCACAAGTACATCAGGTTCCTCCCGCATAAAATTTGGCCATCGGTGCCGGTCTGCTCCTTTTTCAGCCAACACAAATTTTAAAGTAAGCTCTTCCACAGTTTCTAGGGAATGGAAAGAGGTGATTTGATTGCCCATGACTGAAGACAGCTCTTAGACAACTTCTAATTATGTAATGCCCTGTCCACACATACACAGGCATTTTTCAAAATGTACCGATATCAATCCAATACAGCCTTTTCCCCTCTCTTAAAAAACAAAATTATAGATAACACATCTGTATGAAAGCACTTTGCTTGACCTAGCCATTTAAATTAGTCACGTCACACATGCTGCTATTCTGCATTGTGCTGACATCTTTCTTTTTTCGGCATGTCACGCATAGTTTGATTAAGCATTTATGGGAGAGTTTAGGCTGATAAATCAGATCAGATTATACATTTTTCCCTCTCTGATATCTGATCCTGTGACAATATCAGACCAATACCGATAATGAATATTGTATTGGCTCATCTCTAGTTTCCCTAAACAGAACTTTTGGGAAATTCTGGCCAGAGTGAAGATATTTAAAAACTCAGTAAAGTGTTGGCGGGGGGATGGGGTAAACAGGGTTTTCAGTTTAAGATGTCAGATTGTGCATCGTTATTTCCTGCGTTTACATGCGGGACATGTGCAATGGCGGGTACAATAGTTCTGGTTTTAACCTTGCTAAGACTTCTGACATGCAATTTAATGTGGACAGAGATTTTTTTTAAAGCAGTGATTTTGTGGAAAGGATATGCTTTAAAAGGAGGAAAAACCTTGTTTTTTAAAATACCTGTGTACGTGTGGACAAGGCATAATCCTCCTTTACCACTGCGCAACACTTCGTCACAGATATGCTTGCTTTTGATTTTACCGAATCACCAAAAAGGTTGGCTGTGCTTACATGCACTCCCAAAACTTAGACCCATGTTTGTGCTGCGCCTAGATTGACAAGAAAAGAGCCCCTGGCCTTCGACAATCCACCTGAGATGGAAATGCTGCTTTTTATTGTCATATTGTCAACTACAGTAAATCAAAAATAGCTGCTGCAGCTGATACAAGACACGATTTATCAGTTTGCAGAGATGCTGCACCTCCTACACACAGATCTCAAATCCATTTTGAAAAAGTGCTTTTAGGGCAGAGGCTCTACGGAATTTTAGAAAATGGTTATGAGCATGCAGCACACAACACGTATTAATAATTTATTCATCCTAATCCAGCCCGGTTTCCAACTGTGCCACAGGTGCACTGCACACCTCTGGCCAGAACATTTCCAAAAATCAGTCGCTTTGTGAGTAAAAATTGCTGTGTATGTGAGAAAGAAAAAAAAGTAGAGAAAAAGAGAAAAATAACAGAATATTTTGACGATCTTGGAGGTCACAATAAGAGGGAGCAAGTCTGGAATAGGCAAACGATAAGTAAGGGAAAGAGGGCAGAGTCACTCTCGCTATCTCCCCTGACAGCTGTTTCCATCTAACAAGCATGCAAGTATGCTCAATTCAAAGCACTAGTAGTGGAGCGCATGGTGTCAATTGAAATGATACCTAACACAAGCTGGATGAGACAATTTTGGGCTTCAAAGATAGTTCAAAAGCAGGACACAGAGAGTTATGAATTCTATGTGAACCTGCTTGCACACACACACACACACACACTCACAAACACACTTAAACACACACACACACACACACACACACACACACACACACACATAGATGAAAAGAATGTTATTTTGGCACACAGTCATGCCCGCAGTTTCAAATTGTGTGTTGAGGATTAAAAGCAGGATGGTGTTATTAGACTAACAAACATTAGCGGGAGAAACTCAAACAGTGACACTGCTGGATGTTCCTGTGAGAAACTGCACATTACATTTTTTCCCAGTAAAGTCTTTTCATCATACAATAAAAAAAACACCAGCAGTGAGTGTTCCATGATGCTTAACAAGTCAACATGTCATTGAATATTTGGCAACACATTATGGGAGGCCTGACTTTGCTGCACGCGTTTTTCACATACATACACTCTATTTACCTAAACTGGCAACATCAGAAACAATATTAAGTCTGTGTGTCTGCAAAGTCCTTGTTTGCATCAGGAACAAAGAATGAATTTGGTTTGTTCTTGTGCTCCCACTGAGAGCCCATCACAATTTTTTTTCTATAAACAAACAAGAGAGTAAAACCAATTATTTTCCCACACACATTTCAAAACTTGCCAGCACAATGTTGCTAATATCTGGCAATGAATTTGTTTGTTTGCATTCTTCAAGTAGCTTACGCAGTTTTGTTGCACACAACACGGACTCTGGCCCCTGTTAGCCATCACACAGTACGGTGTGCACGCAAATAGACAATTTGAGTCTTGGGCTCATTTCTGTAGCTGCAGCAGTTAAAATGAGGTAACAAGGAACGGAAGAAGAAGAAGAAGAAGAAGAAGAAGAAGAAGAAGAAGCTGAGGTCAGTGAGGAGGAAGACTGTCTGGAACCTGCTCTAGTTTACAGGTAAAGCGGCTAAATTAAGCTAAGACTACAACTCAAGTACTGTGCTCACTGTGCTACTGTGCTCAGTGTGTGTATGTGTGTGGGTGACCCTCTGCTATCGTGATGGAAATAGGCCAGAACAGTAGTGAGAAGCAGGAGGAGGAGGACAATAAGATGCGATGAACAAAACCAGATGAGGAAAAAGTGAGACAAAATGTTTCATAGCAGGAGTTTTGCTTTCCTCTGTGTAATGTGCGCATGTCTGCACATATGTTGGCCCATGTGCAATTACCATGCCCAGATGCTCTGACAGTGTGAGATATGGGCCTTTCGATTGACCTGGCAATGGTCACAAAGTCACAGCTCACCAGCCAGTGCCGTGATTGCGTCTTGTCTATTCAGAAGCCGCGGCCTCTGCTCTTAGCTCCCAATGATTACAGCTCAGCAGCCGAGCTTGACAACACACAGGCAGAGTGTAATCAAGTCAGAGAGAGGGAGGTGTAATCAGCATTTCCCCTCCAATCAGCCCCAAAATCACTGTCTCTAATCTGCAGCCAGCCATTGATGGGTTTGATTGATAGGATGGATTTGTTATCTGGCTGTGGGGGTCTGCAGGGAGCAGAACAACAAGCAAGAGCAAGAGACACAGTCAGCTTATCAGCTATCGCTACATTTGTTACCGCTCCCCTCGTTGAGCGAGCTGAGCTTTTCCTCACAGGCTACAACGGCAGCTCTCCTCCCATTTATCATACAGAAGAATTAAATGTGGACACTTCAAAGTACTTCCACACACAAGGGTCCCCGGGGGCATGTGTTTTCTCCCTGTTTAAAATGGAAAGGGCCAATCCATCACTGGCTGTTTGTGACGGAAACAGAAACCTCGGAGAGAATTCGTGTATATGTGTGCATGTGTCTGAGCGTGCAAGCGTGCATGTGTCTATGCACGCATTAATTACTCGCGCATATTCGTGTGCGCGAGTCAGCATGCGCGTGTGATTTGTACATGTCAGATGCACAGTGAAGATAAGGGGACAGAGTAATGCTTTTTCAGCAAGCAAATACCATGACTGGAACATCTACTGCCTGCACACTTTTGATAAATCTTGCTGCTCTGCCTCACACTGTACTGAAAAATCCTCCCCAATTTTCAAACAAATATGCTCATTTTCAATGAGCGTGTGATGAATGTGCTCCATTGATTTTGTGCGTGAAGCTAAAACAATAGAGACCAAGACAAATGCTTGGTCTGTTAAAGATAACAAGGCAGCTTTTCCGGACTGTGTGACATTGCTCATGTGCGTGGATCGTAAAGACAAAGAGAACAATGATGTGATCTAATTTAGCAGATACAAATGCAGTTATGTTGCACATTTCTGGCCATAAACATGTATAAGAATTAACCAGAAATGAATTCTTTAATGTGACCTTTCCGCTCTGTTTTCCATGTTGATCACATGTGTTTTACGAAGGAAAGAGTGCACGCGACGCATTACTAGAACTTAAATTCACTATGCTAAAAAAAATACCAAGCTAACAACCTTCACTTCTCACACACTTAATCAATCCAAGCAAATAAAACAAGCTTCTATGTACTGCATTAATGAATGTATATTGTGGGTTGTGAATGGTTTTCTATGCATTGTTATGTATATTAGCCTAACGTGGGTCATTACGGTACCAATTTCTTTGTACTTCACACGTATAAGGTGAGATTTCTTGTCAACTGCTGCCTCAAGGGCTAAAAATAAAACTTTTAAAAAAATTTTTGGGGGGCTTTTTGTGACTTTTATTAGGACAGGACAGCTGAAGAATAGACAGGAAACAGGGGAGAGAGGGGGAATGACATGCAGCAAAGGGCCATAGGTGGAATCGAACCCGGGTCTGCTGAGGTGAGGACAAAGCCTCTGTATATGAGGCGCCTGCTCTATCGACTGTGCCACCGGGCGCCCCAAGGGCTAAAAATAAACCTTGAGGCCAACACGAGACAAAAAATCAAATGACTTCAAAAGGGCTTTTACATGTAAATGATGTATGTTACAGTTAAGCCCTTGTCCAACAAAAGTAGTAAAACCAGAGGTCTTAAATCTGGTGTCTGTGCAGTGGCTCAGATAGCAACACATTCTGCATCAATTAACAACGATTAAATTGCCAGAACTAAAGGGAGGAGCAATGGCAATAACAGAGTAGTACAGTAAGTAAGAGTTGGCACATCCTATGGCATCCGAAGCACAAAAACAGTAGGTGTATCCCAAGTCAGGGACCGCATCCTTCAAAGACTGTGGCCCAGGAAGGTCCACGAAGGCCACAACTTTGTCAGCCCTCCTGGGCCAGACAGAAGTCTCGCTAAATGAGACAGCCTGGTCTGCAGAGTAGTTCCTGTTTTTGTCAGCAGTTGTTCCTGTCTTTACCCAAGCATTACAACACATCACTTCTGTCGCCTAGCAACCATAGTACAGCAGTTAGCTAATGTGCTTGTAGGTCCAAGGTTCAAGAAGTTAATTTGTCCCAAACTGGCCTAAAGAACACAGTGTATGATACTACAACAAGCAAATAAATGCACAAAGCACCTTCAAACACAATGTCCATGAGACATGTCTGTTAGGAAGGGGCCAGAAATTTTTATTTTATTTCAATATTTAGATTTAAAAACTTACTCTTCAGTTGCTGCCGCTTCGTCGCTAATGGATCCCTCTTGACATGGGATTTGTTAGTCGTATTTGTCAGCCTTATTTGAGGGAGCCTTCGAAATGAGACAGTCTTTGTCAAGCCACTGTGGTTGGTCTAAAAATACAGCCTAAAAATACAGCCGTCAGAGGATGCAACACCTGAATTGAGAACCAGTTAGTTTTGTATCATTACTTTCACTGCCATGATTGGGAGAAAAAAAAGTTCTGCATGACAACTGGGCAAAATCCATGTGCTGAAGAAAACCGAGAATAGCTACACAATTGACCTTGAGGTAAGAGTGTTTTTTCAAGAAAATATTTACTGCATCCCATGGCAACTGCTTAAATCAAAGATCCCACCTCTGTCGAGGCACCTTGACCAACTGAGGCTGCAAGCCAGAATTTCAGTGCCAGAAACACCAGTGAATGACAGCACCATGACTAACTAAAAATAAATCACAGAGAAACCATTTTCAACATTTTAAATTCAACAAGTGAGCCCCACTCCGAGCTTCTGTGTCAAGTGTGCTGAGGCAGTAATGCCCACCCTAAGCTGGGGAGAAGCACAGAAAATCAGCAGCATCAGTAGCAGCAGGCAGTGTGCTTTTAGGGCCAACCAGCAGCAGCAGCAGCAGCCGAAGCAAAGAGTGTCTGGCAAGGCTCTGTCCAGATCCTAATGGGATGTTCTTGTTGTTGCCAGCGGATAACTCTCATCCTGTGTTCTGGACTACAGATCAAAGAGGGCCTGGGCTCCACGGAGCTACCAGGGCTGCATGGATGGAGAGGACATAGGCATAAAGTGGAGTAGGAAGGGTAAGTAAAAGGATAAAAAAGGAGGCAAGCAAACAGGTAAGACACAACATTAAAAGGGAAAACATTAAAAAAAGACATTAATTACAGATTCTTCTATTTTCTGCTACTGTTCAGGCAAGGAAAACAGAGGGTGGAAGGAGGAGAGTAAAAGAGGCTTTAAAAAAAAGAATCAGGACAGGACCAGTTAGGAGTCAGTCAGGACCATAGAAGTATATCTAGACAGGACAGAGCCGCTCTGCCTTGCCTTCAAACTGGCGCAGTGGTCATTCATGGTAGTGCAGCAAAAATTCCCAGGTAACCAACAAGGCATTTTCCTCATTTCAACGGCATTTCCACCGTTGTAAAACAGACGTCTGTAAAAATGTTGGCTGGTCACCTCGAACTGCAAACAAGCTTAATTATGACTTTTTGTCCTGGAGAATTTGTATTTGCAAAACTTTCAGAAAGCTGAGAAGGTGATCTTAAGGTGACCACGAGGAACTTTTAGGTATTTATGAAACAGTCCCCTGATGATTATCAGTTTCCTGTAACAGCAAACAAGACTCTCAGTGAAAAGACTGCTATTTTTATGTAGTTACTATTAATGCCAATGATCATCGAATACGAATCTGCACGAACTCAGACGAAATGATTTTTTTTTTTTAATTTGTTGTTCTGTGCAATGACAATAACATAATTATTTTCTATGCCTACAGCTGTTAGATTGTGCCTTAGCATGTAGCAATAATATAAATGACTGTGCAACGTCAGCCTACAGAAAAACGGAGGTAAAAGGTCTCAGGGGACACTGCTGCCATACAACTGGCTTAATTCTCATTTCACATACATTACCTCATCGCGGTCCACTCTTTCACTCATTTTCAAAACAAATACATGCGTTGCCGGTGTTACGCTGAGTTCTGCCTACCTGGCACGTGCTACCAAGATCCTTACAACAGCAGGCGGTTGTGTCACTACTGCTTTTGTCCAAGGGGGCCGCTAGATTCAACAAAAACTGAAAGTTCCTCATAGTCACTTTAAAATCACCACCATTGCCACCAACAAGCAAAATGTTGCTCATTTCTCCAGAGGGATTCTACTTAGCGAAATGCTGTCAGACAAGGCAGACAGGAGGAGTACCTGCAAAGTGTTTTGATACCTGTTGGGTCAATAAATGGGGTTTGGGTGCATCTTCACATTCAAAACTGGCCTAGCTTGTATTACATTAGGACATGGTGGAACATTGGCCCTCTCTGCTGAGGGTCAGCAGTGATGTCAGGGCAAAGCTCTTTCTCAGGTGATGTGAAATCAACCTTTAGAGATACAAGTGGCAACCAGCTGTGCAACTGATGGTCCACAGATAAGAAAACAGTTTGGTGTGATGAATATCAAAAAGAGGAGGTGAGGGCAAGCCAGCTGAAAAGAATAAAGCTTTATGCACAGAGCAGCACAGACATAAACACACACACAGAGCTCCATCATCCACCTGCAGGGAGAAAGATGTCTTCCCTCAGCGGTGATGATAGCATCTTCAATCCCATGGTTCAACACTTTCACTCGGGGCCTTTGAGAAAAGGACTAAATCTAAAGAAGAGGATTGTTTCAGGGGAACTGACTAATGTGCTCTACACGCGAGGCCTTATGAGTGGGATGAAAGCTGCCTTCTGAAATGTCATGGTAAATGCAAAGCTGCACGAGTGTGAGCCCAAACTCACGCACAGAACTGCTACTACAGCAAGATTCATATTTAGTGTAGCCTGAACATGAACTTTTGTTAATCAGACAGCTAAATTATTGCAAAGCGGTCTGTAGATCCATTGATCAATTCAGTCTTTTCAAGCTACAGACTTAAAATAAATAAAAAATTATTGTTCCAATCCAATTCTGAAGAAAAACCATGGCCTTTGATCAAATACAATATATCTAATAAATGTACAAGCTCTGCTTCCCCTCAAAACATAATCAGACAAAGATTTTACTTAAAAAGATGAAAGTAAGGAAAACAAGTAGTAAGTGAAACATGTTACACAATGATGAAATAAAACCATTGCAAAATTTTTACAACCGTCACACGCAGCGTTTCCTGTTTTCATCTTCTCTCGTGTGTTTGCTTTAGATGTGTCCACAGCATCCACTACATTATCAAACATCAACAGCAAATCCTCCACTCAGAAGAAAGCTCAGCTTGCATAAGTGTGTACACAGTGACTGTTGCAGATCAGCTCATTCACCCACAGAAAATATGGCTGGCAGCGAGTGTGCTAACAGCTTAAAATGTCAGTGAGACAATCATTTTTATCATTTTCAGTTACTTTTGAAATTACGGGAGAGCACAACAAGTATATATTTTGAATTATATTTAGGGTTAAAGTTATGTATATTTAAGGGTTTGACGAACAGCAGTGTTCAGTTGTCTGCTGGGTGTCACACAGATATTGGTAGCAATGCATAACATCCCAAGCTCCACCTTCACATCCACCTTGAGGCTTCAAAACGGCAGTCCAAAAACCAGAGGGTGACGTCATATTGGCACCATCCACCAATTAATTTCCCGTCTTTAGGGGTGGGGTGAAAAATACATATCTGATGAGGCAATAAAAAATGAGCTAAAAAAGATTAAAAGATGGAAAACTTTCTCTTATTAGATGAAACAGATGATGTTGACGAAGTTTTACTGTTGAAAAATGATTTCCAGTTTAAAAAAGGTTTTATAAATTGCAATATATGATGTCGCAATACTCAACATATTGCAATCTCATGACAATATTGTATCGTGACTTAAGTAATATAATATCGTATCGTGGGGCCTCTTCCATTAAAGTTGGAACAGGTGCCCAAAGATGGTTTATGGGGGTTATGCCTATTCATGCTTGTGTGTCTGCAAGAAAACTCACCCACCCACACACGCAAACAAATGCATGCACCCACACCCACAAATCTACCTGCTGTTTAGAAGGAGTGTGAGGGAAGCAGAAACAGTGCAGCGAAGCAGATGTAATTACAAAAGGCAATACAAGCCGTGTATCTCCGAGTCTCTCTGACCCACATTGAGGAAGTAAGTCAGAGCTTATCAGGGTGCCACAGAATGGGGAAATCTTCCAGCAGGGGTGGCAAGTGCTCCCTGCTCTTTTCAGATGTGACACGTTGGGAAAATGATGGTGGTGGTGGAGGTGGAGCGGGGAGGGGGTTAGGCTCTAAGTAAGGAGGACAGCAAATGAGGAAATAGTCCCTCCTTCATTCCTCACAGCAGGCAATCTCTGGTTTGTCCCAGTGAGAACGAATTGAAATAGAAAACGGCACTAGTCCTGTCGTCATCTCGTACACACACAGGAAGCTTAGTCAGATGATAGAAGGGGGCGTGAGGGTGAAGGCATGATTAGATATGGTTGGTGGTAGGACAGCGAGTGTTCAGTAAATTAAATGTTGCTTGTTATGACTCTCAATCATATAGGAAAAATACAAACTCTTGTACCATCAATTTGTAATGCCGTACAACTCGTTATGTTCACAAGCCATTCCGACAAGAAATCAGTTACTGCTGCTGTTGTTTGCTGCTGCTCTTGCTCTTTTGTTGCTGTCGCTGGTGTGCAAGATCTGGGGAGATTTTCTTTTTTTTTTGAGGATTCCCGTTGAGAGATTTGACAAGTACTGTCAGATGAAAAAGTGAACAGTGAGGAGATGAAGATGTGGATGCTTCTGACAGCTTTATTGCAAAAGCTGTAGGTGCTATCTGTTTGGCCTTGGCGCTGCCTGCTGCCGCAAATACGTGCACTCAGACACATGCACACGCACGCACGCACACACACAGGCAAAAGACACACACGTGCATATGCTCAAGGACACACAGACCCACACATAAAAAGATTACACTTCCTCTGATGTTTCCCATAGGCGAGTAATGGCACCAGGAAAGAGCAGTGTTTAGTTTGTGATCAAAAGAAGAAAAAGTAGCGTGCCAGAAATGTACGTACATATATGTAGCACTCTCAGGTCTGATCTGACTGAATATGCTGCTCAACTCCTGCAGGCACTGGTCACGTCTTTCTGGCTTGGTTGCCAGCATGCAAAGTAAAGCTCCTGTTAATGGTCAAGTCACCAACAAGTCAGTGACGGAGTCACTAATGCTTACAGAGTGGCAAGCAGCAAAGCACCTACCTGAGCCTGATTTAGAAGCATTATAGTTCACCACGATCAGCAAATAAGGACTAGTCAACCATCATCATGGGGTAAGAAATATCAATCTGAAGTCATCTCCTGTATCATCTCTTTCTGCTTTTTAAAAATCAATAATATGCTCTTCTTCTCTCCGTCTTTCACTATCTTTCTCTAGCAATTTGTCAAACAAATGTACCTGGAGGCCTTAGTGCAATTATGCCAGATGAAACATGGAACTGAGTATTGTGGCATTTATTCTCAAAGGCCTCTCCTTAGTTTACTTTGCCTTGGATCGTACCAGCCTTGTATGTCACTTTGGACAAACGCATCAAATGCCAAATTAATAAATGTATATTTAAATTTGAAGTCCCTGGAGACCAAAATTATCAAAAACTTTCTTAATATGTAATTAATGGTTTTGCAAGCTTAATAAAAAGCATCAAAAATTTCAGACGTGGCCTCGTTCCAACTTGAAATATTTTCATTTTGAGTTTTTGGCAGTTTACCAAAAGCTAGGTTAATATGGGCGTGGTTATCCTCGATCCATTTTATGTAATATGGATAAAGCTGATTAAAAATCAAAAGTCTGGTGTCCTTGAACAAAATCCCACTGCTCCAGCTCAATCACCCTCCCTCAGTCTGAGCCAGCCAACTTTTCTCACACCCTGTTGCATTTAACCAAGCTTGCTAACTGTAACTGGGGCCTGAAATACAGGAATTTTCTTGCTACCAAAAATCAGTATCAGCATTGGGCCAAAAAATCCCCTCCTGGTCAGGCTACTCATGATGTACAGGTCCAGTATGGTCTAGAAGTTAGTTCCTGCTTTGGAATGTTACATATGGACTTTTAAGTTTGTGAGCTTGCTAACTGATAGGCTTCACTTTTACTATGTTAGAGAGCATTTAACACTACAAACACGTACAAAAACAAGGTGAAATAAATGCTTTCTCACTTAAATTAATAATTGTTTGTTCAGCATTTGTATTAATACTGTCTTATGAGCCCCAGACATAAATACACCACACACTGTTGCATGTGTAAGTGACATTTTCAAAGGAAGCTCAACAGGTCACATATTCACTGTTAGCTGATTCCAAACCCAAAAATAAAAAGGACTGAGAAGTGAGAAAAGAAGAAAACAACCTCTCTACAGCACTTTTTGCCTCCAGGATGCAGTCCCCATTACCTCCGCTGATTCACTAGAGGTAATCACCAATACGGCTCTGGAGAAATCGGAAGGATAAGGAAAGGGGGGAAAAGTCACTTGAACAGAAAGAATGAGGATACATGGAGGGGCCTTTGAATGAAATATGGCTTATATTATTTCTTTCTGCTCTCCAGACAGGGCCGTCTGTCATAGGCAGGAAGGGGCCAGAGAAAGTGGGCTAAGTGGTCAGGCCATTTCTTGTGCCTTTCCAAGTGGCTGAATAGATATTAGGATTTTACAGGCTATTACACATGATAATTGCACAGCATATTGAATTTCGGGCAATTTTCTCACACCTACTCCCTCTTTCTTGCTCCCTCCTTTTTCTACAAATAAACATTTTACAGTACGTAAAGTTCTTACCATATATGGGCTGTGATGTAAAGGTTGTTTATGACACACAATCACTATCCGTGGCATTCATGTAAATTCAATAACAGCACTCTACTAATTGCGTGGCTTAAAACCAGCTTTAGCTCTTTAGATATTCATCTAAGCCAATTAAGCAAGAGGCGGGTTGGAGATGGAGCTTAATCCTAGCTTGAATGTTAGAGTGCACATTGGAAAGCAATGTCAGAAAAGAGCCCAGTCCACTCTTAAATAAGCACCAGCTCTTGATTGCAAATTATTCACCTATATCTTTCTGCTAAAAAATATATTACAGCTTCTGCTTGAGACAGCAAAAGGAGAAGCTGTTGCCGACAAAGAAAAAAATCATTAAGAATTAATAATAATGCCTTTACATCCCATTCAAATCACATGCAAAAAAGGCTGTCAGTCTCAGTTAATTAAATTAAAGTGTGTGCAGTGCTTTATTTCCCCTTTGCAGTAGCCTTAAAAAACAAAAAGAAAAAAGTTACTACTCTGATCTACTTAAATTCTGCAAAAAATAGAGACACGACCAAATGGTACGTGTGCTATCAAACATAAGGCATTTTCTTTAAATGAAGAAAGGTTTAATGGTAAATCACTATCACAGTACAAATAAAAGCAATCTAATTAAAACGGGGCCAGATGTAGCGCCATTAATAAACTATCCCAATTAACTCAGCATCAAACACACTGAACAGAAAACATGGCCGCATTAGC
>JAQLOL010000007.1:11962929-12000572 GCA_029783665.1 Naso thynnoides | reverse complement strand
CAAAACAAAAACACTTTTGCAGGCTTTTTTGTGTAAATTATAGTGTATTCAAATGCAGAGCAGCAAGTGCACAGAAAGGCTTTTACATACTTCTGGTTTAATTCATTTCCAACCACACGCTGCCTAAGACATACAAAGGCTGTCTCCTTCAGCAGAGCGAGTTGAGCTGTGTGAGTCTGTCCGAGTTGGAGCTCATGTCTGACACGTATGCGTATTTGAGCAGCATCACCGTCCTGTACAGTGTCTGAGCCTCGTTGTGATAAAGAGAGGAGGGAGAAGACAGATTATGAAATGCTGATGGAGTACCCTCAGCACTACCATTCATCAACATAATTAACCATAATCAGCACCATCCGCAGAGAGAGAGAGAGAGGAGGATGATGGAAAGAGAGAAAAAAAGAATGTCAGCAAAAATGTGCTGAATGTGGCAGAGCTGCAAAAAACATTTACGGTCATGTATAAAAACTCCATCAAACAATTATGGTTGAAAATGTGATTTTTTAACTGCAGGGTATTGCTGTGATGGGTTATAGTAAAAAACAGCATTACTGAATCCACTGAAAATTATACACCTGCTCCATCAGTTACCAATGCATTACTTTTTATTACTCATCTGTGCTGCATTTGTTCTTTGCCATTGGTGTTATGTCATCATACAACTTATGTGTCATGTGAATTTTTTTAACCGTGAACTGAGAATGAAGTGTTTCCACTAGCGATTAACCAACAAGGAAATTTCTGGCCATTACTGACACCAATATTAGAAAGCAAGAGAATTCTGATATCCAATATTAATCGGCCAATATCTTACATATATTCCCAGCTGAATCTGGTTATCAAGTACTTACGGCAAAGATACGGCAGCAGGATATCTTAAAGTTAAAGAAATTTTATTCCAAACATCAGTGCACTGAACAGTAAACGTGTCACTTATTAGTTATTAAATTACAGACCGCCCCCCTGTTGGACAAACTGCATAATTACATGATTTTAAATCGCAACTCAAAACATTTTTTCCAGTCTCAAAAAATAATTCCATAACACTTTACTCAAAGCAGTCATATGTAATTCATTATACTTATAATGTGTTACAATGCATCTATAGGGCTTTATAGTCCTAGCTATAATCTGGGTTAACCCTAACCCTAACCCTAACCATAACCATAACCACATATAACACATTATAAGTGTGTTCATAATGTGTTATAATGGGTTATGTATTTTCATCATGTGTAATGATGCATTATAGAAATAGGCTTCACCATTTGTTACCAATAATTCTAATATTGTTGCATAACAGACAATACATGCACCAATACTGATATATCTGGTATTGGCCTGATATTACTGACAAAGTGATATATCGATTGGGCAATAGTCTGCACAACATTTGCAGATTACAGCCAATCATACCATTGATCTACTGTATGTGTTAATGGTGTCTGTCTTTAAGCAAAAGCTTGAATGATAACGCTTCAGCAGCAACACAAACACGCTGAAGGCTTGTCAAGTCTCGGCTCCATCAAGTGTCTCGGCATCTCATCTTGCATAATTTTAATAACAGCTCATGGGGGTCAGCAGACGTGCTGACAGTTCATCTGAAATACCCAGTCAGCTCATGCCATAACTCCAGTCAAGTTCTTATTACACATGCTGATCTGTTCGTCTCCATCCATTATTTACAGCCAAACGCAGCCGGACCCATGTAGGCCACTTGATGGAGATTTAAAATTTAAATACTTCAAAATTCCTGGGTAATTTGGACAATGACCTGACAGCAGAAAGGTGCCTCACTGCACACAGTCTCAGAGATTTACAGCTAATAATGCAGCGACAGCACTGAGACAGCAGTTATTGCTCTCCAACGATTAAAAGCACTGTTATTTCAGGATAATACTACTATAGCTGCAAATAGGGCTGTTGGTTGTTCATAGGAAAACGTAATTATTGAACACTGTCTCTGGGGGTGTCCAAGCACTTATGTAATGATGTTTAATAATCTCTAATTCAACTACGCATGTTACCGTTTGTTAGAGAAATGAATATAAATTAACTCAGATCCATTTTGCCATGTAGACAGTGGGAGTGAACATTTATATTCCAACTACATTCTACAAAATTGATTAAAATCCAGGGCTTCTGTTAGCACTGCTGGGTTTTGCTTTTTTAATTGTCTTCCTAAAAGGTCATGAAGTAAGTTCTACCACGGCCACTTTTAATTATCTCTCCGTATGTATGGAACGCTTTGAGTGTTACATGTTTCACAAGCGAGTCTGCCAGGAGCCAATCCCGTATGACCCTGACCTTTTCAGGAACTAATAGAATTACAGCACACTGAATGCCAATTAAATAAACACATAAATGGAAAACAAAACAGGCAGAGAGAGCACAGGAGTGTAATTGCTATAAAACCCCTTAAGGTAAACACATGTTCCCGCAGTAGGCAGCCTCAGTGAGATATAGGGTGATGAGAAAAGGGAGGAGTGTCTTCGTGTGTGTGTGTGTGTGTGTGTGTGTGTGTGTGTGTGTGTGTTGTGTTTGCGTGTGTACTGAGGTACAGAGAAGAAAAAAAGTCGGTAGGGGGAAGTCAAACAGGCCAGGCAGTGTAGCCAGTGAATGTGTTGTTAATTTAGCCCTGTTTTAATTAGCTCTTCTGCCACAGCCCAGCATAGTGGAGGGGGGTCGCGGCGAGCCCTGAAGATCTAGGCAGACTGGCAGGCTGAAAGAGGCCACCAGATTGGCATGCCTAACTACTGCCTGTTTCAGACCAGCAGCTGGGCACACACACACATCACCCACTGCTCCTCTAACTGCCCAAAGGTAAAAAATTAATTCTGCAACTGGCCCGACAATAACAACACACACATACTCACTCAAGCTACTTTATTAACTTCTATTCTTTTTTTTTTATTGTCTTATATTTTTATTTCTCCTGTGCCCTCAGTCTCATTTTAATTAAATCACAGTTGCAATTTATTCTCGCTACTTAACAATGCAAAGACAGAATTTGACAGTTGCTTATAATAATGCTCCTGACTCTCGCTCTCTAAGGGACAATCTCTGTTTACAGAGTTCACACTTGAGCTACGTCGGAAGCTGGTTGGGTGTCTGCTCTGTGTATATGAGGCCAGCCGATATTTAAAGAGTCAGACGACTTTATAACACACACACACACAAAAGGGAAAGAATGGAGACAGTCCTTTTTGAGTGGCAAACAGTGTGTGCCCTGACGGAACGAGCAAATATGAGCCTAACTGCCTTAGTTTTTGAGAGGATTTATGACACGGGGTCTTATTATCTGCAGGTCGGATTACTGCCATGCGCGCCCCTCTGAAATAAAGAGGTTCCACGCCACATAAAGCCCAAAGTGTTGTCAGAGCTGTGCCACACTACCTTGCACTTTCAGCACAGATTTTAAGCATGGCTACACGTCTTTACTCCCTGGTAATGACGAGTTAGTCACCCTAAGCCTGACAGCACCACTCACCGCTCCTCTTGTTTGCCTTAGCACTTGATGCATCAGGACAATCAAAAGGTCAAGAGGATGTGGGCATTTTTCCTTCGCGACATCAACCATGATGAGCCCTCCACTTGAAAATGGATAGTAATTGGCTGGTGAGCAGCCCAGTAATGTGGCAAAGCTCTCCAGTGAAGATAGATTAAGCTACCTGCAGATGGAGATAGGGCAGAGGCTGGGTACCGAAGGGGAGAGGGTCTCCTCCTTGACTTTGAAGACAGAGAGAGAAGATGGAGAGTTTGAGATGAAGGAGGCTGATTAGCATATTGTGCAGTACAGAGGGCCCATATCTACCAGTCAGACGCTGCCTGGGGAAATATGCAGCGGCCGCTACAGTTAATGGGAGCCAGCATGTTTATTTATTGTCCTGTTAATTAGCAGGGATGTGGTAAGGGCTGTAAAGATACGTAGTGTGCGAGTTCAGGGTGGATGGAGGAGCGAGTAAACAAAGAGCTGCAACAGCACACAAGCTTCTCTACTCAAAGCAAAGACGGCAAATGTTGTTAGTCAGCCCCTTTAACAACTCCGCAGCAAGCACTAAGAAATTTTCCCCGCTTCGTCGATGAGTAATTGCAAGGTTTGAGCCACATTTCCTCAAGCCTTAGGATAGGTAACGACACCTTTCTGCCAGTTGGGTTGTTTGATCTGCTAACTTTGATCATACAGAATGTAGAGCTGGGCAGTCCAATCTGACCACATACTATGGTGTGAAAAAAGGCCCACAGTATAGTTTTGATCATTCGCATTCTTATGCCACAGTGACGAGTTCAAGGAATTATATCACGCGCTTCTGGTGCATTTGGAAGAATGGAAAACACTGGCGTAACAGGGAGACGATCCCACTCGGTATCTTCAGCAGCATTAACATAAAACACAGACGTAAACACCTGTGAGCTACTGCATTCTGAGCCTATTTCGAGACGTGGAGACAAACACAACCCTTCCAGAATCCACCTTTTGGTATCATATCCGATCACTACAGGAAAAGAGAGTTCTAAAGCGAAGCCTTTGAGCTGGAAAACCCATCAGTTATTTCCATAATTCATATTTCAGCCAGCTTCCAGTAATGTTGCCCACCAAAATAGAAATAATGGATTTCTTGGTGTTTCTTTTTGACTGCTCACCTCCTGAACAGAACCTGCAGACTATCCACCTACACACATACACACACACACACACACAGGCAGAGTGCTCAGGCCCAGACCAAAGGTATCAGAAGACTGTGCTTGCTGCAGGCCTCTAATTGGCCCCATTTCTGCCCCTCTTGTCTCTCTCTTTGTGCTCATAAAAGCACTAGCTATTCTGTCTAATACGTGTTTCTAAAAAGGGTGGACATACAGTACTGCAGCCTGCACTTATTCAAATACAGTAAAACTCTCCAAATGAAACCAAAGAGAAAAGACAAGGCCAGTGTCTTGAAAAGTGCCCGTGTGTGAGTGTGTGTGTGTGTGTGTGTGTGTGTGTGTGTGTGTGTGTAAGAGAGACTGACAGAATGGGGATGAGATGGAGAGCAAAGGCAGACAGCCAGTGTGTGCTGCAAACTGTGAGGCATGAAGGACGCACATTGAAAGATCGGTCGTGGACATCTCACAGACACACAGTGAGGGCTGCGAGGGCGACAGGGCGACAGACAGAACAGAGGCTCTTCAAAGCTGATTGTGGCATGCATCATTTAGAGCCAGTGCCTCCCACCCACTGTCCTGGCCGGCCAATCAATGAGCCTATTGTTGTGATGAATATGACCAGAGGTTTATGGGTGTCCGTGTGCCGCAGTGTCTGGCCACTACAGCTCTGAAACTGTTACTGTTGATTATAAAAGACCGCTGCCGCACACTCTGGCTCTGTCTCCCTCTCCCCTTTATTCCTCCGTCTACTGCAGAGCCAATTTGCTAATGGATGCAGCAACCTTGTGATTTATTGTTGTCAAAGATACGCTTCAAGTAAAATGCACTAAATGATTTAAGTTTGCAGGCAAAATTTACATTTGAAAGCCGGCCCACTCTGGAGAGCGCCTCACATCAAATATGCAAAGTTGATTATGTGGAGCATCTATTTAGTGGTTCTAAATCATTGTTCTAGCCCTCTCAGTGATATTAAACTCTGCATGGATTGTCTGTATGTGTCTATTCTTGGATTCTGTTGCTGAGATGGAAATTAAAAGAACTAGGAGGGAAGACAGTAATGCAGCAAAACCCAAGTCTCCACTGTCTGGCAACTTTGGTATTAAATCTGCCCAAAGGTTAAGGTAGTTTTAACTAAACAGCACTGGAAATTTCCACTTGAGTTATAGTACTGTGGGCTGTATGCTAAAAGTAGAACAGGCAGCGCTGAACTGAACAGCTTTTATTTAATTTTTTTTTCTCTCTCTCCCTCTGTATTCATTGTACACATCCAACAGACGGTCACTTCCCAACTCACATGTACGGGCATGCGAGAACTGTAACCCACTCCATCGCTCTGTCCCTTTTTAACCCATGACAGTGCCGAGTTGAAACAGACACAAGGCCGTAGGAATGTCTGAGAGCTCCCTCGGGTGTCTGGCTGCTGCTGAAACCAGCTGTGGCTCCTAGAGCCAAGCGACCCTCTCCAAAAACCAACAGACAGTCCGTGGCCGCTGATGCATAATATTTCCTTCACTATCTGTCAGCTGTTTCACACATTTCACTCTGTCTCTCACCTCATTTTTTTTATACCTCTCCTCTTATTCCCCTGTTCTTTCCTCCTTTGGCACACCTTCACACTCAAAGTATCAAGTCATGTCTCTAAGGAGGAGCAGATCACAAGAAAAAGATGATTTTACATACACACAGTTTACAAACTAAAAGCCCAGTTTCAAATATGAAGCCTGGTCTCCAAACAGGTAAAAGCATGTTCAGTGAAAACATGGACCTGTTTATTTACTTAGAAATACACGGATTTCTGAATCGGAAATACCGTACAGATCCCCCAGAGGGAAATTGTGTTAGATACAGTTGTTCCCATTCTGTATATATGTGCATGGGTTATAATATCAGAAACAACAAAGGAAAATACAGTAAGAAGTATGTACAAAAATATAAATTATGTACAATAAGTACATATGTGTGTGTTTAGTGTAAATGCCAAATACACAAAAATATAAATATAACAACTGTATTGTATTGCACATTAAACTACTGCAAAGTTGAACAACTGCAAAGTTATTGTAGAGTCGACCGAAAAGTAGTAGTGCCAAAGTAACTAAAAAGTAAATTTGGTGAAAATGCCAATGAGTCTGCAATCCAGACGTGGCTCCAAATAAAACATTAGGTCAAAAATAGCACAAAAACATCCAATCAGCCCCTCCCATCAGCTTTCAGTGGTGACAAAAATGGACACACACACACACACACTCCATTTCTGATTTCATAACTGACGCAGACCTGCTGCTATTACCACAGGAAGAACACAGCATGGCACTCGGAGGGAGGTAATTTGCCCTCTATGCCTCAGCATGAACCCAAGCACTTTCCAAATGTCATTAGTCGTTAAAAACAATCTAATAGTGATCATATCAGCACTCGCGGATAAATCAGAGCACATATGACAGAGAGACTAGAGCCCATTTCAGTTCTGCACTGATGGATGTCAAACATGCCGTGCAGGCAAACTGAGTTGCTGCTTTGCACATAATTCAATCTGCTTATAACACGCATTCCAACATACGTCAAAACATATTATTGCTTAGAAACAAATACAACATGCAATGACAAAGAAAGGGTGAAAGAAAGCAATCTAAACAACAGCATTATGTTTAGCAGCCTCAAGTTCAGTCAGTCCGCAGTTGAATGCAGTATTTTTAGGCTCGCTGGTTGAAGGCCAAGTGAGGAAAGAATGATAAGATGCTTTTCAGTTGAGGACCCACAGTAGCTGTATAATTTATATTCCCTTTTTTATAGTGAAGCCTTTTAGGACCAAGGAAATCATAAGTATACAACATTTACTTTGCCCCAATTTGAAAAAAGAAAACCAAAAATGTTGGGGGAAAGAAATCCCAAGCAAAAGCAACACATTACAAATCTGGTGTGTATTTGGCATTTAAATAACTCCCCGCTCTGCTCGGCTGTGCTTTACTGAGCCTGGGCCTGCATGTGTGATCAAACGTGAGATTAGACAACTGACTCCCTTCCTCTTCCTTCAGACTGCGCCATGTTGAAAGGCGTCATTAAAGCAAAGAGTTGGAGATACAGTATCAGAGGAAATTTTCCTTGCCTTTTCTTGGGAAAAAGAGGATCCCATTGTTAGAAACAGA
The DNA here is from genome assembly GCA_029783665.1 of Naso thynnoides. Classification (NCBI taxonomy): domain Eukaryota; kingdom Metazoa; phylum Chordata; class Actinopteri; order Acanthuriformes; family Acanthuridae; genus Naso; species Naso thynnoides. The sequence goes on along the minus strand of JAQLOL010000007.1, from coordinate 11,992,785 downwards.
GGGAGAAAAGTCTGGCAGGGCCTCTAAATGAGATAGAACACAGGGCTTTGGTGCCTCTATGCTGTAATCTATAGTGATAGGTTTGGGCTAATGGGAGTCTAACCTGCACTAGAGCTTTTTGGGGACCATGCAAAGAAGCAGACTAAAGGAAGCAAAAGGAAAGGATGGCAGCAGGGCAAGAAAGAAAGACAAAGGGAGAGAGCGGGAGGAGGAAGATAAAAAGAGAGAGACGGGGGGGAGAAGTGGCTTGAAATTTTCTGACAATGAAATGTCTCCAGTAATTGTTCCTGCGGTGATAAATGGTGTCCCATTGTACAGTGGGTCTCCTTGTCCTTGGGAGTCAAAGAGATGAGGAGCAGGGAGGAGAGCAGAGGAGGGAGGGGATGCAGAGATGGACTGGCAAAGCAGCATTTAACTTGGCTGCAACTGCAAGCAGTCAACTTTCTGAAGGTGATGGTGTGTTTGTGTGTGAGTATCTGCATGTCGGTGTCTGTGCTGTCTACTGCGCTGTATATGTCGAAGCATTTGTAGCGAAGTGAACCAGCAGACAGCACAGTTGTGAGTGGGGCTCCTGCCCTGGGGGATGAGGCTGACAGCACAAAAACACATCATAACACTGCAGTAATATTCCCTTGACAACACACTCAGGGCACTTTGTGCCCCAGAGACTTTTTTTTTTTCAGCCATCCATGGGATGAACATTTTCCATGCTGTGACTTCTACAGCAGACCGTCTGTCCGAGGCCGAGTCACGTGAAGGATAATTCTTGATTTCTTTTCTTTTAAACATTCCTTTTACGAAAGTTCTGTTTCCAATGAATAATCTATATGGTTGATGCAAACTTAAATATATTAAACTTGTCAGGCTTATTTATTCTCAGTCAGTTTCAAACAGCACAAAATTAAAATCAGGCCCAACTATGTCAGTCACCCCAAAAAAGGTTTTCACACATTTTGGTACAGTGACAATTAAGATGAGACAAAAGGGGAGTTTTTTTTCCCACAGCTTGCTTCTCTAACTCAATAGACAGTTTCGAGACATTCTATGAGATACATTAAAAATTGTACTTGGTCACTTAAATGTGAACAAATAATAAATAATTCTAAAAATAATTATGTACTACTACTCTACCACAACTTTAATAATAATAATAATAATATCCAAGCTTAAATTAACTGATTAACTGCTAAGGGAAAAACATAATGTAATAATGTGGCCTTGATTTGTTATTATGCAAAAATATCATCAAAGAAATCAAAGTCATCATTTTACTCTCTCCTGTCTTCAAAACAGAATTTTGAGCCCAGTCAGCTGTGCAAGAACGGCTTACAGGCCAATTTATGCTTCATTGCTTGACACATTTGAAAAGTGACGCTCGACAAAAACGACGTAATTTCAACCAAGAAAAAAGTGTCACCTGACACTTTCATTTCAAACAACGTATCTGGAGAGTTGAGTTCTGTCACAGACGTCGTCATATTTTGTACGTATTGACATCGGATAGTGTTAATGTCGCTATGGAGATAGTTTTAACTGAAATTACTCGTTGACATTCTAGTGTTTGTGTCAAATATGGTTACCATGGAGACAACTGCCACCCATAGCATAAATTGAAATCATTACACCACTCTTTCATTTCTATCGAGCGACACTTATCAAATGTGTCGAGCAACAAAGGATAAATTTGCCTAAACGTGGACACATTCCACAAGTGAACAAGCTGTCTCTAAACAGCACATTCAGCTTCAAAGAGTCCTTCCCATGGCTGTGTTTCATTGATAAGCGTCTAGGTTAATTGGCAATTTTGTCTTTTATGTAAACTGGCATTTGTGTCACGTCGTTGAAGACGAGGGAAAAAAAAAGATGGGCGCGATACTGCATGGATAAGCTCGGTGGGAAATGACTGAAAGGAGAGTATTTCAGTTTCTTTGAGGCAAGAGGAAACAAACTAGTTAATGTAAGTAACATCTTTCACTGTGGAGCGAGAGGAGCAAGAGCCATAAGGAAAGAGCGGAAGAAGCCTTTCAGGCTCGGGGAAGGACTGTGAAGGCGAGAGGAGGAGAACACACTGTAAATGCTAAAGAGAATGCAGAGCCTCGAGTCACCTATGACACACATTAATCAATGGTGGCCTCTCCACACTGCATACGAATGTGTGATGATGATGATCCTCCCCCTGCACCACTATCTTACCTACAGCTGTGACACAAAAACAGGCCAGGGTGCCACATAAACCACTCTTTCCGTTTCCCCACTTCTTTTTCGCTTTCTCCCAACCTATGTTTTCCACAACATCATTATGCCACCCCCCCCCACACACACACACGCACACATTCATCTTATCTTGCTCCCACCCCCCTCCTTGCTCCCCTAGCCTTGGACAGGTCTGTGCCAGGCAGAAAGCAGGTGGCTGAAAGAAAAAGGTTACACTCATTATACAGATTAAACCTGTAAATGCCCTGTCATTGGTGTAATCGATGTGCCACTTCATTGCAGTGACTTATTGATCAATCTTGTCTGGAGGTCGCACACACTGCATCGTTATAGCTTCAGCAGTAGCAGGGACTGCCTTTCCTTTCAGACCCTGGCCCTTCCACGGACGCACTCTCTCACAGTTCCTCACCCCAACTGGCAGTTTACTGCGAAGTTCACCTCTCACTGTTCAGGCCTGGAAGTAACATGACTTTCATGCTCTGTAGCTGCGGTACTTTGCATCTATAGAAGCACAAATGCAGCTATCACTTGATTCAATATGTTTAATGCAAAAGAAGATTGGTTGATATCAAAGTCGACGAAATAGCGCTCAGTGGTTCCCTGATTCTCTGAGATGTAAACACCCCTTTTTCACGACAGGCGTTCAACACATGTGTGAGTAAACCTGGGCGTGAGTTACTGTATGAGTTCAGGTTCAGGTTACAACACCAATCATTTAAAGGAGAAATTAGGTTTTTTACACATTAAGCCCTATCATAGTGTTCATTGATATGATCTTATTAATGGTAAATAGTCATAATATGATGAACAGTGCAGTCCTCCAAACTGGGGCTCATTGCTGACTTCAGCCCACGCTGAAAACAACAGAGGAGCATGTACACTACAACAATCCGTCCAAAAACACAATAAACACTCTTTACAGAAGACGAGAAACTCACAGAATGTTTAATCATGTCCGCTGATGTTCCAACACTAAAACACAAAGTTAAACAACGGAATATTATGTTAGGGTTGTATGTTTGTTTGTTTCCTGAAGCAGCTGAAAGGGCCATTTCTGGCTTATATGCCGTTGTTTAACTTTGTGTTTTGGTGTCGGTACTTGAGAGGACACCACTAAACACTTGGTGAGTTTCACGTCTTTTAAAAGGAACATTTATAATGTTTTTGGACGGATTCTGGGAGTGTCCCTGCACCTCAGTTGTTTTCAGCTAGATGTGACATCAGCAATGAGCTCGCATTCTCGAGACTGCACCATTCATCATAATAATGCTGTAAACCATCGTACCCAACGGAAAATATTTTGATTTTAAAGCTTTATGTGGAAAAAAAAAACAAACTTTTCCTTTAAGCATGACTCTTGTTCAGTCCTCAGACAGTAGTCTATGCACTTTCATGAAGGTGATTTATGTTTGTGGTCTGAAATAAAAGATGATCTACACAGCTCCTATTACATGCATGTGAAAGTCAACACTCTGATTCTGAAGAAATCTTTAGTTTTCAAGTTTTGTGATAGTTCTGTTTCAGGTAATTCAAACTGCGAATCATCACTTTCTCAGACAATGGACAACATCGACCTTCATGCAGTCATCTGCCACCTCCGTCTCAAGAGCTCATCCAATCAGGTCCACAAGGATATGTAGGCGGCAGCAGAGGAGGTGCCCCTTCTTATACCATGGTGAAGAATTGGGCAGAGAGAGATGACTGCACGGCGGCTGACACTGCCCGTTTTTTCAGACACTGTTGACTTGCAACATTTAACTATCCAAAACAGGAAAATAACAAAGCTTGCTATTCTCAAACTTTCTGCATAATCATTATAAATCAAAGATCGGAAATGCAAATGCATCTAATGAGAGCTGTATAACTGATCTGCTTTTACTTTATGCAACAAACTTATCAATCACCTCTCAGACCGCTGTAGTGCATTTCCAGAAAACAGGCAGCTTTGTTGGCTGATACTAAAACATTCTGGATAATAGGCTAAGTGTAAAAAGAGAAACCATTCTTCCTTGGACAACTTTTCAACAAAGTTCTGTGCAAATCCACCTCATAATATTTTCATAAATCACAGTGACAAACAATCAGAAAAACAAAACAAGGGAAAATGAGCGGCGTTGACTTCACAATTCTCTTGATGTCCATAATTAAAATGGATAAACATCTAAAATAGCTTGTTTTCTTTATCTGTAATTGTTTTTACTGAGGCAGCTATGCCTAGTTCTATAAATCTAGCCTTCAATTAGAGTAAAAAACTGTTTCATTAAATGCCTTGAGACAAACACAAACGGTACCAAACTTTTCACTCAAAGTCATGTGTGCTGAAGAGAATGAAAGAGAACAATGAAAAGTAGCTCCTAAAAGAGTCACGGTGGGGGAAAAAAACCCCACAAAAAACTCACTAATTTACATGCTTCCTGATTCCAAAGGAGACAAAAATAAGGATATTTGCGTGAAAGCTTAACCAACATCCCAACATCCCAAATGAACTACAGAGACTCCATTTTGTCAAGCTGACAAGAGATCAGTTTGGCTGCTTTGAAAAGAAACCCTTCACTACAGGGAGGGAAGAAAGGCAGAGCAGCTGCCTGGCCTCGCATGTTGCCTGCCGCTCCCAACCCACAGATCACGCCAACCCATGTCTACAAACGACACGAATTTGCAATTACAAATAAAAGCTCATCTTTCTCACATTTAGAGGAGCACTGGCCATACCACCCATTGCTCCTCTTTACAAATTCTCCATCCCTGCTGCATCAGTCTGATGGGTAGAAGTACCAGGTGCACCTTCGGATTGAAAAAATAATTGGTTTTGGTAAATGGCTGGATGGAAGTGTGCAGTGGGCCAAGTTAGGGGGGCAGAGTTTGCATGCTCATCATTCTCCGCAGCTGCACACGGCAGGGTTTCTTTGTTTTATGGCGCTTGCCAAAAGGGGCCTCGATTGCTAGAGATGCAGATAACTAGTTTTAAACCACTGCTGAAAACAGTGCTGAATAAACTGAGCATGTGGAGAACACAAAACCAGAGCCTGGCCAGATTTCAAAGTTAATTCTCCTTGGACAACGTCTTGATGTGCCTTCTTTTCAGGGTGGTCTTTAGAAGATGTGGAAGTAGAAGTTTAAACATACATGTTGCCTCGGGGAGCTAAAGTAATAAGAGATCAAAGAAGGGGTAGACAACGTCTGGAAATCAAGCTAGCTGTAGCATGAGACTCCTACAGAGGCAACTCCACAACCCCTCCTTGTTTTAGCTCTGCATCCCCCACCCACCATTCTCCTGGCTCAAATTTTATTTCGTTTGTCGTCTCTCTTTTAGATGATCCTCTATATGTTATTCTTCTTCTTGTCTTCCGGGGTTGCTTTGTCATGTATGCAGTCATTGCTAAAGCTGGAAGAGCCACTATTCCTCCTGGATTTTCCACTTTTGTATCAGGCTTTTACTAGCTAAGAGGACCTGAACATGCATCTACTTTTGTAGAGCAGTGAATAGCAACATGCCTTGTCTGAAATGACCCGTGACTGGTCAAAAAATATGTCAGGGTCTTCGTTTTCGAAAGCCTGAACACAGAGCCAAGGAGAGCGCAGAAGTCTAGTTTTTTTTCAGACCACCTGAACTACAATATGTTGAAAGGTTATTATAGAATTTTTTTTTTGCTGAATGACACCAAAAATAAACTGTCAACTCCAGCTTAAAGGCATCAGGTAAAAAGACTGAAATCTCTGCCTGTTGCTAAGGGGCAGACATCGTGTTGGGAAGCTTTTATTTTAACATGACACGCCCTCCCTGAGGCACAGTATCCTCTGTCCATCTGTACACCTCAAGTCTGTTAACAAAATCAGCACAGTCCCACATGACTGAGAAATGCATCACTTGTAAATAGTGCACATTTGAAGACTTTAAGCACTGTGCTGTGGCATTTGCCACAAGGGTGAGAGCGTATGAGTCTGGCTTGTCACTTCTAGGAGTAAGCTCCTACAGTATTAGGAGGCATATTAAAGTCTCCATCATTCACCATTTTCTTCCTCACCTTCAGTTATGGATGGAAACAGATGACCGGGAAATTGCACCCTGTCTGACAAATGGCAGGATGGCATGGCTCCATGGGCTGCCCACCGGCAAACTGCTGCTACTGAAGGAAAGGACGGGGAACAAATCGCCTCCCACTGCTCCAATTACCGAGCACGCTCATCTCACAGAGGAACTGCAGTCAACTCCATGAGAGGGGGGTGGAAAAACACTAGCTTGTGAGAGGGCACATTATGATGAGGTCGAGGGTAAGATGACATCTCATTCCAATCAGCCATCAGACTTAATTTGTTATCTCACCAAAGTGGGAGTCCAAGCAGACAGGTGACCAGTGTAGTTAGGACATTGCTGCATAATTCAAACAGTTATTTGGTAATGTATGAACCACTTTACTTTTTTTTTAAATGGACCAGGAAAGTGCTAAATATTCTGTTCTAGTTGAGGAAAGAGGAATGCTGAGGATTTTCTGTCCAGTTAGGATGTGATATACGTGAGCTCTGCAGTGGAGTTTGGCTGTTCACTATTAGCTTAAAGTGGCCCTTTGGGGCATGGGGAAGTAACAAAGTTTTAAGTATAAAATCCGGGTAAAACAAGGAGAGAGGACGGGGGGGGGGGCTCTTTGTTAGATTTAAATGCTGCACAATGTTCTCTGTGACAGGCTGGTGGTAATTTATTGCCACAGCCATTACGGTTATTAGAAAACTCACTCAGGAAGACGAATGGCAGCTTGGCTGGTCGTTGGTCTTCCGTCAGTGCTGACAAGGGAGACGCGGCACTCTTGGCTATTGACAATTTCACACCTAAAGCCAAGCTCTGCCAGCTGTATTGCAATTCAAAGCCCAACTTAATGGCAATGAGCTAAATCATCCCTGGCCTTGGCGTACAACTTTTCTTTATATCCTTTATAAGAAGACGAGCATTCTGGTAGTCAGCAACAAGGCACAGTCTTTCAGAATGGGCGTTTCATGGGCAGACGATTTTGTCCAGACTGACAGATTAACATTAATCCTGCCATAAATAACTTCTATCACAAAGAGCCATTAAGAGAGACCGTTAGGAGTGTCTAAATGGAGGCCATTTCTTCTGTATGACTGGGAGTGTAAAGGAAAGATGGAGGAGAGGGAGGAGATTCGAGACAAGGGGACTGTGTGCCCCTGTGCTTTTTCAGTTTCAACATTGCTGAGGCCTATGAGTCATATTTCACTCAGTGGCCCAGAAAGAATGACAAATGATTTCAGTTATTTTGCAGCAATTGAAAGTGAAAGGTGACATGGCTATCTGTGAGGGCTTTGGCCCCACAACAACACAGTGTCCAATAACACCACATACGGGAAGAAAAACAAAGGTCGAGAAAAAAAGAAGTTTAAAGTTGGATAGAATGAACTTTTACTTTGGTAACATTTAGATATTCTTAGAGCCTTTTCTTAGAAATTTCTTAGAAAGGTCAAATCTGAATAGAGGTGTTAACAAAATGATTAGCCTATTACATTATTTCAAATTCCACTATGTGCGCGTAAAAATCTTTAGTTGAAGGATGATGCAACTGGTTTGTCTGAAAATCAGTCATTTAAGTAAAAATTAGACCAAGTAAAGTTATCATCCAAAGTAATATGATTAGTTCTCTAGTGGGCATAAAATTGACAACAAATTTCATGGAAATACAGATTTTTGTTGCAGTGTCAAGGGGAAATCTTGACCTATTAATGATATTTATTCAAAAGTCATGGGGTCATCAAAAGCAAAGATGTGAGGTAATCTGGCCAGCCACTGTCTTGACATCTTCCTCTAGAGCAAAATATGCTAGATGTACAGACTGACAGAAGGACAAAGAGCTTAAAGAACGGATAGACTGACATTTAAAAAGAAGCATAGTTATGTAATTTTGCAAACATTGACCCCTCTAAGGCCATTTGCTTACAGGGACAAAAACAGGGGCAGACTGGGGAGAGCAATCCAAGGAAATCAGTCAATCAGAAATTAGGACTGACTGCAGTGCAGTTTATGACTTTCTTTTAATTTGATGCTGTATTTAGGATACTAGACAAAATAACCACGTGTAGTGTTTAACAGTGTTTGTGGTGAATAAGAAGAAGGGCCGTAGGGATAACACACAATAATTATAAACCCGGTCCTCTCACAATGACACGTACTCCTGATAGGCCACAAGGTGTCGAGTAGCTGTGAGCGGAATTGTTGATGGGATGTCACATGAAGGGGAATGGTAGATACATGAGGGTTACAGTGGCGATGACACTGTGTTGATGGTTTCCACGACAGCGTAGGTTGCGACATGTTTGCGCATTTGTTATGAGAAAGGTTACACAGCAGGGAGGCTATCTCCATGACATCGTGTTCGGAAGCCAAAGCAAACTGTACTGCGCCATTTTTGACTTCTAGCTCATAACAACGTCGAGACTTTTCCAGTCACAAACGCAGAATGATTTAATTCTGTCTTCACCACGCAGGATTTGAATTAAGGTGGGTCTACTTATTGTGACGCGAACATTCTTCATGCTGGGCCTTTATTGAAGATATGTATTGGTTAAGCGAAGGCCAAGGTTCAGGGCGGACTGGGGTTAACTGCCGTTCCCTGACAGCCCAGATGAGAAAGTGATGTACACAGTGGGAGGTCACTGTGTGTCAGACCGCCAGCTAACACTGGCTCATCGGGAGCCCGGCACGCTCTGTTTAACTTCACAGGGCATCCACATCCTGCACGTATCTCACACACACACACACACACACACACACATACACACATTAAGGCCCTTGTTCATCCTGCCTCTCCTGTATGGCCTTGCAGTGCTCCCTGTCTCCCATAGCATTTCTAGGAAACCAGAGTCGCTCTGATTCATTAGGGTAATTGAGACAGGTCCTCCCGAGACTGGAGAGCAGCTGAATTGCTACCCACTCGCGCATTTAAAAGACCACTTAATCAAGCCCTTGTGTGTATGTTTTATTCTCTCGCATTCTCATCATTCCCATCCTCATTCTTGCCATACTTTCCTTTCATTAATTTTTCTTCTCTTCAGTGTCTCTGTGTCAGGGCATTGAGTGGGATACAGTGAGGTAGCGCGTGCCGCTAATTGCCAGTAAGGAAGCGATCTGGGGGTTTTCCATCTGTAGACCACCATCCCCTTATGTTGAGAAAGCCCTGGGTCCATGCGAGTGTGAATGGGTGACAGCAAAAAAAAAAAAAAAAAAAAAATGCTGATCTGTGAATGCTGGGAGGGAAGAAGGGAGGGGGCGGAGATTGAGTGAGGGAGGAGAGGAAAATCCACCACCTCAGCAATTCCAGGGGCCAGGCTGCTCCGAGCTGACAAAGACACCCAGATTGCGGCCAGAGGTTGTCTCAGCGAGGCGAGGTGAGCCAGAGCGCCCGTCATGTAACAAGTCAGATTTAGCAATACTGCTGGGTCAGGTCAGACTCAGATTGGAGCAGGAGACGCGGCTGGCACCACGCTGCTTACCTCGTTCATTGCTCATCCATCTGAGCACAAATTACAGAGCCTCCTGCCTTACACTGAGAAATAGAGACTGCCTTGTGCAAAAGTGTGAATCCATTTTACTCACACACACACCCTGCACACGCAACCCTTTTATTTCGCTTTGAGGATAAAAAAATCTGAATGTGTATGGCCAGTCAAGGACTGCATCATTGTTGATGACGTAACTCTCAAAGCCAAAGTTAACGTTAGTAAACACAGCAATAAATGCAGTTTTTGCAGAAAGACACTTAATAAAACAAATAAACACAAGAGCATGTACCAAAAATTTCTCAGAAAAAAAGACATTTTCACCATTTTTCCTACCAAGGTTACTATCGTTAGCAAAAAATAGAATAAAAAAAACATTTTTTCTTAACTGAAATAAAAATAAAAGCAACACTTTCCAAAAAGAGACAATAACTGAAAGTGTATTGTAGTTTTATAAAACTAACTATAATAAGGTAAAACTATAGGGAAGATATCCTTCGTTTTTGTTTTTGTCATGGTATTTTGGGTGGACACTGAATCTATCTTTCAAGATCTATGTTCCTTCTTCCTCCCCCCATGGCGTGTCAGATTGCCAGTCGGTCCATAACCCTCTCCTGGTAACTAAACTACCTGGCTGACATCATGGCAGTGAGGGCTGAAGTCGTGAAAAAGCACCAAATGTTCTGACACTTAAACTAATAAAAGTACAAAAAAAAGGACTTTCAAAAAATAAAAACTAAACTACAACACTTGCTTTAAAAATTAATTAAAACTAAAGTGGAATTGAAAAATAAAAGTAACAACAGAATAAAATTAAAAACTAATGAAAAATCCAAAACTGCTATGACCTTCCTTCCGACTGGATTCATTGACTTGCTCCATTGGTGAGGAAGAAGATGTTCCCTGGCACAAATCTGATCTTCATAGTCATTTCGCCAGTCGTGAGGATGTAAGGAGTTAATGGAGGTTCAGATACGGGAGGCTTCAAACCTGGGCATCACAGCCATGCAGGTCGGTGTTCAAAACACTTCAGACATACAACAAGGACGCTGCCAGCTGGTCTTCAGCTGTCACTCAAAGTGAGCACTTCCTCCTCCAGCTCTCGCCCACTGGAAGACCAGACTTACACATAGCATGAAAAAGAAATGATGAGATCACGTGATCAGGATGGTTTTAAACTGTCTAAATGTGTAGTATTTTCTCTTGAGAATTTCTACAAGCCCATGGCCCAAGTAGATCAGGACAAAACTGAGATGCTCTTTATCTGTTTCAAAGAAATCAGGTAATGACAGAACAGCTTGTTCAACTAACTACTTAGCACAAAACAGAGAAAAGAGGGAAGAGAATCACTACAGAGATCTTCCTCTTTAATCATACCCTATTTCTTTCTATATTTCTGTATTTCTCTCTTTTGCTCAAAAACTCACAATGTATTTTTTGAAACTACTCTCTTCTTCTTGTGTTTTTCTTATATCCCCAGTTCTACACACACACCTCCCTTTCTTCTCTCCCTTATCAGTGACAGGCTGGAAGCAGAAGCGAGATAAGGGAGCGCCAAGGCCAATACAAGGTGTGGTGGTCGAACACCCAGGCAGATTAGTCATTGACACATTTGTCAGTTAACAATGGCAAACATGCAGCCAAGTCTGCTAAATGAGAACAGAAACAACGAGATGAATTTCTCCTCATAATGCATCACCGGCCCTGCAGCATTAATAGCTGGATCCACACTCATACGACCCGTCCCCTGAGATGTGGCAGCACAGATTACTAAAACGGAGCCGCAACTGCAAAACCTTAATCAGCTCCTGTCACTCAATCAGTCAGACACACAAGAACACATTTACACACGTACATACAAACTCAAAAACATCAGGATCTGCGTCATCGCTTCCCCGATTCCCCTGTCTGGAGAGTGGAGGCCTCAATGTGCACTTATCTCTAAATTCCAACACTACTGTCATCAAAACTGACAAATGGAAATACTTCTTCAAAAGGTAGTTGGCATTTTTGTTAATTTCAGGAACCACTGAAAGACTTAATTTCTCCTGCAGACCCTCCTTTAGGCCGGCAGCTGCATACTCAACGTACTTCCCTTTGGAAGCCAACGTAATTTGCAGGCGATAATTTGGACAATCTCTTGATGATATGAAGTTTATTCATTCCGCACTAATGATGAACTGTTATGTTTTGGTATCATAATTTGCTCGCCACCTGCTCGAGTCTCATCTGTGGTTGACAGTGTTGATTCTCTCAGCGTCACCATCAGGGATGAAATGTTTTCAAAGACGAATCACCAATATATGCTGCTATTTTGTCATTTATGGGTGACTCTAAAGTACTCTGCACCTCTCTCTCCTGGAATCAATGTCAGTCAATGCGTTGCACAAAGTGGATTTTTTTTAAGATCAAGTACACCTAATCTAACCACTAGGGGTGAAATCAGCAGAGACTCCACAGTATAATATCTTCATGATATTTTACCTATGTCAGGATACAATTTTATCATTTTATTGGGATATGTTGGGTATTGAGAAATCACATATTGCAATTTCTCACTTTTTTGAACTGCAAATCATTTTACCAAAGTAAAACTTTGTCAGCATCATCTATTATATCCAATACGAGACATTTTTCAGTCTATTCATCCACCTTCAATAATTTTTTTTTAATTACCTCACGAAAGCATTTAGCACCATCTAGTGAACTGAAAACTGAACAGATTTTTATTATTCTATTATGCAAGTTTGTATTTGCAACATTTATAAAGAATGTATTTAATAAAATATAAATACTTGGTATCTATGAATCGATACAATATCGTCACACAAAATATTGTGATATTACAATATCTATTGATTTTTTTCCCTCCACCCCAACCGACCCCAGTTTTTATCACGGGTGAAACAGCGCAAACAGCATTCGTCAGCCACCCCGAAGCTGTTCTTTTCTTTGTTATGTGTGAACGCCGAACCTTATGTAGCTGAACTTAACTGTTTGATATGTTATTCTTTCTTCTAGATCAATGTCAATACAACTAGTGTTATTTCAAGAACTCTAACATATTAAAAAACAATAAACAAACAAAATACAGTTTCAGTTACAGCAGTTACAGGTCCAGTGCAGAACGGCTAACTAACCTAAACTGAGGCTGCAAAATGTCTCTAAACTGCATCCCTACATCCTAGCTTAGTAACCTGCAACTCAGAGGAAAGCTGCTTTTGTTTCTTCATAAAAAAAAGCCAAAGGTTTCATTTCCGAGGCTGAACAGTTGACACTGGGGTCAGATGTAAGTTTTTCAGAGTCACGTTCCAAAGCACTTTTTCCAAAGCAGTTTTTTTTTTTTTTGGATCACTGCAATATTCAATATAACAAGAGATATGCACATTTGTAATTGATATCTCTAAATTACAAGAATAATGTGAATTTATTTATTTAGTTTTATTTCCATCATGTATTGCTGCATAAGTGCCAAGTTAAGTGATATAGGAGTATCTTGCCTGACAGGCGTAGCCTCTCCACATTAAGTGGTGAGAAACGGTGAAACAGTGTAAAACGGTGTCATCTGCATATTGATATATTTTTAACACCCTTAGTGGCAAGTGGCAGGTGGTAGGATTTTAGCTGTCGCTTCACTCACACACTGATGAACATCTCATGAATAGCTGATGAACCAGTTGTAGGCATTCCCGCTGCTGAAGCAACAGAGGGTGATATTCTGAAAGAATTTAGTGATCAAATGTATTTAAATCTTTTATTAGAAATGTTTATTGTTAAAACCAGTTATATATAATATTTTAAAGCTAAGGAAACAGCTGAGATATATTATGTAATTGTGTCCATAATCAGGGATATGTGGACAGAAAAAGAAAAAAATCAAGATATTCAAATATTTTGACATCAACTGTATGTAAATTTCCAATTGCAAACAATTGTATATAACGCTTCAGAAAGACTCAAAAAGCATTTGTTCATTATAATATACATGAGCAGATGTAGAACAGCTGAAAACTATTATTGTTTACTGAGATAACTCTGCAACTTCATTTCCTATCTAGTACATATGACCTAAATTCAATGCACACTTTGATTAAATCAGCCTTAGGACTTCATAGGCCTCTCTTTCCCAACAGCCCACCAGACACAAACACTAGAAATGTATTCTGGTCAGACACCTGCCACTTTAAATGGCACTTCAGTCAGAGGAATAGTCATGAGTTCTACACCCTTAAAATGTTGCTATTTAAAATTATTGCAGCTCTGAGAACTTAAAGACTAGACTAGACTACACTAGCGTGAACTACAAAGCTATTCAATGTATCTTCCTGGCTTTCTCCTTCTTATCCTTAAACCAGTAAACCCTGTTTAATAACACTATACTTAAGAGGGGGAAACCAAACTGGCAGCACTGAAGAGTCTGTCCCCTGGCTCTGCAAAGTTTTTGTTTTTCTCTCAGACAGCTCCTGCTGGCTCAATTAACTATTGATCAGATTTGTGGAACCAAATGTAAATAATTAACAAAAGTGCAGATAGCATCTGCAGCTCTGCAAACAACTTCAATATAGAGGCCTCTGTGTCTCTGATCAATAGGGCGTGGACGGCATGCACATCAGCCACTACGAGGACCTCTGCAAGGTGGCTGCAGAAACAGAGAAAATCACATTTTTATCAGACATCGCAGCTGTGTCAGCAAAAAACATCAAGACCACAGCAGTAATCAGGCAGTGGCTGCTTTATTGTAGATACCACGGTAGGGAAAAAACACCTCTCTTCATCTAATTCATTCTCTGATGTTGCATATTAATAAGTAAATTAAAACTGAATTTGTTGCACTGCGGTGCAAGAGATTTTTTCATATATGAACCGAAATAAAAAATATTTATATTTTTCATTTTTAAAATATTTTTTAACCTTTATGTAACCCCGATAACGCCCACTGAAAATAAAAATCTCCCCTTCTCTTTTTACTGGCTTACACATGCAGCAGCTTAAAATAAAAATAAGGAACTGTCAATGAATACAAAACAAAACAGTAAATATTATAATATGTAACATCCCAGGAGCAAAGTGCAGTGTAAACCTTCCATCCAAAGATATCTGTTTGAGCACCAACATTCAACAATTTAGTCTCTTGATCTTTCAATATATATCCAAAAGCACTCGTAAAAATCAGAAAATCTACCATACACTCCAGTCAGAGGGCATAAAAGCCCTTTTCACAGTCCCTGTCTGATCATTTGTACAGATAACATGTAAAAGTCCCAAAACTGCAAAGAGTGCAGTCCAACAATTGAAATATATTTGTAAAGATGGGATGGGAGCAGCCCAAGAACTGCCTTGTATAATAAAGAACAACGTGTTTAAACGAAAATCTGTCTTTCTATAAGCAGCTCTGAGGAGAGCGATAACCTGGTTGCGTCCAACAAAGCTCATGTAAGTAAAGATGTAACATATTGAAGAGAGAAAAACATAAAGCCCCTTGGGGAAGGTAGGGCTGTATGGCACTGTTGGAGGGAATTCAAAGGGCCTCTAGGTAACCCTATTTGAATATGAATGCGTCCCATGATCCACATCAAGGGCACCGACAGGGGCACCTCTATCTACAACTACCTCCAGCAGATGTAGTCATGTGGATGGAGGTGTGTGGACGTGTGTGTGTGTGTGTGTGGGTGTGTGTACAACTGATCACACTGTGGAGCCATCAGCTACAGCATTTTTCCAAGGCACTTTGTACAGTGCATTAATCACAGGGACCCTTGAGCGCTTCCACGGATCCAAATATTCTGACCTTGAGGTTACAAGAAAGACATTAGTCCTGATCCATTCAAAGTATTGGAGACATGGAGGGGAGCGAAGGGAGGGGTTCAGAAAAGCTTTCAAGGTAATGAAATTCTGCCATAATTTAAAGGAAAAGACTTGTGGGGACAAGCCTGTGCGGTAGTAAGAAGAAAAAAAAAGATTAAATTGGATTTTTTTCTTTTTCCCCTTTATTTTAAATTAGGCTTAAGTGCATGTGGAGGGTAGTTTTTCTTTCTCTTTTTTTTACGAACAAAAGCATGATAACAGCATTAACGTCCAGAATGAATCGAATCATTTCCAAACCAATTAACCTTTGACAGAATGGATGAGTGGACAGGAATGAGAATGGTGCATAGGGGAGGGGGGAGAGAGGGAGGTGGGTGAGGGGGAGCGGGCAGCAGTAGGCAGGGCTGGCAGGGTACTAGAATTTAGGCAGTGATTGCTGACTGAGTGAAGGGCATAAAGGGGTCTGATGAAGCCCTTGGACATACCAGAAGTGGTTGATCTGTATGAGGAAATCCTTGTTGAACATTCAACAAACCTACAAACCTGCATTGCGCATGTGTCTCTTGCATGACAGGGGTTTGGTCGAACATTTTAAATAAAAGCAGAAATCAAGAGGTAACCTGGTACAGGACGCGGAGAACAGAAGATGCTCACCCCACCCAATCTCACCTCCTTCTCCCTCCTTGTGTCTGTCCTGTCCACCCTGACTGATAGTAGAGGGGGTCTGCAGTTAACCCCACTTATTCTTTATGCTGGCTCTCTCCCTCTATCTATTTCTATTCCTCCCTCCCTGGCTCACACACAGCTGCAGCCGGTCCATTAAGTTAATTAAAGGCTCCATTTTGAGCTGGAGCCCGCTAGCAAATACGAGTTCCAATCAATAGATCTCTGGCTTATTCTGTGGGAGGGAGGGGTGACAGCACGGGTGCTGCATTCAGGGACATGATTTGTGGCTTTGGCAGACGAGTCGTGTCCCTCTCTGTCTTGTCCTCTGTCTCTGTCTAATTTGGTAGCCACCCTGCCCCTTCCCCATCTCTCTCCCACTCTTCACTGTGATGTCATCTGTCACTTTGCTCTCCTTTCCTTACCCCCAGCTATCCACGGCTTTTACCATCTGCCTACAAGGAATCACTGTGGTTCCCTACGAAAGCACGTGTGCATTTGTTTTAGTCACCATCTGCACAGGGGAGCCAGCTGTGTGTGGTTGCAGCTGGAGTTGGAGGTGTAGGAGGCTGCGGTGGGCAGATGCGGGGCTGAGATCAACAGGATGTCCAGAGGGATGCTGTGAGCTCGGGGACAAGGTGAGGAAGTAACAATGGCACAGAGGTGAGGGACTGCACAGATTAAAACACAGAATGAAAAGCTACTTTTCTACAAATGTGTTTTATTGCGATCTAATAACCTGGTTATGGTACTGTTTTTTAGGTAAGTAAGCCTGGAAAAGGTCATATCAACGTTTTTAGAACCCTTACATATGTTTACTGGTGCACTCTGATACAAACAAGGGTACTGTTGCATATAAACACCTAGTTTCTGAACAGACAAGACAGAAACATATCGGCAAAAGATCACAAACCAAATAACCACATTCTTTAAATAATTCGTGTTTACACAATATCCCAAATATAATCAAAAATATAAGGCTTAAAACCAGGATACTCATGCATGTTAACGCACTACAGGTATATTTGCATCCAGGTCTAAAATCTAAGTGTAAGGTTTGGCATGCTGGTTTGAGGAAAGATGATCTGGGATTGCTGTTGACTGCAAATCAAAGTGATGCATGTCGAAGCTGTACAGATAAAGGTCATTGTCTCTGGAAATAGAAATGACCACAAAAACACATCATCAGCTGGATCTCTTCCAAAAATGAAAGTTCATATAGTTTTATAGTACAATTTTTTAGGTTGTGCGCAGACAAAAAACCTCTTGCTCAATCTCAGCTAAGCTGATTGTTGATTTCGGAAAAAGGAGGCGAAGAGACACAAACCCATCTACATCAGTGGAGCTGTGAAGAGTCTGGGGCATCATATATCTACAGTACACTATAGTAAACAGAAAAGAAAGCCCAGAAACAATTTGATTATGACTGAAAAGTTAAGAAAGCTAAGTTCACCTTATACAGAGAAGCAACTGAAAGCATTTTGACTGGAAACATCACAAAGTGTCATGGGTTGTGCACGGCCAAGGATTGGAAAGCTCTACAGTAGTTGATTAAAATTGCCCATAATGTCACTGGTAACCATCTACCCAGCGTCAGTGACACTGGTGAGGTGAGGTGCCTGTGCAGAGCCCAAAGGATATTAAGAGACAGTACCAACCCCAGCTACAGCCTGTTCACCCTGCTGCCATCTGGCAAGAGATACAATTGTTTCTGCTGCAGTTCCACCAGAGTAAAGGACAAATTTTATACTCAACCTATGAGCGTTCTCAATTCATCCATTGCACCCAAATGTAAAAAAAAGTTTTTTATTTTTATTAATTCAATAAATATCAATACAACTACAATTTTTTTTAATTAAGTAATAGCATAAGGGGACAACAGCTACATTTTGCTGCAGGACCTTACATTGAAAAATGACATAAGAAACTTTTATTTTGAAGCTCTGCACCCCTGGCAGTGCATACATCCTAAAATCCCATTAGAAACGGTGAATGGAAACGGGAAAATACAGAAGTCAGACATTTCGCAAAGAAAGTTTTTGCACTCGCTTGAGGTGGTTTTTTTGCTTTTGTTGAAATATAGTTGAAGCACAAAATGGGAGATTGAAACAGCTGTGTCAAATAAATTGTGACGTAGCCAATATTTATCTGCTTTTTCCGCTCCCTAAAAGAAGAGGTAGTAGAAGAAGAAAAAGTTGATTCCGCAGTTTTCTGGATACTTCCAAGTTCACAAAAACACGGCTAATAACAACAACTGGTACATGTGGAGCAATGAGGAGACCATGGTATTCCTAAATCCTATCCTAATGGGATTCAAACAGCAATTTTAGATGGTAAACAGCAACAGAATGCCACAATACTTTATTTCCGCTCTGCAACCATCTTGCCTATGCGGCCGTCTTCTGATCGAATCAGACTCAGCCTGCTTTATTTGCTTCTAACCAGTTGCTGGACATGCTCCTAATTCTTGTTTTCCTATTTGCAAGATTTCAAAAGTTCTCTTGGAATTTGCTTCACAATTGATGAAAACATGGCTACTGTCACCTAACAGCAAGAAGGTTCTGGGTTCAGACAAAACGTTTCTGTGGACTCTTAACCCCATATAGGGTTTGGGTCACTTTGTTCCACACCCATAGACTGGACTACAGACGTAAACAGTTTTACATTGACTCATGTTGTAAGTCATTTTCAAAAATAAAACCTCCACCGAAGATTTCCCATTTTCTCCACAAATCCATTTTTTGCAATTGTCTCATACCACAGCAAGAGTGGAAGGCCCACAGGCTAAACAACCATCATCAGCTTCATGTGGTGTTCGTCTGCTATGAATAATGGCTGAGGGCGGCAGGCTGTGTAGCAGTTCAAGTTCAGCAGACAAGCTCGCTCTGCTGGATGCCTCCTTTCCAAAAATCCCACCATTCCCGCAGTCACACCAGCAGCATGGCAGTGGCGCAGCTCATCGGGCTCCTTCCCAGCAGTCATTCGACAATTCTCTCCCTCCGGGGAGACAGCCCATACCGGCCTTGATGGTTAGCCAGGGTTGTTTATTGTAAGCCTTTTCTTTCTACAGTCCTTCCTACACTCCTCCTCTTTCTCTTCTCATTTCTCTTTTTCAGGGAGAATGCCTGGTGCTTTCTCCACTTCTCTAATCTAAACTCCCTCCTTCTCTCTCCTCTCTCCTCTCAGAGAAAGCCCAGGGGGGCTTGTTCATATTCTCTCCTCTTATTGTGTTTCATCTCTTTCCTTATGACACAGAACTATCCCCCCAGAGTATCCAGCTTTCAGCCAGGGAGCTGAAGAAAACGCATGGTTAACCCCATTTTATTCTGTCTATTCAAAGGTTCCCTGACAAAGCTCTAGTGCTCACAGCAGATACGAAATCATTCACATAGAGTAGAGGAGAAGGTATGGTATGCACTCAGCAGAAGCAGAAGAGAAGGTCATTTTGTGCAGAGGTGTGGCATTCGATAGAAGCAGTGCATTTCCAAGCAATATGTCGCGCCATATTGTGCAACTTAAAAAACAATGGAAGAGCTCACTTACTGAGGCATTTCTGTATAACAGCTGTTGTGAAAGAGCAATGCTGCGATACTTCTGGCTGGCAACAGTATCTGTTTCTAGATGGGGAGTTTTTAAGTTCCTGTACAGAATTTCAGGAGATAATATCAGCAAGGTTTTACAGTACGCCCTTGTCAATCATTTACTTCAGTCGATGATATTTTATTACATGACTCTGTTGAATGCTGTATTATTGGTCGATCACAGCATTGTAAGGTCTGTTATTTCAGTAAAGCAGAATGTTGCTATGAATAGCAGACCGTTGCTAGGAAAGCCATTCTGATTGGCTCTGGAAGATCACATCCTGTCATATCAATCCACCAAAAGGTGTCTACTGTGACGAGAAACATTTGCCTTGTTTCGTTTCCTTTAGGCAACTTCATCAGAAAAACATGGAACATTTTAACAATCTTAACTTAATATATTTAAAGAGCACAAAACTTTAGATTAATGGCTAACTGCTGAACAGTCCAATCCAGGCAACAGCAGCAGCTTGGGTTAGTGGCTCTCCTAAACCCAGCGAGCAAAATTACGTCAGGCTGACGTCCAGGGCTAGGCCTGATTGCAGCCAGATATTCAATTCCCCAGACGACATTTCATGTCACAGTGACGTCTTTTAATGGCTCAATCTGGCTCAGCCAGACAGCAATGATAAACAATGAGTTAAAAATGAAAAAAAAAACAACTGAAAAATAAAAACATGAACAACATGTCGCAGAGACATCGCCATTAGAAGGCATGAAGCTGAATTAAAAAGGCACAGCTGGTGTTCGAACCCAGGACCTCCTGTTCGGCACACCAGTGCTTCAACCAATTAAGCTACGGCACTGATGAGTAATGAAGTAGAAACTGGCCTTGATGAATGGCCTATATGCAAGGTGTTTAGGGAGACTAAATATATTTGCCATTGACGCAACTGTCATCTAAGCTTTGGAATGGAATCTCCATCACACTGTCTGACAAGAAAAGTTGAGCTTCTAGGTTAACGTTGATTTAGAGAGGATTTAAACAACACCATTTTTTTTGTTGTTGTTCAGTAGTGGGCCAACCCAAAGCCAGCCTAGCTTAGACGTTTGATGAGTGGGGACAACAGAGCACTAACTTAAGATATCCACCTATGTGGCGGATACTTGTCAGACGTCATAAATATAGGCCAATGTGCCATTCTGAGGCCGACGTCAACAAGAGATGTATGTGTGCTGTCAGGGCTAAATCTGCTGCACTTAAAATTGCAATTTAAGAGGAGGCCTAACGCAGCATGACAGTGCTGGTCAAAAAGTCTCATTTTCTCCAAAAAAGTGATTTAAACTCAATGTAGCTATCCCCCTGATGAGGTATTTTTCTCTAGGATTAATGGTAATTTCATTCTGGTGATATTCTGGGCCGGACAAAGACTAGTCATGACATGACTTGATCTCTCACTGATTGGTCCGGGTCCATTGATGCTGGCTGGAGAGCTGTAGTAATATACTAATTCTGTTACCCATTCTGAAAGTGAAAACTGTTTTTACAGGTGTGTCAGCTGCAAGAAGGAAACACAGAGATGTCAATCAGTATCCCCAAAGAAGTCCCACTCATCTTGTCTCATTTCACCAATAATGAAAAGGTTCACTTTATTGTGAATTACTCTGGACTCTTTTTTTTCTTTCTTTTTTTTAACAGACGCAATGAAATAATTTTTAAATCAATAAAATCATATTTAAATCAATATTTAATGTCAAATTATTTATTGACTTAATAAACCGTGTAATAATCTGAATAATGTAGGGAAAGCGTCAGTGTCCTGCAACAACCTGACAGGGTTTATTTCTCCATAGTGACCCACTGGCTACATTATTCCTTTCATAACATATTCAATTTAGATATAAAATAATGCAGCCATTTTTATGCCATTGCAGGCCATTGATGTAAAGTCCTCTATACTGCTAGTCCATATGCATATTGTAAGGCAATTTGCAATTAAATAAATGACAAATTTTTCAAGAGCAGCATTCAGCCGTGAATTGACTCCAAAGCAAAATGATGTACCCGTGCCATGTAATATATCTGTCAAAAGAAGGGGTTATCGCCCATAAGGTATGACACATAAAAATGTAAATGGTTAGACGGGCGAAAGGAGGATGGTAGTGAAATAAGGCTCCTCTCCATTGCTGTTTCTGCAATGACCTCATCTCTCTTTCACTACACTCGTATGCTCTTGCTCTATTTCATTCTCTCTTCTCTCTATCCTTCATTCTCTGGTATCAAGCACACACTCCCACTGCGTTTCTCGAGCACATGGTCCCCCATCCTCGGTCACCCTAAACACCTCATTTCTCCAGCCCTCCCTCCTCCGCAACTCTCACTCTGTGCGTAATTCAATCATCCCAAGGAGATGGATATCCGTCCCCTAGGAGCGCTTACGCTTTCCATTTCCTAAAGCGCTTGATCAGATTAATTGATTGTCCCCCCCCCCCATCTGTGTGCCCCCTTCTGCCAACTGAGGCTGTTGCGGCGACGGAGGGTGAGCAGAAATCAGGTTTGCATTGATATTTTTATAAAATGGCTTTTTCCTTCTGCCCCCAGACAGACCCCGTAAAGCGACAAAGGGGAATAGATAAAATACATGAGCCGGGGGTGCGGGGGTGCGGGGGTGGAGGTAGTGGGTGGGTGGGGCCAACGTGGAAGAGTTGGGAGCCTGCAGAAACAGACAGGCAGGATTTATAAACAGGACAAAACAACAACCTGGAGCGTACAGGAAACACAGAGCAGAACAGGAGATCAAGGGACAAGATAAGGCAGATAGGCGATCAATGAAATGAAATAAACAAGGCTGTTTAGGAGGTGGATAGCACATGTGAGGTGAGCGCGTGTGCATGTATCTGTGTACCATCTACAATGATGTTGGCTGCAAGCCTGCAGAGTACAGCAGAGGGTAGAGATGGGAGAATCAAACTGAGGCCCACGGGGAACGCAGGAAGACCTCAGCTCATCCATTATAACTGAGAGCCAAGCGACTGCCATGTCTCCTGATTGCTGAGTCCCTGTGGAGCTGTCTCTCCCTCTCTCTCCCTCTCTCTCTTTCTCTCTCTCTCTCTCTCTCTCTCCCTCTCTCTCTTTTTGTCTCACCTTCTCCCTCTATCTCTCTCTTTTTGGTGACACTGGGAATCGCTGTAGATTACGTTGCTGTTACAGGCCTTTGGCTTCTACATTATGGCGGGGGCCAAATACACAAACAAACATTCACCGGCTCTCTCTCTCTCTCTCACACACACGCACACACACACACAAACACACACACACACCACACACACTCACAAACACACAAAAACGTAGGAACACAAATACACATAGACAGGGATAGGAACTCGCTCGTCTCTCTCTTATCTATCTGCCGCACATGTTCCCCATACGTGTAAAGCTTTTACCTGAGCGCGCCATTACAGCTGAGGCTTTTACCTCTGGAGAGCCAAATTACCTTTCAGATACAACCTTCCCTTTTTCAACTTGCCCTTGACATTTAGTTCACTTGCATTTCCCCTGTACATATAGGCTCAAACACACACTAAAATACCACACATACACCAGCAGGCAAGCAAATGCGCGCACACATCAAGTTGCACGTCCCCGGGCTTATAATTTGGTGTCATTTAGACCTCAGATGTTCTTTCTCTGCAGTAACTTATATGTTCAGCAAAAACAATATGTTTGTCTGATAGAAAACAGTGAAGCGACGCTGAAAATCATGTCATACTGGCAGTAACGGTTAGGTTTGCTCTGCATTTGATTTATTGAGAGAGGAAGAGACTGATTCTGTCGTTTTTTAAAGTATTGTGAAATAATCTTCCACTAACACCACCCCCAGCTCTATACTTACTGTAGAGCCATCCAAATTAAAATAAATACAAGGAGACTTCTTCATTGACAACAATGCAATCTACACACAGGATGTTTTGAGAACATAAAATATGGTTCAGCCCGCACAAATAATTGCAGATAATTAGAAATTGATGTTTTCTTTTTCCACAATTAATCATACTTTATCAAATTCCCATTATACAATATTTTTGATAGTAACATTGATTTTAATTACTCCTCGCTACAGTTTTTGGCGAAATAAGAGGGGTCTGCAGTCAACAATATTTATTCTTGCTCTCTCCCTCCACTTATTTTTTAATCCTCCCTCACTGGCATTAATTACTCTTTTTTTCACAGTTTTTATCGGTAACTCACATTTCTCTGGAACATGTTCCTTTTTTCCAAATCCTTCACACAGTCGGCACAACAGAAGTCAATGTGGACTAAATGTGTGTTTTCATTTATTTTTTTATTGCTTTTACAAAAAATGCATGTAATGAACCACGTCTTTAAAAGTGTTTTCTCATGTAAAATCAACAAATGTTAAAGACTGCCTAACAACACTGAAAAGTAACGATCAGGCTAAAAATGAAAATCTTGATTACTTTTACGTTCAGACTTTTCAGGCGAAGAAAGGTGGCAAGAGTGTAAGAATCCAGAATAATGTGATCTATACTGCTTTGTCTACATCACTGAATCCACTGAGAATCAACACGACACTCTGCAATTATGTGCAAGTTACAGGCTAGAACGCTCACACAAGGCAGTTCTACGCTGCCTGCCCTGCATGAAATGTTGAAGAGTTTTATTGACTGAGTAACTCACCTGGAAAACATTTAACCAGATATATCTTTCAGCTGTTAGTGGACTCAGCTAAGGCACATTTAACGTTGGTCTTCCATTCACAGGTAGAAATAAAGAGGATTCCAAAAGTCCAACGAACATTTGGCTTTTTGTCCGCTCAGCGTGTGAGTGGCCTGGGGAAGTGTTTGCAAAGAGGTGTAGTATATTTTACATTAGAGACAGCAGTTTGAGAGTATCCAACTTCCATATTGCGACGTCTTTCTGGGATGAACAGGAAACACAGGCGGGACAATTGGGAGGAATTTGATTGGACCGCTGAAAAGTGGGATCTTAACAAACGTGGAGTATTACGTAGATACGATGAGCGACACAGAGGCTAACATTGCCTTTTTTCTATTGTGGAGGACCATTCGCCTCCTTCATCACCCCGATTACTGGAGTAGGAACAGCAGGAGGTGGTGGAGGAGGACGAGATGGGGAAGAAAATGTTGCCTTCGAAGTGAGGCTGCATACGTTTGAGACTTTAGCCCCTGCTGATAACCAATGATACTCCTATTTGAAATTACTCTCGGCAAGATGATGAAAGTCACATGACATTTTCTTTTTAACTAGAAGGAAATGTGATTGGATTTTCATATAAAAACACAAAGAAATATTATATTAATGTATTTTTGTATTATTTGGCTAATGTAGTTAAATAAGTCAACAATATGTCCAGAAACGTGATCTGAAAGGAACAAAAAAAAAACGTTTTTCATTTCCAGTGGACTTTAAAACTTTTACATGCTAGATTCCATTGTCTGTATATTCAATCAGGCCTGTTTATTATTTCATGGTCATACCGGTTGTTTGTTGTTGTGCAGAGGTAAACATGTACAGACGGCAACTTTGTAGGAGGAAAGCCGAACTACTGACCTGAATACATATACTCATCAACACAGATAGTCAAACTGATACACACATACAGTTCACACACATGCACACACATGCTGTATGTTTGAGTACTCAGCCCACAAACTAAATCAACACACCATTTATTTTTCTTTCCGAAAGACTCTCACTCTTTCTTACTTTCCCCAGACGTTTTATTTGCTAGGGGGGCTGAGCTCTCAGACTGGGATTGATCCTGAGCTGCTGTCTTGAACCTGTGCCCTGAGGGCGGCTCAGTGCAAACACGCAGCAGCCCCTCTCCACTTGCTCCGATCATGGTTACACTCTCTGTTACACTATACGAAGATGTAAACCCCCACAATAACTGCACACAGCAAGTGCCAAGCATCTCCACCTGGACCACTTTAAACAAACAGAAGGCTGACAAAGAAACACCAACCTTATAAGAAAAAATATTTTTTCTCCACTAAAACAGACACGGGTTCGTAAAAACATTATTCGTCAGACGTGCTCCACAAAGTGTTAACCCAAATAATCACAATTGGCTTAAGTGATGAACTCATCTTTTGCTGCGGATTTTAAAAATGACTAGCATGTGTATAAGTTTTGAGGGAAAATCAATAAGCATAACAGCTGCATTGGATATGACAATACAACCATTTCAAACACCACATCCCATTGTCTGAGTTCTTTTTCAGGGGCAGAGCACAAAAGAAATCCATTATTTTTTTTGCAAAGGCAAAGATTCATTTGAACATTTTACATAAATAATTCATACAGAGAGAGCTTTTACAGTGTTTTCACCTGAAGACAGACAGCTAACGAGCGAGGAAGTTCACTTTCCCACCCATCCTTCTTTCACTCTTTGAAGTGGGAGAAAAGGAAGGAAAAGGGTATAATTTATTTGATTCATTTATCATTGCTTACTATGAATAAATGTCATTAAGAGTGGTTGCTGCACCTCAGTTGTGACGCTATGGAAAAGCTGGCAGCATAGTGGGAGTTGAAATAAAGCAACATGGTGATTAGAAGAATGCATCCATCCCACACACACTGTGCCAGTCAGGAGCCTAATGGCTCTGTGGAGGTTGGTGTGCTGAAGCACACACATACAGTAAAAACACAAACACATATACAATTACGCCACATTTTTTTTCCACAACTGCCCTGAGTTTTATGGTGTTTGTGATTGATGGATTCAGTAAATGGTGCTGTGAGAGGTGAAGCATTTAAGTGAGCTAATCTACACTGCCTCCTACAGGACAACAGTCCACACTGGGCCTGTGAATATGTGAGAAACTGTCATCATCACCTCCAGCCGAGCCGATGATGGTGGACAGTGACATGGTGGTGACATTAAATGGTGTTTGCATGGCACCTATTAGGTCTCTGAATTCAACTGTCACAAATGTTTGACAGCAAGGGCGGATTCAGAGAGTAGAATTTGAGCAAGGACTACAATGCCACAGGGTTGTTGGTAAATGTAAATGAGAAAATCTTGGGTGTTCTTTGAGATACATTTTTAACTAAACTGATGTTCTTTCCTCAGATGCTTTTAAATAGCCCCCAAAAGCATTAGCATAGGTTATTTACTAATATTAAGAGTAATCACCCAATATCCCCATTCTGACCCTCCACCTTCCTGAAGAAAAAACTTTAGCACTTGAGTCCAACAGAAATGAGAACCAATACCGATTTAAGAGAGGAAAAATTCACCAGTTAATATGGTGAATTTTTCACCAGTTAATATGGTGAATTTTTGACCAGGAAAAAAACCCCAAAACTTTTCTATATGGATTGGTGGCATTTTCGCACAGATATGAGTATGCAAAGGTACTCAAATGGCTGCTTTCTTTAACAAATAACTTTATTAAAGAATATTTAACATTGTTATAGATTGTCAACCAAATCTAGAAACAAACAATGAGATATCTGTTTATTATCCGTAATTGCTTACGGATAAAGAACGAACGGATACTGCAGGATCGTGGGTGGGCTAGATCCAATCCCAGCCAACACTAAGTGAGGGCGGGGTTCATCCTGGACAAGTTGCCAGTTCATCACAGGGCTGACATATAGAGACAAGCAACCAGTCACGCTAACATTCACACCTACAGGGAATTTAAAGTCAACATTCGTCTATTTCACAGGGGTCACCATTGTCATTCCAAAACAAGGCTCCGTTGGGCAGGTGCAGCGGCGTTTCATAGCGTTCCGACAACGCCAGAGGCATCACTTCGTCCACTCACAACGCATTTTTGAATTGACTGGAAAACGGTGGAATGTCTTTCTCTGACAGAACACCCTCCTCTAGTAAGAATAACACCCAGGGACACAGAGGTAAGATGACATCGTCGCAGGTTAAGTGCTGCCTCTGGCATTGTCACACTGCAATAAAATGTCTCTGCTGCGCCTACCCAACCGAACCTCATTTTGGAATGACAATGCTGACCAGTGTGAAAAAGCTGAATTAACCAAACCTGCATGTCTTTGGATGGTGGAAGGAGGCTGGAGTACCCATGAACTCCACGCTGAAAGGACCTATCCCGGCCGGGTATCAAACCCAGGATCCTCTTGATTTTAGACAAAAGGATCTAGATTTGAACCCACGACCTTCTTGCTGTGAGGCAACAGTGTTAATCACCAAGACACTGTGCTGCACACTGAGATAATAAAATAAATAAAAATAAAATAGCTGAATAAGCATCAGTACTGGTCAGTGTCAGTCAACTGCTGATTTTCCGGGTTTTATGTTCTGTAAAAAAAGTTTTCATATCTGCGCATATCGGAAAACATATAAGCCAAAACTGATATATCTGTGATAGGTCCACATCTACCGATAATATCAGCCTGGTTCATTGGTCGAGCTCTATTTAGCATCCTAACGTATTTGACAATAGTGTGAGGAGACCAAAAGCATTTGTTACTAAAAGACAACAGCCCTACCTTCCATGCAATGCGGTTTCCTTTGGTGTCATGCTCCAGCGCCATCGGGAACTCTCCACGATCGTAGAACTTGCGAAAGGTGGTTGGTTTGGTAGGACGCTCTCGAAAAGCCCCTGCAGGCGGAGGACCTACCACCTGCTCAGAAACACAAAAGGAAATGGGAATGAAGACAACAAAGCAGTAAAACAGAAAAATAATTAGAATGAGACGTTTACAGCAAGTGAGAGTGTTGTTTTATGAAATCAGAATTGACTGTGTTTTCTCGTACAAGAATAGAACCTTTCCCGCAGCCTTTCCTTAAAAGTAATTCAGGGAGACACATGTGCCTGCGCTTCAGCTCCTCTAAGGAAGGAAAAACACAGATAGTGCGCATTTGTGTGTGCGCTTGTGTGTGCGTTTGTGTGTGCATTGGCCCTGTAGCCAGAGGCACTGCCAGAGGCATTGTTAGGATCATCTTTTCTCTGCCTCCATATTGGATATGTGCTATTACTGTGCCCCTGAAAGTCAATGGGACTCCTATCAAATCAACCAGAGTGTCTGCCACTGTTGCGGGGGGGCAGTGCTCCAACACACTGAGGGAGAAAGGACGGAGAGTGAAGATTTTAGGATTAGATATACAGTCATTTAATTGTCTTCTGTTGGACAAAAATCGTGGTACTATTTAAATTTACAAAAACGTTATAATTACCATGCCACAAAGATGCTGTGTTAAAATCTGACAGACATATTAACAGCCTGGAAATGACCATTTAACTAAAAATATCCACACAGAAACACTTAGACTCCACCAAGAAAGTGGCCAAAACTTCTCAGGGAAGATCCGATGGTGAGATTGTTCAAGTGGGAGCCATTCGTTGAGGAATTTGGATTTATTTGATTGAAAACATTAGAGCTTTGCAACAGCATGTTGTGGTGGACAAATGACAGAATGTTGGAGCAAATCTTTTCCCTGTCTGTGTCCCTTGTGTGCATCCTGTGCCATCTGTGTCGCGCTGCCACATGACTGGCAGATGTGTTGCTGTCATTAATCCTCAGATTACCACCCATTGAGAAACAGAATTTTGCCGCAGCAGCCCACAGGCAGAGCAGAGGGAGGCTGGGATGTGTTATCTTTGGCAGGACTGGCAGATTTTTAAAGGGTTTTAGTCTATTAGCATGATGCTCCTCAACGGTACTTTAGTTTTTATGTTACATCATTCAAAACTGTTGCCTGTTCGTTGCATAATTCAAAAGCAAAATAGATACAAAAAAGCCTGGAACCATAAATGTCGCTCAGTAAAACCGCCACTAAGGAATGATGTAACATGGAACAAAGTTTAAGCTACACGTGTGACATGGTGTACTGTAGTTGGTGCCAGCATATCTGGGCTCAAAGGAAAGAGGAGAAAATATTATGAGGGGCTCTGAGTGAGTGTCTCCAAGCACTCACTGCATTCAAACAACCCTAATGCACCGTGGGATTGCAGCGCAGTCATTTCAAATGAATAAGCATTTGTTTACCATGCCAGGGAATACTGAATAATACTGTGCTGAATTAATAGGCACAGGTTTGTATACCTACAGGAGAAAGACTACCTTAACAAAATGTCTGTGACTAACAATGCATGTAAAACACACAAAAAGAGACTTTTCTGTGTC
>JAQLOL010000007.1:11917766-11962898 GCA_029783665.1 Naso thynnoides | reverse complement strand
TCTGTGTCGCCACTGAAATAGTCTAACAGAAATCCATCACAACAAATTATGCATGTGTGCTTGCCACTGCCTTTTAAATCCCATCTTTTATGTTGAGTTGTTTATTTGCATTTATTTTGTAAAACCCTGTAAACAGTGCACTTCTGAAAAAGGGAGCGACTCCCAGTTTTCCTCTTCTTGAATTATATTTTAATCAGTTAGTCAATAATTGCTAGCATTGTTTGAAATTACCACTGTCATGAATAATCAAGTGTCAGCTCGCCGCATTTGAAAACTGTTTCTGTCTTCTCACATCAAGTGCAAAATGTAAATAAATACAGAATGAAATGCCTTTTGTTGTATCAGTTAAACCTTTTGAAATTTTGGCTTCGTGGCCATTATCTGTTTGTCTTCTCTCTTTTCTTTGTCTGTCTCCATTCATTTCTCACGGCGGGATTTGTTTGCAGCCCTTGCTGAGGAAATAGGAGGCTGTAAAGCTTGCAAGATCAGTGCTGCTCCAGCCTGCAGGAGTGACAAAGCCCTCATAACCAGGTAGCTACGACAGTGGTTGAGCCACGCTGCACAGGGAGGCTAAAAATAGCTCAGACTGGGCAGCAAGGAAAGAATGGACCCAGACTGCATTGACTGGCTGAGCAGCTTTTATGGTCAGGAATGATGACGCTGCAGTCACTTCCACGGCCTGCGTTCACGGCTGAGGTGTTGCAAGCTTCATGGCTATTTCCCCGTTTTCTCTCCAATTACCATCACTGGCAGGCAACACACCCCAGCAGCCAGAAAGGTACAAATACATGCATGCACATTGGCTCTGCACACACTATGATAAGCGAGACACAGAAGCCCTTTCCTCCGCTACACATGTGAGCTGCGGATCTTAGCATCTAAAGGAGAGCTGTAAAAGAAATAGCAGTGAGGGGAGATTATCACCTGCCGACTTACTGATGCCATTCCAATGATCTGCCTGCTCCTGTTCTGCCATTCATGACATTCGGGTCTAAAGCCTCTCCCTGCTGAGAGAAAAACCACTATCACTGAACCCAAACGTAACAGCCACTAACCAAGTTTTATTTAAGCAGCTTAAAGTCTGTGTAAAGTGATTTCAGAATTTTGTTTAACAGAAAATGATTGCTGAAAACATGGAAAAAAGGCTGAGAAATATGCACAGATATGCAGAACTGCATTGCAGAGTAAGAGCACGAAACTCATTTTCACAAGTGTCCTGTTCAGGATTTTTTTGGGCGCGGTGAAATGGAAGCTCGACATGCAGCTTCCAGACAGTGCGGCTTCCACGCTTCGCCCTATAGCAACTACTGCGCCTGCACGGTTGTAGAGTTGGTATTTGATTGACAGCTGATATGCTCTCCAGCAAGTGGGCGTTAACCGAATATTTTCCATCACTGACGTTTTTTCACAACAACGGAAAAATTTGAAAGCCATCAGACAGATTGTAATTCACATCTCTGTCCAGTTGGTGGCAGATGTGTCAGATTATTTAGCTACTGACTAGAAATCCAAGTGTCCAGCATTGCAGCAGAGCGCAGCTTCAGCTTCCAAAACATAATTAAAACAGCAATGATAAGTCATCTGTCCAAAAGAAAAACACAAAACCTGATGACAATCGCCTCTGCAGCCATCACGCGTGATGCATTTGATTCCTCACAAGTGAGCGCACAGTTTAAATCCATACGAACCAGGAGGAAGGTTCGAGTTCAGGCTAGGCCACAGCAGGTCAGTTCGGTTAAATTCAGTGACTTTTTTGTCAGTGGTTTGTTCATGATTTAAATGTAATGGTCTTATTTTGTATTACTGCATTGTTCATTTGCCTGTTTACACAAAATGGCACAATCGTTTTGGTGGCGTCTGCTGTTACTGCGTGGGAAAAGTCATCTGCTTAGCGTGGTGTTTTTATTAAGTTCATACAGCAGAAAAAATCCGAGAAAATTAGGGAAGTGCCGTATTTAACACAGTGTGCAGTGTGTGTCTACATAAAAAGTAAGTGCACGGTCCTTGTCAGCAGTTCAACCTTTCTCTTCATGCTATGGCTTAAATGCTCAATCTACAGGTTGATATGTTTGTTTTAAAGTAGAAATCAATGAATCAAAAATATTATGTATTATTTTTAAAAAATACAATAACAATGACAGCTAGTAAGTCTAACACAATGCTGGTGGACACGCCTCAAACTTCTTAAAGCCGAGAAAACTGCTTGATTGTCCATGATTTTGAAACTTAGTTTTATGTCCTCATCAACTTTTTTTTAGACATTCAAATTTGGCCGGGTGGATAATAACACATTTTTCCGTGACATGGCTAACATTTCAGATGAGAGGCACGGAGTTTCCATGTTGTGAGCAAAAACATCCCTAAGTTTGGTTCTGCATGGGTGAGCACGCATTTGAGTTAACTCAATTTTGCTGCTGCTGTTTCTGTATTACTGATAGCCAGCATGTCACATCATTTCTAGCTCTGCGCGTCTCCTAAACACATTTGAATTATCGTAGGGTTTTTCTATCTTACCCTACTCTGTGCGCATTTGTTGGTGTGAGCAGTCACAAAGGGGGTTGTATTGTAACGTGAAGTGGTAATAGCAACCCCATGCTGCGCCGCCTGCCCCCTGTGTAATCCAAAATTCATCTCTGTTCTAAAATAGTGGCATAAACACAAACACAGCCAGTGAAAAAGACAAAAAAGTGGAGCTTATAACATAGACATATACAAGCAGATAACATCCCGCCCCTCAGTGGAGGCCATAAAGCGAGCCTGTGAGGCGACACACCACAGAACAGAGATAGAGGTGGTATAAGGCAATAAAGGGAGGAAGTGTCTGTTTTGTGTGCCTCTGGTGCACACATCAGGGAGTCATAACAAGGCAGTACTGGTCAGATGAGCTCCAGGCTGTCATTTCTCTCCTTCGCCTTCACTCTGACTCTAGATCTGTTTCCCCTGTAATGCTGTTGTCCACTCCAACTAGCTCCACCGTAAAGCTAGCTGCTGCAAGGCCCACAGAGGCAATAACACAAAACCACGCATGCACGCACTCACTCACACACCAGACATGCTGAGCTCCCCATGGGCAAGCACCTGCAGAGGTGATTGAGCACCGGTAGGGCTCCGAGCTGCTGTCATTTATAAAGGTGTCACTGCGAGAAACAGAGATGCTCCCTTTAACCTTATTGGTATGGCACTTCCATGGCTCTCTTGCCTGAATTTTGACATATAGAGTGGGTGGGGTAGCAAAAAGGCACGAGGAAAGAATGAAAAAAAAAGAAATTAAAAAAGGCTGAGGCAGGAGAGAAGTGGAGGGGGAGATACATCAGAGAGAGACAGACACATGAACAAGCTGGAAAGAAACGGGATGAGAAAGCACAGACAGACAGAGAGAGTTCAAATCAAGGGATGGAGAATAGAGGAGGGTGATGGAGGAATAATAGATATGACAGGAAGGGGGAGAAGGGAAGACAAGAGGTGTGGCTCATCAATTCTGAGGGCAAGTTCAGCGTGGCGGGACTGCTGCAGCGTGTAGGTGATCCATCACCGTGCCTGGGCCTGCAGCTTCAACCCTCTCCGTCTCATCTCTCCATCTCTCTGCCGCCATACCGCCACCACCCAAAACACCTCTGAATACCTCTGATAGATGTCTGGTGTAAGGCTGTCAATTCATTGTCACCCTGCATTGCCATCACTGCGCACTCCCTCAAATGAGGCCCTCGTTAATCTCCCTTCTATCTCCGATGACCCTTCTGCCTCAGTGAGGGCAATATTGCGTTTTGCTTCACTGTATTTTTAGGGGAACAAGGGTGCATTGCATCCACTTGTTTACTGAGGCAGCAAAGGGGTAGACACCCGCTGCTTGCTCTCTCGCTCGTTCGCTCTCTCTCACTGCATTTTCCTGCTGTTCTCGGTTGAGAGGTTATTGAAATCTAGCTCCTTGCAGAAGGCCGCCTTTCCTGAGGGAGGGAGCGGGGTAGGTGAGTCACAGAGGACGGAATAGACAAGCCAAGGCTCTCTGATAAGGTCAGCTTGCACATCACTGCCACAGGCAACAAAATTAGCTCTCTTTACTTGCAGGGCATTTTCCGCCAGAGCCCAGCCCGCTGCCTGTCCATAAGCCACCAGGCATGAAGCAGGGCTAGAGGGTCGGGGAAAAAAACGATTGTTAGAAGCATAACGATGCGTTTGTGGGCAATTTTACAACAACTCACTTCTATAAAAAATTATGGTGCATCAAGAAGCATCTTCTATCCGAATTGGGATCAAGTCGAACAGTGAGCTGACCAAATTTTCCCACCCCTAGTCTCAGACTGTATTTAAATGAACAAGACGCACAGAAAATAATGGAGGTGTTCAAGTTGTTAGAGAATCTCTGTTATATGGTCAAACAATCATTCCGACAGGATATTTTTGCTTACTCATTCCCTCTGCGGCGCAAAACAAAGACGGGTGGGAGGCTGATTCCTTTCAGAAGAATAAATCTGCAATATTTGTGCAGCACTCCATTAATTTCTCACGACCAAACAGCAAGAAGTGCAATCACTCTGCAAGTGAGTTTCATTATGTGCAGAAATTAGCCCCGTTCTGAGAGACAAGGTCGGATGAGAACAAATGAGTAAAGAGCTCTCACTGGACGGGAAAACCACAGACTGATGAAAGGTAACAGAGTCTTTTGTTCAGAGCTCACAGGACCATAGAGGTGCACTTTACAAGTGTCACTGTGTCAGAGACTTTTGCATCAACCACACTGAGCACACACAGGCACAAGGGCAGCGATGTTTGTCGTAAAAAATGACGACACATTCAGGCAAAGACAACACTACACACCTTGTGTCACTACAAAGACGCACAGATGAAACAGGTGACAGCCACCTACTATTGAACTGCGCACAGGAGAGATAACTTTAAAGAAGAACTTCAAAAAGAAGCTTCAAGCATTGAAGAGCGCCCCACTGTTTTCTGTCTCCTCTAGTTTAACCCCATCACTTAAAAGAACAGCATAGACACAGGGAGACGTTAACGGGATGTGAAAGAACGAGTCTGAGGTAGTCTGAGGGAAGGAGTGTGAGTGAATGAGGCTCTGTGTGAGCAAGAAACAGAGAGGGAGAAAGAGGGAGGAAGGGAGGGAAGGAGGGAGGGAGGGAGAATGCCCTCAGTATTTTCCATCTTCTCTGTGTGGCCCACTTATCAGCCAGGCAGCAGGGCAGCCTTGTGCTTACAGAGCCCTATTGGCTGATTCATATCACCAAACCGTAGTTGAGATGATGGCTCTGCCTGCATGGCATAGGCAGAATATAGCAACTCTTACTTCTTGTTAAGTGAACAGGAAACCACACGCACAGAGGCAATGAGGCCAAACTTGTACATTGCTGGACTCATACATGTCTGAATTGAAAGCACTACACACATTCAATGTGCACTACTCTGACACGAAACATGTCAACACGCATGTACACACCACTCCAAACAGGTGCAGGTTGTGTTAAAACCATGTGATTTGACTCATCATCTTGTTATAGCTCATCAGTTTATCACTCCATGAGTAATTACTTTAAACGCTAGTTTTAAAGTTAGATAGATATGCCAGGAATTGACAGCCTTACACCAGACATCTATCAGAGGTGTTTTGGGTGGTGGCGGTATGGCGGCAGAGAGATGGAGAGATGAGACGGAGAGGGTTGAAGCTGTTGTGATGAACTGGCAACTTGTCCAGGGTGTACCCCACCCTGACCCAGTGTCAGTTACGATTGGCTCCAGCCCCCTCACGACAAAGAATAAGCGGTCACAGATAATGAACGAATGAATGAATCTGATGTCTTGCCGTGTTAGACTGAATTACCACATTCAATTTTTTTTCAGTTATTTACTGGAGCCCGACCAGTATGTATTTTTTTCTGACCCAAGCCAATACTGACATTAGAGAGCAAGAAAATGCTGCTATTTGATATATCGGCCAATATTAAAGATGTATATTGGCTGAATGTGGTCATCAAATACTTGTGACAAAGATATTTAATGAAGGCAGGATATCTTACATTTTAACCAACTTAATTACAGACATCAGTGCAGTGAACAGTAGGCTTGGGCCAATATTAGATATTATCAAATATTGCAATATTTGCCCTCATTTGCCATATTTTTCCCAACATCGAATATCAAACAGCTGTTACAGCATCTTCAGGCTTTTTTTTTTTCCTAAAAAAAAAATAAAAAATGCGTGCAGTGCTGCCATGGCAGCAAAGGCAACTTGCTGCCGTGGCAGCAAAGACCATGGCGGCAAAGGCATTGCTAATGACAAGGTGGAGAGGTTATCGCAGGTTAACTGACATGATGGAGGCATGCTGCAGCACTTTAATATACAGACATGGAGGATGCAAGCTAACCAATTTGGCAATATTTTTGGACTAAAGCAGAAGAAAATGTCAAGACAAAGGATTCCAGTGAGGCTGTATGCTGTATTTGCAGCAAGCAGATGACAAAGCTGGGCACCTCCCCTCAATATTGTCTATTGCGATTTTTGGGCAGGACAGTATAGTGATGTATATATATATATATATATATATATATATATGAATGCAATATTCGCAAGCCTACGGAACAGCAAACACTTACTGGTTTTTAAACAATGGACTGCCCTCTGCTGGACAAGCTACATAAATAAACCAATTGAAATCAACAGTCCAAACACTTTTTCTAGGCTTAAAAATTAATTTTAATATCAGGCATATTGGAGAACATATGCATCTATACTAATATATCTGCGATAAGCCAATATCACTTAATAATATCAGCAAACTGATATAATGGTCGGGCCCAGTTGTTTACCACAACACTAAAAATATATATATTGCAACAAGAAACAAATGTACAGCACCATGTATGATCACAGTTCAGTCTGTGTTCGTGTGTCCAGTTTTTGTGAGCATGTTCAGTGCATATGTCTGTGTGACAGCAAAGGAAATGAAGCACACTTTCTAGTCTTGCCTGTAAAGACAGCGGGGCACACACTGATCCAATGCTTTGTCTTTATAGCCCAATCAGTGACGACACATGAAGGTATTAAAACACTGCGCTGGGCCGTGAAATTAATGAGACACAGAAGAAAAACCACATCCCTGACCTGCTGCTTTGTTACTTCTGCTGCTGAGAAAGAGGAATTTAACTATCCTCCGAATTTCATTCATTAAATAAGTAGCTTCTTATCAATAAAAGCATCCTCGTAACTGCTTTTAATTTATGGCAGAGTAATAACCACCTCATAGAATATTAATTCCTGAAGTCTCTGACAAAACTAGAATGGCTATGGAGTGGTCACATCTTGGAATGAGTATGTGACTCATAAAAAAGTAGCAACCTAAGTTTGTTTTGCAGGTAGTAAGGAGACAGCCAACTAAGCAGATAAGGAAGCGCCATAGAGCTAAAGAGCCAGACAGAGAGATGCTGAGATGGTCGAGCAGGCTGGAACCAGGCGAGGAGATGAGCAGATAGTGAAATAGACAAGGAGGTAAATGTTTTTGTGACCACACACTTTAGTGAGGAGGCATTTCTGGGGGCCGTGGAAGGCTTGATTTGGCAGCAACAGGCCTAGGAAGGACTGGGAGAGGGACACACCCAGAACAGCAGGAGGCCATCGATTTCACCACAGAGCCACAGACAGACAGCCGTGCTGATGGGAGAGGAGAGAGCAGGTCAGTCTGCAGCCTCCCCACACCACCCCACAGCCACACATACACACACACATTCACAGGTGTCACAGGTAGCCCAACACTGACTGATCCCTGAGGAGCGCTGGGAGGCGTGGGGAGATAAGCACACCGCACATAGCAAGAGATACAGGTTCTACCTCTGATATGGGAATATTGTTTAATAGTGACGAACATTATCTAGGTGATTAGTATGTATGGCAAAATGAACCGCAGGCCCTTGGTCTTATCACACGCCCAGTGTGACGTTCTGTTCCAGGAAATCAGTCTTCCCGCCTGTGATGCTGTCCTTAAAATGATGCAGGAGGTTTTCTTACAGAGACACCATGCAGAGACCAAAGCTTTAGCATGGTCAGATATTTGACCTCTACATAAATTAAATTGGGGGAAAGCACACTGAAGGCTACATCCCTGCGAGTAGATACCCAAGACACACAGCCTGCCTAACTCAGCTGAATGCATGCACTCAGATAAAATCACACACACATACATTTTGTCTACTCGCTCACTATTTCCTTCACTTACTTGAATGTACATAAAAAGCATTCTTAGTCCAAAATTTGTTTACTCCACAAAAGAAAGGAAAGGGGCTACCAGTGCAGGTGTTACAGGAGACAGTGAGTTATGGAACAAAGGTCTATTTTTTTTTTTTTTTTTTTATTCCTGCATGGATAACACTTTGAGTGATAGTCCACCTGTTGAATTACACCCTGAGACAAAGAAAGAAAAAAAAAGTTTGCTCCATGGATGCCTTTCAAAGAGGTAACTTCTCCGACGCCTAAAATCTCACACTGCGCGTGCTGCAGCAGATCTCTCAAAGTGAAAGGCAACACTTTTAACTGAACTGCAGGGAGGCACTAAAACAACGACACACACAAATACAGAGTCATGCAAATAAATACAAAGAAGCTAAAGCAAAACTTGCCCGCAGCGCTTTGCACCAGCCACCCCTGGCTTTCGGAGAGCAGAAATCGTATGAATGTCAATAACATCTGTGCAACTGAGTCCTAGCTCATGTTAAATCCATCAGTGCCAAACTCTGGTGCCCAAGAGAGCATCTTTAGAGTACAGAAAAAAAAGGCAGAGAGAGAACACATCACCCCTGTAGTTTGTTTAAGTCAAAGAGAGTCAGGGCAATGGCAAGCCGAAAACAGTCGCAACACTTAACGCTCAAAACTCACTCACTGCATAATGTCACACAAAAATGTTAAGCTGGTCGCTGTAACATGGCTACACCTGTACACTGAAGATATGACTTCAGTCGTATAAAGTTTAGAAATAATGCCGCACTGCAAACTACACTGCAGGGTATTATCAAGATTCTTGTCCCCAAATGACAATAAATCTTCTGATCTTATAGGAAAGCAGATGTAAACAAGATGATGACCAACATGGGGCAACAACTTGCTATAGTAATACTTTGCAGAGAGAAAAAAAACTACAGCGGAAGACAAAGGAGTTTAGATAGGAAAAACGTCGGGAATACGTGGTCAACATTGGTTAATTCATCAGCAAGAACTCAAGGTGAGGTCTTAACTTTCAGCCTCGAACTCTATCAACTGCATTCGTACCCAGTATTCTAGCTAATGGTAGCCTCAAGGGCTAGGATGTCTACTATTGGTTAGAAGCGCTATGAGAGTTGTAGTCGGAAAGTACTGATGTCACCATCCAGATTTAAATCCTAAATATCATCTTAAAAATCTTTGTATTATAGATGGCCCTGATGAGACTGTGAGCAAGTCTAAGGGTTCAAGACCAGTTCACTAAACCGTTCACATTACCAGATAACCTGGGCCAAAAATCGGTACTGACCAAGTTCCCTGACTAGTTTTCTCTTCCCATAATCAAATTCTGATTTAATCAGATTCAAGATTCACAAAGTTTATTGTCATATATACAGTAAAAACACATCAGTTTATACAGCCAAAAACTTCTCTAGTCCGTGAAAACACCTTTAAACATCTTTATCAAGCTTGTTGGGTTAGTTTTATGTTTGAAATAACTGTGTGTTTTTACTATCTGGTTTGATGTAAGGTTAGCATTTTACTAGCATTAGCCAAGTTGCTGTTTAGTATGCTAAAACAGGTTTCCATTTTTTCATCCATCCCCTGCTCCTGTACTCCCTTCATCTATCCATCCTTCTATCCAATCACTCCTCCCATTTTTCCTGTTCTTGTCTGCATTGCAGGTTGTTGATGCTTTTATAGTCAAACAGGTGTCTTGGCTGTAAGTCTTTCTGTGCCACATCCTCTATGCCACAACGCTGATGACAAGCACAAATCAAGGCTGTGTAAATAAGCAATAGCAAATCATGGGATTGCTACAATAACAGCCAAGCAATGTGCCTTTTGTCTCACTGTCAGACATCAGTGATCTGGATGACAGTGGACATGAAAGATCCTGGAAACAGACCAGACCGAAGCAATGATTAAAAAGAGTGCTTTGCTGTTTATTGTTTAGAGGCGAGTTAAATTTGACCACCAAAGTTCAGTCTGAGCCACAAAAAATCCTTTCATCTTCAGTCATAAAATGAGCACTCATCTATTTAAGAGGAGTGCTACGTCATCCTTTCCCTCCTGAAACATATTCACTCTCCAATATCCTTCCCGTCTACTCACTCTAATTTCCTCTCATAAAAAAGCTGTCTTCTACGACTCTCCTTGGCTTGAATTTTTATGTCTGTCTGTGGCCTATCTCAGAGGAACGCTGTCAAAGTAATGTGACGATGACCCTTAGACTCCTCATTAAATCACCCTGTATCACAGCATCAACTAAATGTCGGAAATGTTAATGTATACAGCTAAGACAGTACAGTCAGACAACCTTAAAAAAATGCAGTGGGGAGTTTTCTTTCATCCGTCTCAACCAAAAGGTTTTCGCCACTATCTCTTTACATTAGGAACTCGCATCAGCATCCATGTCACAACCTTACTCAGACAGCCAGAAAGCCAGTCCAAACAAAGTCAGTTAGATTCGCAAACACTAAAGAGATGGGTGTCACAGTGACAGATGGAAAGTTGAGCATCTGTCACTGTGCTGAACCATTTGGCTGAAATCAAAGGGAGATGAGGGCCTTCAAAGGACAGGCAAAGCCGTGTCTGAGGCCAGACATGCTCTGGTGTGCTGCGTAGATAAGGGCCAAGAGGTTATATTGCTTTTCTTCTGTCTCTCTCTTTGTTCTCCTCTGTCTTAAGGGAGTGGGAGGCAGAGAGGAAAACGACAGAGAAAAAAGTACGAGAGAGAGAGAGAGATGGAGAGAGAAAGAGAATGAGTCATGAGCAGGTTGCCTGTCTCCCTTTGCTACAGCGCAGCGTGTTGGTCAAACACTCGTTAGTAGAATTTACTCTGTGTTTCCGGACGGCGAGGGTAATGAGCAAAGGTGGCTGGAGCGGAGGGGTGCCAGGCAGTGATGTGGATCATTTCTGACAGTATCAGAGTACTTTTGCCTTCCAGCCCTTCCCTATTCCCTGCCTCCTCCCGCTTGCTGCAGAGAAGCCGTTGCCTCCAGCGTGCCCTAGACTGGGAGCACTTTGATTCAGCTGGATGTGAGGCATGAGCTAAATAGCGGAGTAATCCTCAGTGGAATTCTGAAGGGAGCGTACACACTACTTCAAATCTCAAAGGTTTTGCAGGTTTACTTTTTTTGGCACTGGGTGAAGAACACCACAGCCCTGGAGCACCATCTATGAAGTTGGCTGCTGTGCCTTTTTAAGACGAATTCACCGTGCAAGGTGGTGCACTTTTGCTTTGACCTCCCATCTTTCTTCTCTTTAGAGAGAAAATTCCAGATAAAGTATTTTGACAGAAAACATTTTTGAGGTTGCAAAATGCTTGTTTTCTAATACTGCTGTATTGTGAGGTTGCATTTAGTGTCACTAATGCACAGGGGACTTTGTCACTGTCCTAAAGGGATATACGGCCCATTTGGTCTCTCTTATGGTCAGCAAAATTCAAAAGGTCAGGCCAGTGTAAATGCAGTGATGGTGATTTTCAAAGATATTCAAAGTAAGAGGCAGCAAAACAAAGGCCACTATTTGGCATCACTGGAATGGAATAACAATGCCTATCCAATACATTGATTTTTCTGCGACTGTTTGCTTTTATGTTAATGCAGGCAGTATGTGAGCAGTCACATAACAGTGGATAACACATGACTAACACCAGTCGATCAGAACGCTTAGAAGGGCTCATTCTCCTTTAGCAAGGACAAGTAAGTGAGATGGGTGATAATGGCAGAGGATGGGTGGACAAATGGCTAATGTTGTGTCAGTATAATACACTTAAGCAAAGCTTCATTTAGGTTTAGTTGACTTATATATGTCCGCAGTAAAAACATAGGGGCGGAAAATGCAACTTGCAACAAGTGCATATACATCTGAATTTCATTTTTAACCATAATGATTCTACTCAAAAAGTCACAAACTACAGTGCAAAAACCTACATAGGTTATACTGTCTAATCTATATATTTCCATTCATTAAAGAGCCTTGCATGATACTGGTGGTATACATTAACGACATAACCTTGAGAGTTAGTAAAACTAAATGACCTGATTTATGTAAAGTCATCATAGAGTCATCACTTTGCTGTCTAACTGTCATCAAGCCTGCTTAAGATGGATAACACACCATTAGCCGGCAACATATTAAGCAAATGGATTTTATGGTCATTTCATATCATTTACAGGAACCTTGGTGTGTAATGGACAAGATAACCCATGTCAACCTACTGCGTTTGTGTGTGTTTCTGTGTGGGGTAATGTTTATTACAGCAACATCAATGAATCTTCTCTTACTCATCCGTGCCTTTAATATGACTGATACAAAGAAAACCAGCACATGATCCGAAGGACACCCCTGCATTTTTGCTTTTGACGCAAGAAGGACATCACTCATACAAGAGGGACAGGTCTAGATGTCCTCTGCATTGGTTATCA
This sequence comes from Naso thynnoides, assembly GCA_029783665.1. Classification (NCBI taxonomy): domain Eukaryota; kingdom Metazoa; phylum Chordata; class Actinopteri; order Acanthuriformes; family Acanthuridae; genus Naso; species Naso thynnoides. Next base: position 11,950,271 of record JAQLOL010000007.1, on the reverse strand, counting down.
CATGACATAGGGCTAATTAACTTACAGCAGAAAATAGGCCCTGCAAGGAGCAATAAACATTCTCCATTAAAAGCCATCTAATTAGGATGCAAGCTACAAGGGCTTGAAGGAGAACATAACAAACACAGGGGCCAGTGTAATTGTCAACCAGGCTCTGAGGAAAGCAAACATAATAGACCTAATCAGCTGAGCACTTCCTATAAGGTCATGATAGAATGCTGTGGAAGTCCGTCTGCATAACTGACTGAAGTTTCCAGATGGTGTTTTCCTCAACCTCGGAAAAGGTCACAAACATTACAGCAGTCATGCACCTCAGATAGCCTGCCATCAATTATAATCTAATCTCGCTGCTGATACCTGGTGTGAGGAGCACGGGGCACAGGAAGTACTTCCTCTAAGTTCTGTCAGATTCAGATCAATAGTTAAAAGTTGATTAGAATGCCAAATTTTCGTTTCTACTTGATCAAAGCAAAGTCACATGGCATCTCACAGACAGGCTTCACTTCACCATGACAGCTACTTTTAATTGACAATATGTCATGGACAAAAAATATCTCTAAACGGCGCTGAAAATTGGCTTCTATTTTGATCAGTCTTTTCTACTGCTTTTAAAGTTAGGAGCAAGGCAGCCAGAGTCAACAAAGTCAGAAGTTATGGAGGAAAACCGTAAGATTTCCAAGTCAGCCAAACCTCCGTCTGTTCAAGGCCTTCAGGCTCCGCGGTTGATCGATAGTAATGGAAACGGCAGCAGGCCTCCGGAGCCCATTGCCAATTTAACCTGTTTTACCATGACTCAATTCCTCCTCAAATAACCCTGCTGCTTACTGGGATGGACTATAGGCTGCTAGTGCTGATAAGATGAGTGTACAGGAGCAGAGGGAAGGAAAAAGCGATACAGAAAAACAGATTTAGTTTGTGCGAGGGTTTGTGTGTCTACAAGCACCACTGGTTTGAAAAACACTTAGATGGACAGTTCAAGAGAGGCTGAGTAGCAGACAGGTGGAGGAATCGACGGCATGGCATTCAACAGCACAAACTTGCTCAATGTGTTCGAGCACAATATCATATATATACTGTGCACAGTGTACCCAATAGGGTATTTTTGGGGCTGATGCTGAGCAAGAAAATTCAGACATCTGATATATTGGACAATAATTTATGTAGCCTATAATTTTGTTTATTTAATACTTTTGAAAAATATATGTAATGGAGGCAGGATATCTTACGTTTTAAAGTAAATAATAAGAAAATAATCTCCAACATGTTCCATCTACGTGTTGTGACCTGAATATTAACTATGCTGTAGACACATTGTTACTGTGGGGACAAGTACCAAAAGACTACAAAAAGCTACAGATGTGAATGTGGCGGGCATCTCATGGTCACAGCATGTAGATGGAGCATTCTGGAGAATTTCAAATGTGTTTTAGGGGCTTCAGGGGGCAGTAATAGTGTATTCCCACTACTCCCACTGAATGTGCAAAACTGCCAGCACGAGGCGGCAATCTGGCGACCAACTAAACGCACAGAGAAGGGAAAGGCATCTACGTTCTTGTCTTACATAGGGGTTGTGGATGATAGGCTAAGCCCCCAAAAACGTGCAGTTTTCCTTTTAGAAACTCTATTCCAAACATAAGTGCGCTCAACAGCAAAAAATTCATTTATTAATGATTAAATAACAGACCTCTGCTGGACAAACTATGTAACTACACCATCTTAAATCACTGGTAAAAAGTATTTTTTCCAGCCTTTAGAAAAAAAAAAAAAATTAATAATAATAATAATAATAATAATAATAATAATACCACGCATTTTGGAGATCACATCAACCAGTATAGACAACCAATAATTTTGGTCGATCTATATATCACTGGACAGTGCACTGTATAGTGCTATCATGATATACATAATGCCTTAGATTCTGGAGTTACAGTTGCTTAAGCGTTGTCTTTACCTGATCCTAAAAGCTGTTACTGTCTAAACTTTCCAGACTGTTCCAGCTGTTCTCATATTTGCTTTTACCCGCCTAATCATAATATCCACACTATTTTTATCAAAAATCTCATTGTCAATGCACCAGTGGTCATCCTGACAATACTGTCATAATATCAATATCCAGCTTATTTGGTCTGAAATATTTTGATATTTGATTTTTTTTTTTTTTCATTCAAGGGTGCTTCACACACAACACAGACAAAAAACACCCAGACGACTTCATGGCCAATTTATATATCACAGCGGGCATATTATGCGTTCCTGTGTCAGGTAAATGTGCTTGAAGCGATGAGGAAGAATGATTTTGAGCGCGAGTGAAAATAATAAATAGAGAGATCCATCTCCATAAAAGCTCTCAAGGATTCAATCTTAGTCAACAACTACCTGCTATTCATAAAACTGACAATGGCCTTATTTCTGTCTCCAAACTTTTTATTCTTGTTGTTTTGATGTTCTGTTTGTTGTTTTTTCTTCATCCCCTGGATAAAATAAATGAGTTAATCATTCTAAATCAAGCTTTAACTGATACATATCAGACTATTAGGCATACTTTTAAATCTCTATTAACTCTAAACCAAATTAAATCTAAGATGGCACTTAAAGTAGGTCTATATCGCAATTTAAAGAGAGATTGCTTTAATTAGGTTGCACTGAAATTCTAGACGCATTAAACCACAATCAAGAATCAATTCTGAACTGTTACCTGTTAAATTTGACTGGATGACTTAATTTATTAAGATGACATTCCGTGGTTGTATCATCGATGTCAACACATCTCTGACTGTCTTAAAACACGATTCCACAAAAGGCAAAATTCCTACATTTTAACAAAATAAATATTTTTATTAAAGTGCATCAGTGCTCTGTTCCATCTTATTTGGTTGTTATTAGTATTAGTATATTGCTAATTTTGGTCAGGCTTCATAAGGTGTTGTATTTAGTTTTTAACCCAGTATCTGTCTGGTTAAATGAAGGTTTTGCAGAGAAAGAAAGAGAGATAAAGACAGAGACAGAGAAAGAGGAAGACAAAGACAGAGAGGGAAACAGTATAGGGGGCCAAGACATCTGCTCAGGTATATAATGGTGATGCTGTGGGGGAGGAATGGAATAAGATATGGTGGTCACGTTTGCGAGCGTGGAGTCTCCATCTGTCCCCCGGGGTTAGTGGGGTGAGCCGGGGATGATGGCGGTGCTGGGGGGGAGAGTTGTTGACAGGTTGTGGGGAGGGTTGTAGCAGACTTGGGAGCGATGTTTGCCAGCTCAATTTTTATCCCAGAGACCAAGCAAACAGTAAATGAGGTGTGCTTGTTATAAAAGAGGTCTATCGGTGCAGCGATCGGCAGAACCTCACCACGCAAAAGCTGAGGTAGGGATCAGGTGTAGTTTGTATTGACTTGCCCTCTCAGGTGAACTGTGCAATGCACTGTCTTCAAGAGCGTTGCGCCAATGTTCTCGTGTGTGTCGTGTTGAGTTATAAATCTAGTTTCAGACACAGGAGGACGCAGAGACGTTTAGAACTTATGTCCTGTCTTTCATGTCCTCTCATAAAGAAGCATTTTCTAAGAGAGAGGGCTTCATGACACTTGAGACCTTGAAAATGTCCCGAGAGACACTTTGTTAAATCACAAAAGCAACACACAAACAGGAAATCTAACAGGATGTGTTATGGCAAACATCCAACAAATTAAAGACCACATCAATCAATTACAGGCCATGATGATGATCTAAGGTCACATATTCCACATCTTCAAGAGTCTATAAATCCATTGTTCCCTATCTACATGACCGAGCCCATGAGAATTCAATAGCTATCGACTAAATGTTTTCAGTTTTGGTGGGTTGTTTACACAAAGTAAAAGAGTAAGATAGAATAGAGCCGCCACCCACACCTCTAATTTGTTCAGCGACCAATGACTGTAGGTCTGGTGATGTCTGGTCCAGGTCAGCTGTTTCCTACAGTGGGAGAAACAGCTGACAAATCAGCTCTCTAGGTAAAATATCTCAAAACTGCATAGCTGGCTGAGCAAGATAAGGTCACACTGTGATATCTGTAGGATGAAACTGTCAAAAATAATCTAAACAAATGAACTAAAACAATACAAAAACAATTTCGACTGATTATCAGGCTAGAAATAAGAGGAAAAACTGCATAAATATGCGCATTATGAAGCCTGACTGATTTATCAGTTTTGCAATATTATCGGCCGATATCGGCCTTTTGCAGATATATCGATATCGAAATGTGTTTTCTGATGCACACCTATATTTTTATTTTTTAAACTTTAAGGCTGCAAAAATGCTTAAATAAGTCATCTAAAACGGCATTATTATGTGGTTTGTTGAGCATGGTGTGCTGTTTCATAACTAATAAGTGAGGTGTTTACTGTTCAGGATGCTGATGTTCAGAATATATTTAAATAAATTTAATTTATATTTAAATTTAAAATGCGAGTTATCCTGTCTCCATTACAAGCATTTTGATAACAATGTGCTGTTTAGTGTGAGACATCTGTAAGAGATTTTGCCGTATCATACTGCTTTTTCACACATAGAAGCACAGGTGTAATTAAAACACACTAATGATGATTGCATTTCATTTAAGTGCCCTGCCAGGGCTCTAATATTGTGCTTGGTGGCTTAATGGCATGGCTTACTGAGACATTTAACTGCTACAGAACATGTTTCTCCTGCTATCACAATACAGAATCGCCTCTGTGAGTAAACATCTATTTGACAATTGCAGAAAATGTTGAAAGCCAAAAAAAAAAAACAGGACTGCTTTAAGATTAAGTCTCATGTAGTGTTTTTGATATTGTTGCGGTTTTTCATTTACTGGAATGACCCAAATCAAATATTCCATATGATCTTAAAAACACAATTTTATCCATATCACTCATATACACCACTTAACACGGGAAAATCCTATCTTATTTTTCTTTACCTGTATCAATTGCAGTATCGACATGTGCAGTATGTGCTGTCATGTCCATTCCTGTCACAACACTATTCTCATGTTTGGGCTCTCTCCCCACACCTTTGCCATTTTTTGTCAACAAGCTGGAATAAGCCTCTGACAGAGAAAATACCAGCTCTGTTCATCTCTCGCCTCAAACACAAGGTGACGAACTCCCACCTGAATTTAAAGTGCATCTTTTTTTTTTCTTTTTAAATGCTTGGGGATGAATTATTAGAAAAAAAGGGGGAGAGTTTCAGGGGGCTGTGCTATTGATTCAATTTCTATGACCACAAATACTTTAAAGCATAATAAGCCCATGCTTCAAGTCCCCATACTCTTTCAAGGCTTGAAATGGCCTTGTCATTACCTACAAATCACAGCTCCCTACGCAAAGCTGCCCTCTCTGAAATGATACGTCAGTGACCATAGGAGAGGAAAAAAACAGAAGACAACAGACGCGAGCAAGCCTCTGAAAAATGTAATGGTTTTTGTTGAGGATTTAGCTAGTGGTGTGGCAAAGCAGGAGTATCATTCATGTATCTGACGCGTCAGATCCTCAGGGGAGATAGTGAATATTAAAGGGCTTTGCAGGAGCATTCGTTGTGAAGGCTCTTGACAGGAGATTTGTTTATGACCTTCAATAAAGGAGGAGGAGGTCGATGATAGCTCTGACTGCCTCTTTTGCATCCCAAGGCAGTCCCTGCCACAGGAAAAAAAGAGCTGCATTTTCTTGTTTAAGTATATTTACTGTTGTCTGGGCAGCTCTTCCTGTTCTATTTATCACACAGGCCCGATTCTTTTTAAGTGCAGTGTGAAAGGAATGAAGCAATAGCTGTTTGCACAAAAACAAACAAACAAAAAGAAAAACTTAGCAGCTCAAAGAGGAAGACCTAGTTAAATTGTTTGCATCAAAGTACCCAAGACTAGACAGTCAACATTTCAGAAGTGGAAAAGATATGGAAGGGAAAGCCAAGGGACTGCTGACAAAAACAAATTTCACTTTTTCCTAAATTCACTCAACGACATTTTTGCTGACCATGGATGTCTCAACTTCTGATGCATAGTGCTCTCATTTTAAATCAAGACTTTTCACAAAAGCAGGATCAAAACAAAACACAGAAATCAAAATATTAGGTAGTCTTGAATTTTCTAATACGAAGGTTTTACTGCATCCCTGACACACATGATCAATCGATGATCGATAACTGATCATCAAGGATTTTGTCGATCACGTGAAATTTCTATCAATCAAATTGTAACGTAATACTGATAGCCTACAGGTTGTGTTGCATACTGTAAGCATTGAAGCGATGCAATAAATTTCAGTATGTGGCAGCAGTGAGATATCCTACCAGCAGGGGGCGATACTACTTTCAGGAGACAGACAGAACCTTTGAGCTGCTGCCGAAGATATCAAACATAAACACGAAGAGGTCAAGGCAAAGTTTGGCGTGGGACCATTTCATATTAAAAAATGACAAAGTTGGTTGTAAACACTGCAAAGCCGGGTATAAGTACAACACAACAACGACCCCGATGATTTAGGACTTGAACAACTGACATAAAAGCCACGATGCACAATGGTAAATAATGTTTTGTGATTATTATCATTTGACATAATTGTTTTTTTTGGAATTGTTTCTAAAGGAGGATTAATTGTGTTCAAGTGCGTCATAGCGTTGGAGGCTCGCACTCAGCTGCTTTTACATTACGTGTGCTGTATGTCTTTTTTGTTTAAGTTAAACAGATGAACTTTAACCGCCTTGTTAACGTATTATTGTTGGACTATAACTTCTACTTGGAGTGAAGATTTAATTGAAGAAAAACGCAGGGTATATTTTATTTTCTGTCACAGGCATTTTTAATATTAAAAAAAAAAGATTAAATCAATAATTGATTGTTAATTTTCCCAATGACCAATCAAGGAAATTCCTTCAAATGCCCATCCCTATCCCTGACAAAAACGCAAAGACAATAACATGTTGCCGTGTTTGCATGTAGGGAATACAACATACAAGAAAAATAAACATTTGCGTAAATTGTGAGCCACCTGTCTTCTTTTCCACCAATAAAGAAAAAAGATTGTGCAAGAGCGCGGAGTTGTCTATGACAAAAAATAGGTTGGGATAATTGCCTGAGAGATCAGGCAAGTAAGAGTAAAAGAATGCCTCAATCTGTCAGCTTAAACAATATGACTGTCTGTGATATGCTTTGTTGCTCAACAGCCGCAACTACCTCTGTGTAAAAGTGTCAAGTGAGAATCAAAAGCAAGAACAAATATGTGAGGTCTCTCAGACGGTGTTCCTTATCTTATGATGCTCTTCACGAGAACTAAGGAAAGAACAACTTCAACTGAAGTGAGTCAAAATAGTACAGTGCAATATCAACAGTACTGAATAACTAATTACGACAGATTTCTGTGTGATGGCACATTTTACTTCAACATAACCTCACATAAGCACCATTAAGCTCTGGTTTATGGGCACCAAGGAGAGGATGCCTGCGTAAATGTGCCGCTTGGAGGCTTGTTTTCTTCAGCAGCCACCAGTCTGCCACCACTGCTTCTCCTGTGGCTCACCACATCTGCCAGAGCACAGCAGGAGGCTACACATACATCTTTTAGTAGCCCTCGGCGGCAAACAACATTAGCCGAGGAGAAAGCCGGTTTCATGTCATTCCACTTTTACAAGATCATACTTAAAGGCAGCGGCCATGCAAATTTATTTGCGTGACCAGTCCGTTTCACAGTTCTTCAAGTACGCTAAACCATGCACCACCTTGACAACAAATCTGTAACTTGTCATAATCTCACAAATTTAAAGATACAGGTACAGCGGACCTACCTCCAGATACAAATAGACTAGATTTCTAATAATAATCCATTTTGCCCACAAAAAGGTACTTTTACTGAGCGATCAATACAGTTCATAAATAAAGACGAATGTCCTCTTCTACACAAAGCCATTACACTTTCCTGATCCATCTTCATTTGCAACAAATGAGAGGAGAGGAAGACCCGACATGACTGCTTTTGAAAAATTAGTCAGCTTAACTTGTCACAGTTCAAATCTAATGGAGGTCCACGACGGGGACTGCTCTGCAATGAAATCATGGTCCAGGATGCTTCTGTTTGTTTGTGTCGGGGTAAGCCAAGGGGCAGCGGCACGAAAATAAAATAAGTGCCCAATAGTTTCTTTGGAAGACATAAAAGCATGGTGGCTAGGAGAGCAAATAGACAACATAAGCTTGTAAAAAACTTGTGCTGAGCCCAAAACCCCACATGAATGCTGCAAACACCCCCCCTCTCATGCTAATGTGCATCAAGACATTATTTAAAAAAAAAAGACATCTGCATTTTCTTCGTGCATGGCTTCCGAATTTCACGGCGTCTAAACACTGAGCTACAGCTTTGAATGGGTTCAAAAGGTTCCTTTCAGCCCGTAAAAAGTTATTGGATCATTTTGGAGTTCTCAAAACTTGTGTGAAACATACCCAAGCTCGTCTGACAAAGAGACTTACACACACACGTACACACGCACACAGAAAATAGCAAAATGATGGCTGGAGAGAATATGTTCAGGCATGGTTTTTCCTTCTGTCACTGCTACCCCATTTCTGCGGGCCATTCAATGTGTTGAGATTTTGCTCTGCACAAAGAGCAGAAAGATGATAGGTTCTACTGAATAACAATAGAGAAATGATAGAAGGAAAGAAGGAGTAAGAGGATCATTTAAAGTGGCAAGTAAGGGGCTGCCAACTCCCTCTATCCTTTTCCATCAATTGTAACTTAACCTAAATAGTGGTGCCACACTGATGGCAGCATGTGGGAGTCTAGACTTCCACTTTTCGTGTAACCATCTACCACAAAAAGCACTCTGTCCCTCTGACACGAATATGGGACTCCATATCCACCATTCAAAAGCACTTTTCCTTGACGTCAAGTTTCTCTGTAAAAGTCAGCCAGCTTGAGCTCAACTGAATTGTGTTTAACTGAATGTGATTTTGATTATATCACGCGACATTTACGTGCTTCTCATCCCAAATTTTAACGTTGCGCGCTAATCCCGCACAGCTTCCCCATTCACACACGCTGTAACGTTATAGTCAGCGCAAACAGGCTAAACGGTCACAGAAGCTAACGTGACGTTAACGTTAACTGAACGTCAGCTCGAGTGACATTAACTAGCGATGTTAAATAACTTCACTCACCACGGAGTTCTTCATTGTGGACTTGACGGTGAAACCTTCTGTTTTAAGCTCTTTGTTGTTCCTCAGTAACATTTCCACAGCTGCTGTCTTGAGGTTAATACACACTGACAGTGATTAGCAACGTTGCTAACTAAGTAACTATCTAACTATCTAGATACTAATATTTGTGTGGCTCTTGTTACGTGACTCTCTTTGGGCGGTTTTGTCGTGGTTGCTACGCAACGTCAGGGACGCTTTGGCCAGGTTGCCGTGGCGACGTGTGTTTTCTTGTTACCATGGAAATTCCACTGCACTGCTGAAAAAAGGGCCAAGGTGTCGTGCTTAGTGAGTAGAGGATGCTTGAGTGAGCAGAGTTAGAAGAATTAAATAGGTTGTCTTTGTTTTGTTCTTACTAAAAAGTGATCATATGTCAAATTAGTATAAAAAAAAGATAATGGATATAATACATTTAATTTTTTGTCATTTATTTTTTATTCATTTCCTCTCAAAGTTGGACCAAATGGTTTTACTAATTTATATCTTAATCCAGCCATCTTATCTATTAAGTATCATGAGGTATTAGGCATACATACAACAGTAGTTTGTTAGCTATAATTGGGTTTGATAGGTTACTTTGAAAATGTAATAGGTTACAGATGACTAGTTACCCTATTTAAAATGTAATAAGTTATTTAACTATTTCAGTTACTTTATCAAAGTAATGTAACTTATTAAATTTCATTACTTTTTGATCCCATTTCTAAAATTCTAGTTAATGTTTCCAATGATTTTTAAATGTTTAAACCAGGTAGTGTTAATGCGAGATGTTGGGTGCTGCAAACTAAGACAAGAGAACAAATCAAAAGCATCAGAATGGCGTCAAACTTTGCTTAACGGCCTTGACTGGAAATGGCAAAAGAAGACATTGCACACATATAAACATCAAAAACAACAAAATGAATATCATTCAACATATAGCATAAGCTTTTTGCAGAAAATATTCAGATGTAACCCCTTTTGCAATCATTAATATTGTATTAACCATTATTAACCATAAAGTAACTGTAATTTAAGTATACATTCTTTCTCGGTAACTGTTAGCGATTACAGTTATATTTGTTTTGTAATTAAATTACATAATTTCATTACATGTAACTAGTTACTCCCAAACACTGCCTGTAATGAAGGTCAGATAGCAGACCAAACTATTTGTACTACGCATTGCTTTTGTGTTTGATCATAATGGCCCAAAGTGGTTCTTTCTTTGATTTTGCCATCAGGCTAGCTTGACTAAGGGCTACAAACAGTGAAAAGATGGCCTCTCACAGGAGGACCTGTCTTTTTGTGTGCCTCTGCGACAGCTCCCAGACCGCCAAAGTTCCATCTTAGAAAGCAGAGGATCGATCACACCCTTAGCTCATCATTATACTCATGCAGCAGCTCCTCATCCAGAAGTAAATACTTAATGATGCTCTTTGTTTGGCAGGGGGACCAAGGCCTTGACTCTCAGTAAGCTGGTTAGAGAGCAGTCTGAGGTCTGAATCATTCCAGTTTAAGGATGTGGCACTTTTAATCTTCCAATATCACTTTTGCCTCTGGAGACTTTCTTGGGTGAACTGATGCAACTGTTATTAATCTTCACTGCACAGGCAATTTCTCTAAAAGCCCCTATTTGTTTTTTATGGCTCCATTGAGAAAGGAGGGTATAGCAGCAGGGAGGGAGACTGTAAACAAGGTATGCAGGGAGGGCAAGTTATGTCCCTGTCAGCATTCAGTGCTGGTCTCTCTGTCTCTCTCCCTCTCTCCACTTCCCCTCAGAGGATTAAAAGGAGGAAGAGAGGAGTTTTCAGAAAGCAAACTGGAGCGTCAGCATGAATTCAGCTGGACTGAGAAATGATAGTTCAAACAGCACTGCACTATTTCATTCCTGAGTGTGGGGTGAGGATGCAAGCTGGTGTTTGTGAATTGTGGACACAGACGTTGCAGGAATGATGCGTGAAACACAAAATACTTCATTAGTTTTGCCAATCTCTTGTGTTCTGCATCTTCATTTGAGAACGTGTGTGTGTATCTGTAGCTCAGTCGGGTGTCGGTCACCATGCCGGGCGAGTTAATATTTCAGTTTCTTAGCGTCGCTTCAACGACACACGCGTGGTCTCCTAATTGACGTAGACAGTGAAGATTCATTAGCATTTACTGCCTGCTAATGATACATTGTGGATAACCAGGTGGTCCGGCAGGTAGGGAAAGAATCAAGGGGAAAACATGTGAGTAACAGCATGGAAAAGGGACCACAATACACCACGCTTTGATGAATTTGTGCTATTTTTTTCTGCATCTCCACTGTTCCTTCATCATCATGGTGTCCCTAGTTTGATCTCCAGCTCATTTGCTGGGCCACCTTCAGGCATGGCAGCCATTGTCCACTGCAAGGGAAAACAGCAATTACGGTATCATTAGAGCAGGAACCGGTATATACAAAGCAGAGAACCTAGAAGGGATCAGCTGAAGAATCTCAGCAGGAAAAGGATAGCAGAGACTTTGCTGCAGAGTCAGTCGCCCCCCAATTACCATGAAACAAGACAAACAGCCATTAGACCAGACCATTAGGCTGTAGGGAGAGCGGCCAGGGGCTTGCTGGGTTTAACAGGTCGTCAGGTTGTGAAAGTCACACAAAATGCACTGTACAAGGCATGGTACTATGATTAATGTCATCCAATGCGGACTCACTATGCTCATATATGTGGTTAACTGCTATGTTGCATGTTTTCTTTCAAATCATTAAAATTATGTCGCCCACATTACTCATTACATTTTAAATAGGATAACTAGTAATCTGTGACCAATTACATTTCCAAAGTAATCTTCCCAATCCTGGTGTCATCTTAGACATCTTAGATTTGATTAATGATATGTCTAATCCTTCCATAAGGAATATTATTGGATATTGTATTGATTTGTTATGAGTGGCACCTGACCAAAAGCTAAGCTGAACATTCTTTCACACAGTCAATTTAATCTGATATGAGATGACTGATTACTGAACCACTTATAGTTTTTAAGGGCCCCACATACCCCTGCTACACCTCTACAGGTGTTTTCACTTTGGCCTTATTAGCTTTTCTCTGGACTATGTGGGTGTGTGCGGGCAACGCCTGACAACCCGCTGACTCTAATGTTAGTGTTCTTGCACCTGTTTGGCCTTGACCAACTTACAACATTATGGTTTTATTAGTACAAGGACTTCGGTGTCCACACATAAGTCCCGGCATGGCAGCACCTGACTTCAACCTCAGCGCAGATCTAATCAACTACAATAAGTGAAAACACCTGTGCGGGTGCAAAGGGCCTGTAATAGTTTAATGTCTAATTTGGAGGAAATGTCGCACTCAATAAAAGTTTATATCAAACACAGAGCGGTATGATCTGAGGCCTCAAATGGGACTGAAAAAAAAAACATTTTCGTAATAACTTTCACATTTGTTAATGGTTAATATTATTTGATATGATGCTAAACATAAAGTTTAACCAAAAATTTCAATCACAGGCAACTTCATTTGTATATTTTAGGCAATTCTGTGTGTATTCAACCTTTCATGACTGGACATGAGTAGCGTCGACTTGACAAAGAAGGTTCAAAAAGTTTGAAACAAGTTCACTGGAGGGCAATACTAATAGTGAGGATTGATGTGTTACAATTTAAGTGTCAGAAACATGGTTTTGCCTCCTTCCGCTGTCTTATGCCTCGTCCACATGTATGCATGGATTTTTCAAAACTTGGAAAACTTTGAAACTTAGAAAAATTCCAGGTGAAGATGTTCATAGGCTTAGTCAGCAGTGTTGTCATGTAGGCAGGCAAAACTGAGTTTTGGCCCGTGATGACGGAGTGTGCACCTTTGTCTCCTTTGTTTGATGTTAGAGTCAGTGCGAGGTGATATTGTGCAACATAGGATGAGGCAAAAGTGGCACTGGGTCTTACCTTGCAAACAGGACATGTTTAAACAGGCAGATACATAATTAGACACGAAGCGAGAGGTAATTCATGCACAGCCGCCGGTATGCCCAAGTGCAGGACAAAGCAAATGATTAGATAAAGGGACACAAAAATGTCCGCACACTGGCGAAGCTCCCACAATTTACTGATGGTGTTACAAATTCAATGTTTTGATCCTTGCAGATCTTCAGGAGTGAAGTTCTTTCATAATTAGACATGCTCATGTAATTGACTTTCCACCAATGTTGCAGGTTTTGGACCAGACAGACCTCTGGCACAGGCTGTTGACGGGACATATTTTTTTTTATTAAGGCTTTTAATTGGCCTGCATAACCTTAGGATGAGAGTTATATCACCACCTCTTGTTTGGGCATGCTCTTGATATTTTTAAGCCTTTGTACATGAGGACTAGGCTTTGTTGAAAGTTCAGGCATTCTCCACTGTTGTTGTTGTGACCTTAACTGCAAAGGGTGCATTTACAGATTCTTATTCAACAAACTTTCTTTTATAACATTTGCTTGTTGGTTACTGATATAAATTCTTCAGCAGCACAGTGACCCTGTGGTTATCACACCTCTGCAAGCACTAAATTTGATGCTGTGTGTCTCTATCTAGCGCTTGCATGTTCTTTAAGTGTGCAAGTGATTTTCTATCTGCTGCTTTTCTGCTTACCTTTCTCCCAGTGCATGCTGGAACAGACTAAGACCCTGAACTGAAGAAAATAAAAATGTGAAATGCTGTGGATAAATAAAAAAAGACCCTCCTAAATCAATATTACATTTTAAATTACTTTTGAATCATGTAAGAGTACCTCCCCACCCCCTTTTCTGAGTTCCTGTTGGTCCGGCTGGTCGAGGTTGTGGCTCATTTGATGGAGAGATGACCGTTCAGCTCAGGATCCTGGTTGGAGTTACCTGTTGCCATTTACCATGGAGAATGGGAAATTTTGTGGCCTGGGGTCCTTGTCCAGACCACCCAAGATCATCCTGATGCATAGACTGCACATGCCTCTGCTTCTGGTTCTGCAGACAGCACTACCTTCTGGATCAATAGACTACACATCTGACCCATAGACTGTGCACCTGGACTCATGGACTTCACCTCCCCCTGGATTTATAGACTCTCATATATCTTATTATTCAAAGTGTAGCAGCTACATGGTGATTGTTTTGTTGTTGTGCTCTGTACATGTGACATCTATTGCACGTCTGTCTGTCCTAGGGAGAGGAATCCCTCCTCTGCGGCTCTCTCAGAGGCTTCTTATCTTTCCCTGAGTCCTCCCATCGATTCGGGGTTTCTTAAGTTTTTCCTCACCCAGTGAGAGGGTCAAAGGACAGAGGATGTCACGCCTGTGCAGTTTGCCTCCTGAGACAAATTGTACTTTGTGATTTTGGGCTATACAAAAATAAATTTGATTGAGTGATTGATTGATTAACAAACTGCATTTTGACGAGAAAGTCTGAATGTCAGTAAAGCCGTGTTTTTTTCCAAAATGGGAAAATCTCAGGGTACCTTTAAGGAAGTAACACTCATCCTGGAATATCTTTATATAATACGTAACTGCCAGTGTGCACGGTTATGGCATGTAGCTTATGGAAAGTGTAAGGGGAGCAGAATTACAACAATAGCTGCAAATGCACTTCTGCTGCACCAACACTTATGGTGATATAATCATCAAAAGTTGTTCATATTAGATGTGAGAGCTAAAACATGCTACACATAACATACACAAATAAGCTTAACACAGAATTAACAAAGCAGCAAAAATCCTTTAATGAAGAATCAGTTGAAGGTTAAACTTAAAAAAAAGAAACATAATCTTTAGTAGAGAGTTCTGATAAAAGCCTTCCCGAAAATTGCCATCAAATCCTGTCATAAAACTGCAAATGTCAGAAATACCCCAAACACAGCCCAGCTAGCTTTGTTTTTTCCCAAACAATAGCAGTTTAGGTATCCACACCGTAGTCGGCTTTCCCCTGAGCCCTGATAAATCCAAAGGCATAGATCTCTTCAAACGGAGGGCCAGTTGGTGGAAATACTTGATATGGGCACAGAGTTGCAAGGCCTCACTCACAAAGCCACAGCGTATTGATCTTCATGCATTATAGAAGCAGCTTTGAGGCCAGCAGATATTAGAAGGCACAGCTGACGCTTCCTCGGAGCACACACTCTAACATGCCCACTGGACCATAGCAGCAATAATCAGACACAGGTCCAGATGATAAACATATGGATAATATATCTACATCGTTGCACTCTGGTTTATAATTGTCTACACGATTGTGTTTGTTGCAGATAACACATTTTTATTAGTCCCTGCTAAGTTCATGGTTAGTGTATGTCTCTTTGAAACTGTTTGGCTGACAGACTTTAATATTAAAAAGATTACAGGCCATTGTGTCACTGTGGGCAGTCAGGCTTTTCAGTCTGAATCATCAAAGTGGATCCATTGAATGCTGCATGCCACACAGTATGAACTCTCTATTGGTGCTTTCAGCAGCCTGCGCAACACCTAACCCTCCAAAGAACTGAGTTTCCCCGTCACCCACAGGTCAATGACACACGAACCTGAATGTGTGAACAGTGACACCATTGATCCCACTGGGGCGCACAAAAGCCGGTCACAGATGACATGGTGTTAGGGATAGTGAAGAGAGAAAAAAGAAAATAAAGTGATGAGGTAAGGGTGAAGGGATAATGCTGGTTTGGTATTTGGCATATCTGCTTTGGAGAGTTCTATTGAAAAGGTATGTTTGGACTGAGAAAATTAAGGGGAATACATGGCCAGGGGGGAAAGGTGCCATGTATGCTTTCATGGACACATTTCAGACTCCAAAGCCAAAAGGAGAGGGGTTTGCTGAAGCAGTTGTGGACCTTGATGTTAAAAATAGCTGATTTTCTGGAACGGCTGTTGAGGTGATGATAAGGTTATTGTCAAGGTTTAAAAGTTCATAAAAGGACCTTAAACTAAAAACTCCAAGACAACAGGCTAAGGAAGCTTTAATAAATGCTGATGGAAAAGTACAAAATCTAGTAACCCAAACTGAGGAAAAATAAAAAAGTACCAGCCAGAAAGGCAAGACACAGGCAAGCACGGTGACAAGAAACAAGGAAAAACACAGGAAAGAGGCATCATCCCTGTGTTCTCTCAGCCCTATGTTTCCTTCAGGATTTTCCCCCAAACTAGGCCCTATGTTCCCTCAGGCCTACATTCCCACAGTACAGGGATGGCCCGTCCCTAATGCACGTAACTTGTCTCCCCCCAAACCCCTCCCCCTGTCAAATTTTAGGTTTATTACCTTCACCTGGAAGGTATTGTTTTTGGTATTAGTTAGCTCTGTTAGTGAGCAGGATTACAGAAGAACTACTGGGCCAATTTCCATGAAACTTGGAGGAAGGCTGTAGAGTGGGCCAAAGAGGAACCAATTAAATTTTGGGGTGAATCAGGCGTGTCATTGCACCCTTAGGGGGCGCTGCAGCTGTGTTTCTGACTTTAAATGGCCAAAACTCAGTAGGCATTTCTCTTATCAATGCCAAACTTTGCATGAACATTGTTGTGGGCTCTGCCTTGAGTTTGGTCACACAGAGAAAAAATTACAATGCATCCATAGGGGGCACTACAGCAATGCTTTACACTTTGCATTACCATATCGGAGACTCAGGGAACAGCAGAGGTGTCCCCCTCCTTTTGTTAAGTGACTTTCCCTCTCCTGTATGTGTGTGTGTGTGTGTATGTGCATGTGTATGCGTGTGTGTGTGGGGTGCATGTGTGTGATTCTGCTTCTGGAAAAGGTATGAGTGCCTTTCTAGTTTGGATATGTGACCTTGTCGTCATTGCTAGGGTGAGAGATAGGGGTTAGGATTAGAGGGTTAGGGCTGTGATTAGGGTCAGGGTAGGGCAAGGGATTGGGGGTTAGAGTTAGTAGTACAGTATGTACGGACAACTTGGAAATTTTGTAGGACAATTTTTTTAAGCTATTTTTTTCATCTGTGAAAATGCATGAAAGACAGGTGAAATTCTGTATTTCATTATTAACCTGAGGGAATTAGGGAATAGGCACGCTCCCAAGTAAAGGGATCAGACACAAAAAGAATAGACCACTCAAAGAGGTAACACACAAGGACCAATTGCACAGGAGGATAATCAGCTTCAGGTGAAACCAATTATCAAGAGCTTCTGACACTTTCAGGAACATGTCTAATTTGTTTAGCATTAAAAATTGAACATACTATCACATCAAACTCACTCCATAATGTCTAATTCTGTGTTTCATTAGACATTGGCAATCTGTCTTCTAAAAATTATGTACATCTGCAACCAATCTGCATCAGCAAATCCATTTTTGGGGGAAATTTAATGTAATGTAGTCCAGACAAACATTATGTCTAATTTGTAATGAATAAACAGATTTTTGTTAGAAACTGTGTTGTTACTGAAAATTATCAGAAATGCCTGTTTCTGTTAGATGTCTGCCAGTGCAGCAACTCAGATATCAAAGCAAGTCCACCTGTATTTGTTAGGTTAGTGGTGTGATTCCCTTCTGTTCTTCTAGTGCACGTGTTGAATTGTCCTTGAGCAAGGCACTGCTCCCAAAATGTAATTTATTGTGGAATTACAAATGCGTGTGCAAATATTTTAACACAGTGATGTGAACAAGGCTACTTAAAGCCCTAAAACTACATAATACTGACAATGACATTTCAAAAACATAAAGTCAATTAAATTTATTCATAGAGCAATATGGAAAAAATGAAAAAGGCTAATGGAAATAACATAATTATGAGTATCAGTGAAGAAATTAAAATAGACAAGAGAATCAATAATATTGGACAAAATTTTTAAAACACACAGGGTAGAAAACTAATTAATACCAACAAAAAGATTTTGGCTGCTCATGTCCTCATGATGAATATTAACATCTAAAGAAAAGAGGTGGTCTTAAGATGCAGTTAAAGATATGAATGGACGGGAGACATCTAATGGGCCTAATTTAGAGCTTACAAAAGAAAGTACTTGATCACCTTTGGATTTGAACGGGGAGTGTGTAATGAAGAGCATTCAGCAGATCAGAAGGTGGAATAAATAATAAGGAGAACAGAGATTTAACGTGATGCCAAATAGAAAGCTATGCTATTTATTATTTAGATACAAAAAATTTGCCAAGAACCATAAAGTAACAGACAAATTATTATGTGATTGTGACTTTAATGAACCATTTTGTGTTTCCCTCTCCTGCCATTTAATTTTTGTCTTGACAAAAACTTTTGGATAAGAATCTAAAAACACTGGTGTGCATAAAAAAACACTTTCCACCCATAAATTACCTTTTCTAAAATCATCCACATTAGTCTCAGTCTGGGTGTAATTTGCAGAATGGCTTTGAATCTCTCTGCCTTACGTACACACTTCTTCTATCAAGCTATTCAAATGCATTCCCGTCTTTTTCACTCACGTACAGATAAACAAAAAACACAAACAGAACATCCCCGCGGCGACAAACTGTGTATGGCAGGGCAAATGCAATTTACTTTCATTCCAGCACAAAAACAGCATGCCTCTTATTCACCTGACTGATGCTTCTCTGCTCTGTGTATAAAACATTCAAATGGAGAGAGACAGGCATTTATAAAGCCGATATATTTCAAAGCAGATTCCCTTAAGTAAAGATGATACTGGGGATCCTATCACATGTGGGCAGATGGAGGAAGAGAAAAAGGGGGACAAGAAGAGAAAAGTCGTCTCCGCTCACATCACATCTGCCTCTCTTTTCCTGCAGCAGGAGGCTCGGAGGCAGCCTCTCCGGTGTTCCTGACATCTTGGCTCTGTTAATTGCAACGTTTGCCGGCCGTGTTGGTATTCACGTTAGGCCCTGGGAACAGATGGCGTTTAACTTTAAATATTATTATCACTTCCCAGCATTCTAAGATCCTGGGTGGGGTTATGGATGAGGAGACATGCAGGTGAAATTAGTACCATTTCCGTCACAGCATCGAAGAAGGAAATACAAATTGGGAGTGTGTACAACTTGGGTGTTTTTTTTTTTCTTTTTTATGTTTGTTTTTCATCTGTGCGTCACCATTATCATATAATGTTATATAGAAACTGTTTATCTTTATATGTACATGTGTGTTTACTGCATGTTGTAGTTTTTCCAAAAAAGGTTTCCGTTATTAAACATAGAAAAAAATGTACCAAAATGACACCTCATTTATTACATAAGTATAAGTAAGTAAACAACTAACAAGTAAACAAAACTTTCTTCAGATATATGCAAATGGCATAACTTACAAATCTATTTACTCTTTTTGTTTCCATACTTCTGTCTGTCTGTCTGTCTGTCTGTCTGCCCACCTGCCTTAGGATCACCATTAGCACCGGCACCAGCATTGACTATTCCTCCTGGGATCTACCACATATACAAACATACACATACAAACACAAATGCTCATTTCATTACATTGACTAATTAAATCAAACACATTCAGAAAAGATGAAAAATTCTCGTCATTTCAACAAACACAGACTCGTAAAGCATACAACATATCAGTTCTTGTTAATACTGTTGTCATATTGTTTGTTGAATATTACTTGTACATTTTCAGAATGTTTTCTGAATTGTCTTGCACCATTTTCTAGTTTCTCCACACATATGGTTCCCAAGTATTTGAAGACACCGATCTTTATTATTCTGTTGAACAACACACCTTGGTGTATTATTCCAGCAGATCATAACCCTATAAATGACTGTTTTCTGTAACAGACATGTTTCCGCTTTAGGTAACATGAACTTTCTTTCAGTTACACATCGTCCTTGACAATTTTGTTGTGCAAAGTGAGAAAATATTCTTCTTTTTAAACTCTTGGATGACTGTGTAACCAGTACATTTATGACTAAATTGAACAAAGCATAGGTGGATCTCTGACTGACAGACTGTCTCGTATGTCTTTTTCATCACTTCATTTTCTAATATTAGTTTACATTCTAATTATAAAACAGTGAGCAGCGAATAACAACAAACTTTGCTGTAAATTATGACAGACATACTGTTTTCAAGTAAACCAAACACTGCATATGTTGTGTGTGTTCTGTTATAATTGTCCTTTATGTCCTTGTAGTAAATTAATGAATTATGGATTTTTAGAGATGTGAAACATGTTTGAAAGCCTTTTTTAAGACATGTCAAATGTTTTATTGACCTGCTGTGAAAATCATAAGCACACATTAAGGCTAAAGTGAGTATGAGAGCATGACATTCAAAAAAATGTCTTATTCACGAACGAAAAATGACTCCAAAGAGCCACAGCACAAAGCGCGCCCCGAATAGCCCATCGGTAAATGTGCATTCAGTCCGTCTGAATGTGCTTAGAAATGCCTTTGAAATATATATGACAGCCTATCTGAGAGGGTCTGCAAGTGCACTTAACTGCTAGGTGGTAGGAGAGGTGTTGGAGAGGTGGGATGACGTAGAATGACTGGAAGGCACCACAGAGGAGAGGAGAAGTGAGCAGGAGGAGAAGAGAAGACTAAGACCGGGGAGAATAAAAGCAAGCTGTTACTTTTACATAGTGCAGGGCAGAGTGGCTGCTTTTGATGACAGCCACAGGGGGAGTGGAGTAATGTGTGTGTGTGTGTGTGTGCGTGTTCATGCAAGAGTGAGTAACCGCGCTTCTCTGTTTGAGTGTCTTTGTGTTACCGTGTCTGGCTTTGTGAAAAGAGAAATAGAGAAAAGCTACTGGCTCTTTTTTGTATTTATGTGTCTGTTCCTGTCTGTTTGGGTGTTTTTTTGTGCCCGGCAAAGAAACAGAGGGGGAGAAAAACCATGCGCGAGCATGAGTGAAAGGGGGCAATGTTCTCGAGCATGCAGCGACATGTCACATCGCATTTGTCACATTCAAAGGGAGAGCACCCGTAGTCTCTGGTGCCCTGACCCTGCAGCGGGGTGGTGTAGCCACACAACAGCCACTGTCTGTGGGATTGTGGCACTGAAGAACACTGACCCTCCACAACCCCACTGACCACCTCCAGAGTGCCTTCTGCTCAGTCCATATATACATTAAGCTCTTGTCAGCACCACAGGGAGACATAATATGATATGTGTAGGCATGACTGTATGTGTGCATTTGTACATGAAAACAGCAAAATATCACGCCTTAAATCAGCCATAATTTTCATCTGATTGCTTGGCAAGTGCAACGTGGCTTGGCGAGATTCTTAACCAATGCTGCATAATACACACCTACTGAAATGCTGCAGGTTTAGAACCACAGGTGGTTATTAATCTATGAAAGGAGGAGACTGCATGCTGGCTTCAGGAGAATGATTTCCTCTCTGTGTTTAGTGTTTAACAGGTGCAAGAGTTACTGCTTCATTTACCATGGAGACAGAGATTTGAAAGGGTGGACGATGACGAGCCAGGATCACTCAGGTTAATGACAAAAGGCCAGGCCAGATATTTTTGTTAGTTTCATTTTTTTGGAAAATAACAGTTATGTGCATACTCTGTACATTGTAGCCTTTGTTGCAACAGCCGTGCTATCTCCTAAAAACATCTGGCATTATGCAGAAAATCACGCTGACAAATAAATTAACTCTCTCTATTATATATATTCTTCCCGCTCTCTTTTGTGAAGGATAGGCTTATGTGACTCACTACTCTACTCACAGATTTAAGTTTCATTCACACTTCAGGTCTTTTTTTCTTCCAAGAGTGAAATTATTACTAAATGTGTAAATATGTTCATAAGACAAGGTGACGACAGAGACACCGGCACCAATGTCCTAAAACACTAACTGTAACTATATCACATGCGGTATAGTTGATTTAAAAAAGACACAACTAGACTGAAAACTGGATTTGAAAATAAAAACTTTACTAAAACGTCTCTAATTTCATTTACCAAAAAGAGGCAACAAAACATTAAGAGCCTCTTATACACAGTCTGTTTAAGGCAGGAATATTGCACCATTATTGTGCCTTCTCATGCTGTACATTCTGTAAAATGGTTTATGAACTCATTGCCCAAAGTGGTAGCCAGTACTGGTGAACTCAAAGTACTCACCAGTATCAGCAGCAGCACCGCTAGACTAACATTTTTATCTATGTTGTGTGCTTTGACTTTTTCTTGCTAACAAGATCTTCCCACAAGCATGAAACTGTGGTGGGGCAGGAATGTAAAGGTTTGTAAATCCTTATATATTGCAATAACCCTTTAAAGCAGTTGCTCTCCCATTAGCTCATCCTAAAATGGATGAGCTAATGGGAGAAAGGTAACACTTAACTTACAGCATCCATCTATAATGCATTATAAACATACTTATAATGCATTATACTGGCCAATAGTGCTGTATAATCATAGTTAAAAGCAAGGTTAGGGTTAACCGTAACCATAACCATGGCCACATACAGAATAATGCATTATAAGTGTGTTCATAATACGGTAAAATGTATTATATATGCTCATAACGTGTAATAATGCATTATAGAGACAGGCTTCATGGTGTTACAAAATAAAAAGCCATTAGCCTTAGTAATCATGGACAAGAGACATTTGTAAGAAAGCAGCTAATTTACTAACCAATGTATTTCGAGTTGTGTCTGGTGATATAAAAATGTTTTGTGTCTTTCAAATTACCATCAAATTAATGTAATTTGGCAAAATATTAGAAATTAGACTAGATTTACTGAAATGTTCAATATAATATGATTAATCAACTAAAACTTAAAAAAACAGGATGAAGTTGACTAAATATGACGTTAAAGACTAATAAGGACATTTGACACAGTACTTAGATGGAGACTTAAAAAAATAGCTAACAAAATTAACACTAATTTATATAATGAGATAATTTAAAATCAATCACAATGTGTAAAGCATTAAGGGACTCAGAGTCCTGCAACTGAATGTTTAAACAGGAAGGCTATTGTCGAATTATTGTGGGAATCAAACAAAAGCTTTTCAACCACAGCAGTTCTTCCTGCTAAAAAGTGCCTGTTTTACCGTTAGAGAAACAAGAAGGAAAAAATAATTATGTTATGCAAGATATTGTTTGAGTTCGCTGTTGCTAAGTGCTTAAACTTGCCCAGCATCCTCAGGCTGTCGAGCATTTACAAGAGATGTTGTGCTTAGTGAAACTTAGAATTAATTCGTGGCCTTTGAGTATCTTTTTTTTATAAGATTTTTTGGGGGCTTTTTGTGCCTTTATATACAGGACAGCTGAAGAGTGGACAGGAAACAGGGCAGAGAGAGGGGGAATGACATGCAACAAAGGATCACAGGTGGAATTGAACCCGGGTCCGCTGCGCGAGGACATAGCCTCTGTATATGGGGCGCTTGCTCTACCGACTGAGCCACTGGGCGCCCCGGATATATTGTTTTGAGCATCACACACCCTCTGCGAAATGACTCATTTCACTATCAGAGTTTAATCCACGCACTCTGGAAAGTCTAGAGAAGCCTCACAATAGATTTGAAAGAAGCTGACAGGTCTACTACCACCTGCATGTAACAGACTTTGCTCTCTGTCTCTCATCTGGGTGGAACTCACATATGTGAATTTGGTTCCACGTTACATCAATCAGTCTTAATACATTGTACTATGTGTAATTATATTGGGTATTCTCTGTGCAGTTCTGTGCACCAGAACTATCACATGTATACCTTACGATTCAATACAAATTGATGTATTGTTACACCTCTAGTCCATATTAAAACTTTTAAAAATAGTGTTATTGTGTAGTTTGTTCAGTAGAGGGCGGACCTTTACGCCAACTAATATGTGAAGTGTTCACTTTTCTGTGCACTTATTTGGAATAAAGTCTGTTGAAATGTAAGATATCCTGCCTCCATTACGCATCTGTGTCACAAGTTTTTAATAACCACTTCAGCCAATATTATATGTACAGTAATATCAGCTTAAATATTGGATATCAAATTTTTTTTTGCTCCCTAATATTGGCATCAACATCACCCCCAAAACTCTTATATCAGTCAGGCACTTTTTAAAATGACATAAATTTTTCAGATTTTCCGTGCGTGTTCCAGGACAGGATCGCTCAGCATTCTGTGACTAAATCGATCCAGAACATCAGTGGTGCCCGTTCTCTGAGCATCAGTTATACTGGTGTTGTGTTTCTATTTTGAAACAAGCGATGAGATATGTTAGATCAAATCTCACAAATGATTGACATTGAGAGATGACAGCTCTCTGACATGACATCTCTGTGACACAGCACAGACAGAAGAATCTACAATCGGCAGCATTACGACATATTAAAAGCAAAATCCCACGATTAAGCAGATTTGTGAAGAGACCACCTCAAGGACAGGACATTATTACAGTAGAAGTGCAGAGAGCCTGTGCAATGTGGTATTGAAGGAAAAGTTTACTGGTCATTTCAAAGTAACAAACCGTCGGCTGGTTTTAATGATTAATCCCTCCTCAAGCAGTGAGGGATGAGCTAATCGGTGAAATCACCAGGACGATAATCCAAACTAGTGACACTCCTCAGCAGTAGCCATCAGAATTATTCGGTATATTTTAAGTGGATACTTCAGGGTGCAGTATGCTCAAAAACTGCACCACATGAGGAGTCAGCACTTTAAAACAATGAAAATTAAAATGTTTAGCGGACATTTATTCAATAATATAACACTTGCATATCAATATTACTGTAGGCACAGTTATTTCGGTTATATTATATTAGCTATTTTACATTTCTGGCACCATGACAAATTTTGTTAAGTGCAGTGTTGGGTCAAATGTTGACATTTTGACTACACATTTTATTATGTTTAGATTAGGCTCCGTTTTCCAAAAATGTTTCGTGGCAAGAATCTGTTGCCTCGAGTGCAGCTCATGTGAAGTTACTCATGGGAAGTTGATTGGAAATTCAAAGCCTGCAGCAAAGGGTCAAATGGAGTGCATTCGGCAAATGTGGGGGGAGCTTGTGGCTTTGCAAAACATATGAGCGAGCACGCGCGCACACACACACACACACGCACACTTGTAACACAGTTAATTTGGCTCAGTACTACTTTGGTGTGTGTGTGTGTGCGCGTGTTTGAATGCAGTGCAATTCTGTGGTGTGTATGGGCTTGCATATACCTGTGTCCAAGCACCACTCTGTAATTCGTGGCCATGTTTGTTGGAACTTTGAGTCAGCCTTTCCTCTCTTCCGATGGGAAAAATAGCTGATTGCGCTTGTTAATCAGGATCAGGCTTTCTTTCTCTCTCACACACACACTCACACACACACACACACACACACACACACAAAGGGTGAATCTCAGGGCAGCCTGTCTCTTAGACCCCATCATCTGTCTCTGTTTGCCATATCCACCGCAATTCTGTCTACGGATATATCACAACTTTGTCATGCTGCTATATAATGATGACACATTATTAAGCTGGCAAAATGTATATGTTGAAGATAAGTTCAAAATATGTACACACAGACATAGACGCCATTGCATCACGGGCAGAGTGTATCCTTGTGGCATTTTGCACAGTGTGTGCAGCGGGAAGAGAAATCCATGTGCAGTGTGTGCAGGTCTCACATGTTGTCTTCATGTGTGTGCACACATGGAAGTGGTGCTATTCCCAGAGCCTAGAGGTAAAATGACAGGTGAGAGGAGGATGCTCCAGCAGCAACCAGAGAGTGGGGGAAAGAGGTGGAAAAGAGGAATCTGAGATGGAAATTGGGGGAGTGGAAGGGGTGCGGAGAGGGAGAGGGGTTACGATTGGCTGAAAGAGGACAGAAGAGGAGAGAAGGAGAGGGGTACAGAGAGGATGGAAGCAGGAAGAGAGAAATGAGAGGAGGGCGAGGGAGTGACTGCAAATGGGGTGGGACTGGCAGAGGAGAGACAGGAGTATAGAGAGAGAGTAGGCAGAAGGCAGGCGTCTGACAGCTCCACTACTGGGAGAGGGCCTCTTAATGACAGCTTATTCCTTCATGATTTCAATTCCTGACAGTCGACAGGTCTGCTTGTTGCATCATGGCAGCTGTATCATTACCTTCTGGCCCTGTCACTGCTCTGCATCCTGAGACTGAGATGGTGGAGGTGGAGGGTGGGCGCCATGGGGTTTGGAGGGGATGAGGGAGGAGAGAGAGGGAGAGTGTGTGTAGATTGTAAAGTTACAGTCAGAAGGGAGAGAATATTTAAAGGTGGGATCATTTGTTTAAGTAGCTTTTGAAGTTCAGAGTAGGACTTTCAACTTGTGTGAGTTTGTGTCCAAGTAAAAGAAAATACAGGAGTGCTGTTGTAAGTTCTTCTTTAGCATTTAACTGACCATGAACGTATTGAAAAGCAAGACTCCAACATTTTCTACAGCCTTTTTTCCCTTTTACTTGACTTTTTAAATTTTTCTCTTTCTTTTTCTTGCAGTCGCCATCTTTCAGTTTGAAGGCTGCCTTCTTCTCTTAGCCTTATATTTAAGTGGAATGATGTGGGTTGTTCAGATCATCAAGGTCTTTATCTTAATGTAATGTGTAAATTTCATAATTTTTTTCTCTTTTTTTATATAGTAGATATTTCCAATAACATTATCAGCGTCAAGCCTGGCATCTTTCCAACTTGTTCACTGCCTATACACACCGCAGAAATTACACACTGCCGTCAGGAACAACTTAATTTAATTTGGGAGTTGCTAATACAAAAACAGATATATGCCCCCTGTACTGCCTCCCCTCTGCCTCACCCCTCTTCTCCTTCTCTTGCTCTCTTGATAGTGAGTCGGGCTCGACACTGGAGACCCACTGGAAAAAAAAGAAAGGAGGAAGGAAAGAAAGAAAAAGGGGGTGCGGTGTTTTCAAAAGTGTGTCGAAAGCCGAGGGGTTTATTTCTGCCCAGAATTTCAATGGGAGGCTAAAAGGGGGCAGCAAAGCAAACTCAAACACTA
Organism: Naso thynnoides; assembly: GCA_029783665.1. Classification (NCBI taxonomy): domain Eukaryota; kingdom Metazoa; phylum Chordata; class Actinopteri; order Acanthuriformes; family Acanthuridae; genus Naso; species Naso thynnoides. Next base: position 11,923,237 of record JAQLOL010000007.1, on the reverse strand, counting down.
AAATCTGTTTTGTTTTGTTTTTTTTCCTGTCATCCTGCCCATCCTATTTATATATAATCACATGTAGGCTATTTTTTTTCTGGATGTTGTCCTCTTTAACATCAGCTGCCGTGTCGTGTCATGGCCCTGTGCGCTGTGACAATCTCTCTGTCCTTCCTCTCTCTGTCTCTCCAATCACCATTCTTCCTCCTCCTCCTCTCTCATTAGTTCCTTTAAATCCCCCGGAGCTGCGAGTTAACCTGTTTGTATGGTGTGTCTGTGTGTGTGTGTTTAGTTAAGTGATAACATTGTGCGTAGAGTTTGTGTACAGCTTATCTCGGGGCATCAGGTGGCTGCAGAGGCCAGACAGGTATCATTCTGTCCATCCAGCCAGGTTTAGCCACAGGACAGTTGTGTGTGTGTGTGTGTGTGTGTGTTTGTACAGGTCAAAGATGTGCTGCCTTACCATGGCCTTGTAATAACAGCCCTGCAAGCAACACACATACACACAGGTATACACACAAGTCCAGGTGGAAGGTCCCAGCACATCCCGCAGCTCAGATCAATGCACTTGACACCTTCAAAGGCGGGTGTGGGGCCTGGACTTGCTCTGGGGTTAAACCTCTTTTAAATAGCATCCCGCGGGAAGGCAGCTGTCAATAACCCACCATAATTACCGGGGCCAGGCCCGCCAAGGGCTCGGCTGCACAGGCCAAATTAAAAATTGATCAGAGGGAGAGAAAACATTATTTTGTGGTGGTATTCCCTGTCCTAACAGCGCTGCTGCTGCCGTATGCGAAATCTCATCAATCGAGGTCCATGCTAGATATCTAGAGACCTATTTATCTATCTATCTGCTCTCCGGCCCCCCTTCGTCCAGATAAACAATGGAGTTCTGTCCCTGTTGTAAAAAAAATAATTTGCATATTAAGTGTCTTTTAGTGTGCACGCCTGCGTGTGTGTATGTGTATGTATACATGCAGTATGTGAGTCTGTGTGTGTGCATACTGTATGAGCATCAGCGGCATGTTATTTGCTCCAGGTAATCGTACATCATCCTCTATCTGTGTATGTGTGTGTCTGTGTCTGTGTGTGTCTGTGTGTGTCTGTGTGTGTGCGTGCACACCTTGTAGCAGAGTATTGATTGTGGTTTCATTGAGTTTCTCTTGGCAGGGAGCCTTTATTTGTCAGTCGGAGAATGATATGAAGAAGATATGTTCATCCTCAGGCTTCCTGTAGGAAAACACACAATCTATTGTTTCACAAGACACTGATAAATTAGAATGACAATTTACAAAAGCGTTGAAGTGTTTTCTAAACACATGCTGAAGGTAAAAGGTCATGGCATGTGTTTTTTATCACTGTTTCTGAATGTCACCAGTGTAGGACATGTTTTTTACATCCCGCATTAGGCCCTATTAAAAATGGATTTTCTTTTGGGAGGTCCTGTCATTTTCGTAATTACCAGTGGCATCTGTAATTTGCATCTAGTGCAAATCTACCGGATACATAATTCACACAAGTGTTTAAGGGGGAGCTTGAATTGTGACATTTCACATTTGGGCCGGGAGCAGAGATTCTAGAGGAAACACATCAAGTTTTTGTGGTGTTAATAAGTGTTGATTGGCTTCTTCAAACACAGGAAGTGTGGATTATAACACTGTCAGAGTTGCAGTAAATTAACTTTGGCAATTGTACTTTGCAAATATTGTTTATGTTGCACAAAGCACCTCAGGATTTACACACAGAGCAAACGCGATTACATTGAAGAATTCCTCCACTTAAAGTAATCCAATACGAATAGTGTGATCAGTTGTTCCCAGACTGGCTGCTGTGGTTGCATTAAATCTGGCCAGGAATGTGGCAAAATTTGTTTGCTACACATTTTATCAAACTTTTATAAGCCATTTCTCACAATAAATAGACTTAAGATCATTGCAGTTAAAAGATATTTACTATGACACTCTCAGCTTGAAGGAAATCCATTATGAAACCTTTGCCTTATTTATGCATGTTTTGGTGAGCAAACACCTGGAATTTTCCCAAAGTTTTGCATTTGCCCCGACAAATTGTCTTAGGAGCTGTGACGTGACTGCAACGTCTGCAGCAACTACCGTTTTTTACTGCCTCTTCAGTATATGACTACAGTCACTTAAATTCATTTGTTGCCCCTTGAAGGCCTCTATTGTTATTGTAACTGCCTGACAACTGTATCAAACAGATCTATGAAGAGTTAGACCGCCATGTTAAAGAGTGGAATCTTTTTTGTTTAAACAGAAACAAAAAACTTGCTCAAGAAAAAGTCTACACGAGACTTTGGTCAAGTGTTGTAGGATTTACATTTAAACAAAGAGGATTTTAATCTTCAATAAGAGATTTATCTTTGTAAGGATCTGTGGATGATTAAACATTTTTTTTTGCTAACTACTACTGTACATTCGAACACTGACTTTGTAGAGTGTGGATGTATGGACTGAACTACAGATTGTAGTGTTAAAACACTCAGGGGGAGCAAATCTTTTTCCATTCTGGATGTACAGTTTGCTCTCCAAATACACTGTAATGGAGTTGAAAAAGCTGCTGAGAGTTGTTTGGTGTGTCAGTTTCCAGACTGCTCATGCCACCATGTTGCTCGGGGGAGGAGAGGATGGAAGAAACAAGAGGATGAAAAACAAATGAAAATGAGAGAGGAAGACTTTGATCTAATTGTAAAACATTTTTTGGGAGTGTACATTTTTAGCCCACGTGTGATAATTGACTGTTTTTTTTTCTCTTGAAATTAACAAATTATTTCATCAAAAAGGCTTTGTCTCTGTGCGTGTGTGTGTCTGTGTGTGTGTGTGAGTGTGTGTCTGTGTGTGTGAGGTGGGTAGTAGGTCATTTGCAGCTGCAGGCTGTGTGTGTGCGTCCCAATGGGAAGGTCTTGTTTAGTCTCTCTTCCAGAGGGCCCCAGGCAGTGTGTGGTGGATACCTCTTCACTCTCTCACTGGGAACACTTCTCTATGGCCAATACACACACACACACACTTTCGCACACACATGCTCGCGCACACGCACATACACACAAACACAAAGATATGCACACACGTGCAGAAAACTCCGCCAAAATTTATTTGCACAATTCGTCAACCTGCACAGCAGCATGTTCAGCTGAAACGTAACGTCTTTAACCTCTTTGTTGGATGCAGGTGGGTGTGTGTATCGTATGTGTTTGAGTGATTTAATATTACATGCAGACACACACACACACACACATACATGCAAAGGCTCTTTCATCCTCTTTTAAATTTTACATGTATCCTCCATCGCAGCAGGTTTGTAGAGGTTAAAAGTGCTTAGCTGTGGACGTTCCTGGAGGAAATTGAGTTTTGCAAGGAGCTGGTGGTGAGCAGATAGGTGACCCACTGTGATATACCCTCACACACACACACACACACACACACTCTCTCACACGTACACACAACCAGGCACAATCAGCCACTGAGCATCTCTGAGGGTCAGAGTTGAAACCTGCTGTAAGCTCTCCAGTACCAGTGTCATGCTCCGGGACTGTGTGCGCCACACTTTGATCGATGAGAGGAAACTCAGTGCTTAAATAGGGGTTACTGGGGTTTTCAGGGTACACTGGGGTTAGAGGCAAACAACAACAAATCTTCCTGTTAATAGTTTTAGTGCCAACTCTGTGGTTAGAAATCAAAATAGATGCTGGAGGGCTACTCTGTTTTTTCCTGTAGACATTTGAAATGTAGTTTTTTCAGAAGTGTTTTATGGAAACAACACGGTGCTGCTGAGACGTCTAAAGCATCCTCTCAGTCACCACCGGATTATTTGCCACGTATAGGTGATTAATTACATGTCATACGTGTATTTGAGGCTGCAGCTTTGTCAGTTTTTCCGTATATGTTAGTGTCTTGTAGCTGTCTGCTTTTGTGATTTTTCTTCCTCTGTATGTGACCAGACGCAGCAGATGAAATCGTTATTCGACAGCTTATCTGTCTTGTGAGACTGATATTGTCCTGCCGTCTCTGTGGATGTGAAATATACATTTCAGTACATCAGATCATGGCAGCGATGTCGGTGTCTCAGCGTTTTAAGATATGTCTGCTATTGTGTCGGTGGAAAAGAAAAAGAGAGGGACAATGAGGAGAGATGACATCAGTGATCAGATTTGTCTGCAGCTCTTTTGTCTTTTGCGGCTCAGTGGGTCAGTGGATAACTGTTTGTGTTTGGATATCTGTGTGCCCTGTACAAAAGGCATCAATATGCATCTTTGGTTGGACTTTTGCAAATACATGAAGCTCATATCCAAAGACACAGTCAGAGATGCATTTGGTCTCTCATGAAAATGAAAAAAAAGCACATACATGCATCCAGGTAAAGGCAGCAGACTGTCTTTGTAGCTTACTTTCTTTTTAACTGCTTTGTCAAGTTATGAGAGGATGACAAGCCAGATGAGGTGTTTACTATAATTGTCAAAATAAATGTTATGGGGGGAAGTTGGCAATTTGTATTTTGACAAAGCATAGAGAAGTCTGATTTTTGTATAAATTCTAAAGAAACATGTCAAAGATTATCATTAAAGCCAGAGATGTGAATGTTATACCACTAAAGCAGTTATAAAGGAAAGGAAGGAAATTTTTTAAATGTCCTTTATAGCATCGCCTACCTGACCCTTGTTCGAAGGTCGTAAGTTTTCTAAAGCAACACTGTGGAGGCTGGGCTTCTGAATTCAAAAATAACTAGCTACACTTTATCACAAAATTAAAAAAGAAAAAATCAAAATGCTCATTAAAATTTTTACTTTGATTTGGGTGTGAACCGAATCCTAAATCATGGAAAACTCATGATGAAAACTTCTCACTTAACAGAGAATGCTCTCTGTCCTCCATGATGGAAACAGTCATTAATCAATCCAAAAATCATTTTTTCCGTAGACAGACAGACAGACAGATAGTCAGACTGTCATTACACATAAAAATACAAGAAAACTTCCTCCGGCAGCTGTCTGGTGTAGCAGCATACAAAGTCTAAAATATTATCTATATATGTATATAAACGTAATAATGTCATAGTCTCGGATTTATGATTTCAGTTTTCACTTTATAGCTGCCAGCTTCCATGATTTTATTCTGCTTTTTAAATGCCAAGTAAGTAAACTTAAAGTGTTACAAATGAAAAACACATTCTGGAGGTGAAACTTGTGTTGTTGTCAGGTGTGTGGCTGCAAAATGCGTTTCTTTACTTTTCTGCTTCATATTGCCAAGTCAAAAGAAGAACTACACAACATGTGTTTTGGTCCCTTATAGCTTTCCCATTAGTTTGTCTGTGTAACTTGTCACCTGTTTCATCGGAGTAAACACCAACCTGTGTTTTGGGTCTGGCTCTCCACCCCTTTTTCTGGTATTATGGTGCTCGTGATAGGTGTTATTATCCCGCTGTATGCTGACAGCCTATCCCTTAACCCTCTTAGGAGCACACTATGCCACGCTTGG
>JAQLOL010000007.1:11907629-11917666 GCA_029783665.1 Naso thynnoides | reverse complement strand
TTGGCCAACTAAACAGGATTGTTTTTCAGGTGAGACGCTAAAAAAAAATCTGTTTAATCAACTTTATAAGCACTAAACAACAGGCAAACGAAGATGGTGAACATATTGGAGCACTATTTCACCGAAGAATTAGACATTTCAAGTCTTAGCGGAGAGCAAAAAGAGGACTAAATAAACAAACTAACTTCTTCTAATGAATGCAGATGTCACTCTGAATCTGCAGGGTGTATAAATAACAGTAAGTTCATCATCAAGTTTACAAGGTGATATCAATGTCACCGTTGGTTTTCGAGCTTGTTTTTACCCAGAAACCAGTTCATGCAGTTTGAAAGCATTTACCACAAGCATAACCCAAAAAGGTTGAGGCTAAGGTGACTTTGAATTTGAATTTCAAATAAGAAATTGTGTTTCATTTTCTGATGAAATAAAAATTGTAAATATCATCATGTTGGTAGTTAAATCCTGCTTCGTTGTGTTGTTGCTTCAGTTGTGATTTTCTGGCAATGCACACTTAAAATAAAAAGTATTTGTTGTTTTAAATTGATGTATATTGGCCATATATTATATTTCTTTCACTGAGTTGCGATACAATTCCCAGCAGGATGATTGAGTTGTAACAGTAGCCATGACTCTTCTAGTGTCCCTCTGTGTAGGACCTGACTGAATAATTTATGCATGAGTAAAATGATCAGTTGTAAAGCTTTTAGAATCAAGTGCTATTTCCATTCCTGCAACAGCATCCTTCAGGGGTCGCGACCTTTGCCTTGTTGTACGATACCAGCTTCATAGAGCGAACTGTGGAGGGAAACTGAGTCGCTGGGAGACTTGGAGGCAGAGAGACAAATGACAGAAAAGAGTCAGACAAATGGAAAGAGAGGGGAAAAAGAGGGAGCACTTGTGAGAAACAAAAGAGAGAGTGATGGAGCAGTGGGAGGTATACGCTGTTTGTCAGCACAAGGAGAGCGAAATGTCAGTTTTTGTGCTGCATCAGTGAATGATGGCTGCCATTATCCCACCCAATGGGTATAAGCAGGCGATATTAGCACACTGTTTCCACACTCAGATGAAACAGGCAGAGTTCTCCACAGTGGGGATACCCAGAGCCAGCATGGAAAATGGAGTGTGAAAGCATGTGAGGCATAAAGTTTGGTGGGGGGAGATATAAACAGACTAGTGGAGGGGGAAAAGGAAAATAAAGAGAGAAAAAAAGGAGCAGGTGTCGCCACGCACAAAAGACAGAATCACAAGAAGAATGGTGTCAAAAACAGAGGAAGAGAGGAGATTATAACAAAGGAACAGAGTGTCCCTGTTGTTTGAGAAGTTCCTGCAGAGCTTTAAATATAATGGTCTCTCTCAACATAGACCACACGGTGTGATCTGACATCCATTGAACAAAGTGACTGAGGCAGATATGGTGGTTTGGGGCACTGCAGTGGGACGCACACAATGAGAGTTGTAATTATAGAACAAGCACACCTCACCAGCTCGCACTGAGGGAACTACCTGTAATTGTTTTAGCAGTGTGTGTGTGTGTGTGTGTGTGTGTGTGTGATTGAGAGAGACAGAAAAGCAAAGAGAGAGAGAGGTTCAAAGACAGACATGGATGTAAATTGTGTGAATTGAAATCCATTACATGTGGTTTCATGGAGTGAAGCCTCTTAAGGGTGACATTGTGTCATGTTCCCAGTTGTGTTCGTACTATTTTTTGCCTGGAAAGCATCCGGCCCTGATGCAAAACCAACTGTGTGAAGAAACCATTCATGATATTTAATGCTCATAAAGATCTGCATTGAAATATAGACCCATCAGAAAAGAGACCATCGCAGTGACGATTCATGGGGACGAAATGCTAATGTCTGGTGTGACGTACTGATGGATCCAGTTCTGCAGGATGTTGAAGAAAAAGTTTTTTCACGTGAATGGTCCTGTTGATGGTCTTCAGGTTTTTATTTTGAAAAGAAATACAAATAAGTAAGCAAACCTGAGGCATCAACTTTTTCAAGACAAATGTGATAATACCTTAACTTTTATTGACACATTTGGCTGGATATGAGAAAATAGTTCTCAAAAGGTGGGTCTGGACCCCAGCAAGGGTAAACTTGAGAAGTCACAAAATGGGTAAATGGATAGGAAAGTAGAAAAAACTTATTTCTGTTACACAAAGAATCTACTTATTCAAACCTTCCTCTTATTTCTGCACTTTTCCTCTCCATGACTTTAAAATGTATTAAAATGTAAATGTAAAATGTAATGCCCCCCTGGTATCAGGTGAAGAAAAATATTCATTCCCTTGATTTAATGATCAGTGCCCTTGGTTTAATAATCTGTGCTCTCAGTTTAGCTAGCTGCCCAGCAGCAATGCTGGGCATTCTTTTGAGTTGAAGGACTCCATCAGGATTAATCAATTGTAAGTATTGAATATTTACGTATGTTATCTGTGCTGTGCTGTGCTAAACGTTTTGTGTTTTTGTTGTGTTAAGCTAGATGTAAACCGAAAACTCAGGATGAATAAGCTCAGGGTCAGTGTTAAAGTCAGTGTTAGCAAACTCAGGCTTAGCAAAGTCAGGGTTAGAAAACTCTGGCTTAGTAAACTCAGAGTTAGTAAACTCAGGCTTAGTAAACTCAGAGTTAGTAAAGTCAGGCTTAGTAAACTTGGAGTTTGTAAAGTCAGACTTGGTAAACTAAGGCTTAGTAAAGTCAGTTTGTTGAATCTGCTCTCTGAAACAGACAGCAGTGAACTGATCTGATGTCTGCCTCAAATGAGTTTAAAAGTAAAATACTGAAGCATGTTTGTGTTCTCTCAGAGACCACGTCTGACTAAACTGGTCTGAGCTCAAACAGGAAATGAGTTTATTGTGTGATTTCCTGTTGAAATCCTTCTTTCAATGTGTTCAGATTCTGGACCAACTAGCAGCTAGGACACCCACCTCTGATCAGTCACAGCTCTGCACTCAAGTCTCCAATCCCCCGAGAGACCCGCCGCTGCCCACCAGCCAATCAGATTCATCTACCTGCAGTCCTGTCCACTCAAAGTCAGGCTGCTGTCACTTTATTTTGCTCCCATTAAAACTAAGTTTAAGCAATGCTGCTTTTTTTCTTCATCGTGAAGCAAACTGTCACAGTGCAACAGAATTCAAAACAAAGAGGACATAGTGGGATGAAAAAAACACTCCCTAACCCTCAAACCACTAACAGCACAACAAAGCTCAAACAGCTCTAAACTAAAAATGTAATGAGCTAAAACACAGAATCGAACAGTCTGGCTTAATGTTTGCTATTGTTTATCAGAAACACAAGACTATTAACTTGATGAGGATAAAGTGTGACTCTCTTTTTATTTACAGCATTACCTGCTGACAAGAACATACGCTCAAAGCGCACAGACGTCCCGACTACACACAGGCACTGTCATGTTTTTGTGTCACGTCAGACGCATAAGATTTTTACACTCTAAAAGATGCCAAGTTTTAACACTCTGAGAGGCCATCTTGCATGTGGTATGTACAGTTTCAGACACAGGTGATGGCGGGTGTCTGCCAGTTAGATCATTAGATAATGTTAAATGAGGAGGAAAAGTGAAACTACACAGCATTCAAGCACACTGCTGTCAAATAATCACAAATAACGGTATTGTTTCTGTCAGTCAGACGTTCCATCGCCATCCCCCTCTCCTCACCAGCACTCCGTTGCTCGCTCTGAGCTCAGCTCATGTGGATTATTAAATTAGTCCACATGTGGACTAATTTTGGACCATGAAAGGAAAACTACTTGAAATGGTCGATGCGCTTATAGAGAGACAGCAGCCTACATTTTGAGCAGGCCATAACATTATGAACTTTTCACTCCATGTTCGAAAGAGTTTTGGAATTTCAGAAAAGTGACAGCCCTGCTGATAACTCAGTGATTTTCTTCAGTCAGACAAACAAATGGAGTCACCAAACACATCAAATGTCAAAACCACAAAACATCTAGTATAGCACAGCACAGATAAGATATGTAAATATTCAACACTTACAACTGATTAATCCTGACAGAGTCCTTCAAATCAAAAGAATGCCCAGCATTGCTGCTGGACAGAGTATTTGCTGTTTATCAGACAAGCCACACCTACGAAAATACCTGGGATGTCTTCCTTCTGCGTGCAGAAGGACGTTATTTGCTAAACTGAGAGCACAGATTATTAAACTGAGGGTACAGATCATTAAACCGAGGGTTGGGATTAGTTTAACTGAGGGAACGGTTTAGTTAAACTGAGGGAACGATTTGTCAAATTAAGGGGAACAATTTAATAAAACTGAGGGAACTGATTGATTTTTTTTTCTTCACCTGATACCAGGGCGACTCCATAAAAATGTAACCCTTTAAGCGGAAGTACTGATCCTTTCATTGAAATTGTCACATTGAAATTGTCACATTGAAACCTGTGAAGAGGGGTCACAAATAAGAGTGGTTTCTGCTTGAATGAGTCAAATCTAAAAAGTTAACAAACTACTGTGTCAAAAAACATTAACATTCTGTCCTGTTAAAGTCTCTTTTGCAGTCTCCCTCAAATTACTTATCCTATTCCTGCCAACCCTTTCAGTGACCGTAACACTAACAGGGAACCACATTTTCATAAGACACAACATCAGCAGGACAAACTTTGGCATCTCCATAGTGACACACCATGTTTTTAACATAACACAAACAAGAAGAGTGATTTTTTATGGTCTTCCCCAAATTCAAGTATTCACCTTATGTTTTTCCACCTGTGTTTTGCCAACAGAATGTTCTGTGCCATCCATTATTGCAAGACACAATTAGCAAATTAGAGGCATTAATACACAGGATATGTCCTGCGTATATATCCTGTATATTGATCAGTTTCCCCAATGTCATTTTCCAAGGTGAACATAAGAAACAGGAATCTCATATTATTGGTTTTAATAGAAATATGATCTGAGCTAATGGGGATAAGATATTGTGTTAAAATTTTTTCAACAGTACTGCAATAATAGCATCCCTTTTTCATTCGCTTTGACTGTTTGCTGACCAGCAGTCTTTTGAAAGGGAAAGTATGAGCTGGGAAGTTTCATGGTTGTGGTTTTATTATGGGCTGAGTACAGTCTGGGAATTTGTGTTTGAAAGCCGGGCAAAATAATAACTGGGGGGATGTTGATCAATAACCCTGTCAAATCCCAGTAGACAGGCTGTGTTATGATGATTGTGTGATTGTAAACATGGTATAAAAATCTTATTGTCCCCTCAATAGCATTTATGCCTAAATTGTAATAGTTGATTCGGCAATGCTAAACCTTTCACCAGGAGTAATTTGCAATTTGCTTTTGTCGTGCACAGTAACTCGACATTCAAGTGAAACAAAATATGTTTTCCAGACACTCAGAAATGCCATTATTTTCTTGGCACAAACAGGACAACATGCTGGCCTCCATGCGCGCCGAGATGAAGCTGCTGGGATGAATCTGCCTCAGTAAGTGATTCACAATCCCCTGGGCCTTCAATCAATGTTATTTTCCCCCCGAGATTTGTAATGGCACTTTTTTACTTGGCTCCCTTTGATGATGCAGGTAAAAAAACAAAGAGAGTGACTCAGGAAATCAAACCATTATCAGGAAATGGCACGGTGAGTCAGAAGGACAGAGGAAGTTTGTACACTCTCAACAAGTAGCCCAGGTGCATAAATCTCTCAAAGTGCTGCACTGTCTTTGTCAATCTTGTCCACACTCCAGTGCAGCACAGATAAGGTTGAAATAGCAATGGAATTCAGACAGATGAGTCTTAGCAATTTCAAAGCAAACCAACACACAGTTCAGCCCACATCTAACCCCATCTCAGCCCATTCAGCAGCTGCGGCTCACCTACTCAGTCTCTCTCCCTCAGCGTCTATCTCTGTATGAAACAAGTCAACAATATGAAGGCAGCAAAGCAATCAAAACAAAAACCTGGCTGTGTACATTTGATTGAGAACTGAGGGGAGGTGAAAAGAGGTGAGGCTGAGAAAACTGTAATTCAAGACTAAAAAGGCTTCCTCTCATGGGAAGGTGGAAATGAACCAAAAATGGCAAGGTGTCAACATCAAAGGAGGATGATTTGTTTTCAGCACTGGGGGAGGGCAAAAGCACAAATCACAAGTTAAAAACTATAAAGATGATGTGGTGACAGAAAAATATTTCTTGTTATTAAAACCTGATGTCTAAGGTACGACCACAGGTATAGCAACTCCATTCAATAGGTTTGCGTCAAGGTCAGGTGGGATCGGTGACTCTTCATATATTTGATTAAAAGTCATTCCAACTTCTGCAAAGACTTAAAATGACTACAAAGAACCGAAGTACAACTGCAAAAATGTACTAAACAACTATAAAGAGACACAAAATGACTATACAGATGAACAAAAGAACACAGACAGATAAACATAAAGCAATTAGCAAGAGATGCAAAATGACTACAACGACACAGAACACATACATAGATAGACAAAATAAATCAGATATACAAAACACCGCAAAGAGACACAAAACAACAATGAAGAAATGCAAAGTACGACTACAAAGACACAAAACAGATAAACACAAGAAAATAGACAGAAAAAGACTACAAAAAGACATCAAAAAACAAAGAGCTACAAAATGACCACAGTGCCACTGACACAAAATGAATACAAAGATAAACAAAAGAACACAGATTCAAAACAGCTACAGAGAGACACAAAACAATGACATAGATTCACGAAATGACTACAAAGAGACACAAACTGAATACAAAGACAAGCACAAGAACAAAGACACAAAATGGCTACAAAGAGACACAAAACAACAAAAGAGATTCAGTTGAACTACAAAGACAAACAAAGAAGATACATAGATAAACACAAGAACACAGACACAAAACTACAAAGAGACACCGAACAACGATAAAGAGATGCAAAATGAATACACAGAGACTCAAAACAACTACATGGTTAAACAACAGAACACAGACACACAAGATGACTACAAAGAGACACAAAATGACAAGTAAGATACACAAAATAACACAGACAGAAAAGAACTATAAAGAGACAAAAAACTGTTATGAAAAGATAGAAAATTACTACAAAGAGACACAAAGCAATTTTGAAGAGATGCAAATAATTACAAAGAGACACAAAATTAATACATAGATAAATAAAAGAACACAAATACACACAAAATGACTAAATGGAGACACAAAACAGCCATATAGAGGCAAAATAAAACCTTTATAGAGCAGCATAAAAGATCAACACAAAAAGACAAGGAACTACCTTAGAGACACAAAACTACTTTGAAATGGCTTCAAAGACACATGAAAGAACTACAGGAGAACAACATAATTTTGCATCTGTTGGGTCTGTGTGTCTTGCTGTTTTGTAGGAAGGATGGGGGATTTCTACATGTTTGTGCCAAGGGACCCCTTGTCTCATAATCCATCTATAGGCATAATACACACAAAAAAACACTGTTTTTTTGGTTGGAAAATGCAGCAAAATGTCAGTTCCTTTCACTGGCAGATACAATGCCTTAGTGGTAACTTCCTACCTACACTCAACATCAAAGCTATATGTTTGTGACTTTACTTCGTCTCCTACCTCGTCTTGTCTTGAGGCGGTGACAGCTTGGCACTGCAATGGGAATCAGATCGCAGCAGATGATTGTGCTTTTCCATCAAGACAACCTGTGAATGCATTTATTGTGACTGCAATTGTGCGAGATCTGACAATTGGTGTATCTTCTTCCTATATGTCTGCAAATGCAATGCTATCTTCCACCTTCTCTCAACCATCCCTCCAGTAACTTTTAAACACTTCCTGCAGACATTTCAGGCATTTTTCATCCTGTTTGAACTAAATAAGACTAGATGTTGTGGAGTTTCATTTTTGGGAAATGAGGACAGCGTACGCCTCTTACTCTAAATCAGCTCCATCAGTTCGCTGAACTCCGCTCTGCGCTGTGACAGTTGAATATGTGTGGGTGACAGTACAAACAAAGGTGAATCGATGCATTTCCCCGAGGAAGAGACAAAGAGAGTTTGAGAGGAAGACAGAGAGCAAGAGGAAGAGAGGGAGAGAAAAGACTGAGAGATGAAGGTGGCAGTGCGACATAGGGAGTGTGACAGTGTCATGCAGGCTGGTTTCATCGTTTCTCCCCAGCGCCCTAGGGAGATCATTAGCTCACAATATGGAGTCTATCAATCCTCACAGAATACCACTCTCCCCTCCGGATACATGTCCCGTCTGTCTGCCTCTCGCTTTGTCTATCTTTCTGTTTGTCTACATGCTGCTCAAAGATGTATATTCGCGATCATGAAAATCTAGTTAGTAGGAAATGGGTTGCATGTTATCTAACCCTTGGGGGTCTTTCAAGGAAAAAGACAGTAGCCGAGAGTTGTTATTATCCCCTATGAAAGCTCAACTCCTACATTTTGCGTGTGCTTGTCAGTGTCCTGTTTTTTTTACCTTACTTGACTCGAGGTTGAAGATTATGTAGTCAATCTGTTGTAGACTTGCAGGATTGAACTGACAAATCTAGTAAATGTTGTGAGCACCAAAATCATGATGCAGAGGCAGAGAAAAGGCAATTTACTCAAAAACAAGGTCAGCAACAGGTAGGATGTAAATAAGAGCAAGCCACCAAAAAAAGGAGCTGAGAGGCGAGTTAAATAAAAACACTACAGCTACAGTACATGGCACCACAGACAATATGGCAAGTAATTAAAGCTACTGTATGTGTAAGAAGAGGCTAATTAAGGGAAAACAAGGGCAAGGTTTGCACATAAAGTGACTAAGCAATGATGCAAAAGCTTAGATTAAGTGCTGGACTGGAGGGTACTGGTATGACAAATAGAGTTGGAACAGGTGAACATGGGAAATGGCCATAAAAGTCAAAAAACAGACAAAGTTGAAGCTGTTGCCATAATGGAAACTCTGTTAACTACTTTTCATAATATCTTTCCCATCATTGCATTCATACATGTGCAATATACTGCGGTTAATGTGTGGGGATTTCTTCCTCTCTTGACAGTTTGCCAGTTTCAAACCTCTTGTGAAGATAATTATGACATCCATATACAGCTTCGTTTGGCTCTGAGGATCTGTGCTATACGTTATAGTACATCTATTATTAGGGATGGGACTCCTTGGTTTATTGGTCTATATTCAGTTTATTTACAGAATAAATTTTCTTATCTTATCATCCCCAGGGGAAGTATAACTGTTTCTCCCTTTGTGCCACAGACTTGTTCAGAGCATGCTTGAAACTTCAGCTTACACTACAAAGTGAAATTTCGTGCAAGCTGCTGGAGCTGGCAGGTGCACATTTGCAAGAAGGATGGGGAGATTCTGACAAGCTTATACGGGTTGTTTTATTTAACTGACATCAGTGCTTTAAAGTTCATATGAGAAATTGCTTTGATTTTTCTGTGAAAATAGTTGGTGCATACAGTAGTAGTTAAAATTACTACACATATATATTGCGATGTGATAATATTGGCTACCTATTAAGTATTTACGCCCAAACTGTGGTAGGATAGGCTTTTGACTCCATCATGGCAAGCATGTGTAGTTTGAGGATGAATATATGGAAAGTTGTTCAACCCCATTCTTTATGGTTTTATTTCTTGATTGTTTCTA
The DNA here is from genome assembly GCA_029783665.1 of Naso thynnoides. Taxonomy (NCBI): domain Eukaryota; kingdom Metazoa; phylum Chordata; class Actinopteri; order Acanthuriformes; family Acanthuridae; genus Naso; species Naso thynnoides. The sequence goes on along the minus strand of JAQLOL010000007.1, from coordinate 11,908,017 downwards.
ACTCAAGTATATAACAGCACTGACCATCGATGAAAAGTTCCTGCTGTCATACATTTTCACGCTGTATATTTAGCCTAATATTAAAAATACTTCAACAGCAAAGTGTCATGTTATATGGTCCAACATTTAGAAACAAAGCAGAGATAGTGCACCACTGACACTGGTGGCAAAGAGATGAATGTGTTCCTAATTGGAAAAGGATGTCACAAACACACACAGGCACGCACACACACACAAACATACACCAATAGAGACCCTCTGGGAGGTAATCTCTCTTGCAGCCATGCCTGGTCAACCAAGCGGAGCTGCCACCTCATTGTGTCCTTCTGTACTGAGAGAGAGAGAGAGAGAGAGAGAGAGAGAGAGAGAGAGAGATAGTTTCAGTCTC
>JAQLOL010000007.1:11894843-11906750 GCA_029783665.1 Naso thynnoides | reverse complement strand
CTAGCGGTGCTGCCACCTCTTTGTGTCCTTCTGTACTGAGAGAGAGAGAGAGAGAGAGAGAGAGAGAGAGAGAGAGAGAGAGAGAGAGTTTCAGTCTCCACCAAGACACACATGACACACACATGACACACACAGACACACAGGGCTGCATTGCCTGATGCCCTGCAGTACAAACAAAGAGATTTTACAGAAGTTGCAGCACCTGATTCACAGTCTGCTTTCAAGGTGTGTGTGTGTGTGTGTGTGTGTATGTGTGTTGTACCTCAGAGTGTGTTGTACCTCAGAGTGGTTGCTGGTAAGTTTGTTCAAGTAGTTAGACTATATAAAGTAGCTAAAATAAGGCAGCTCAAAATTTGTGTTGAGAAGATGAGTTTCACCGGAAGAAAATGCAAATGACTGAAAAATTCTCAGCAGCACTGTAATTTTTTGCACAAAACAACACAACACAAACATGGCATGACCTATAAAAAAAAAATCACACTAATCAGCCATGACTACTGAAATATGTTGAAATCTTAAACAAACTGTTCTCGATTCAAAGGAAGATTTGTTTGTTGCAGCATTAAAACATATAATTTGCTCTGCATAATATCAGTTCTATTTATGCAAATAGTCTCTATTTATTGCTTTAGTGACTGCCTTAAATGGTGCTTCTTAAAGAAAAAGGTGGATACCAAACACAATGTAAGTCACATACATATGTATTCTGATTCTGCACTCAGAGCATCTAGAAGGCACTTAGATATCAAATTAAAGGAAATGAAAATGGCAAAACAGAAACTTATAACACATTAATACATATTTAACACATATCAACAACTTCATAAAAATTTTTAAATGATTGGTACGGAGACATAAATGTAGTGTTTGATGATCTGTACCCACAGAAGGGCCGTTTTTTTCCTTCGTTCATACTGCCTCTTTTCCCCTCTTAGTTCCATCATTAACAACACATTCATGAAAAAACTCATTCAGCCTTTTCCGTTTCATGTAATTTATTTTCCTGTATCTGACTCTGCAACCTCTTACTTTACTTTCTTTAGTTTTTCAATTTGTTTCACCTAAGAGGTTTTTAAAAATTCATTAACATTTTGCGCAAAGCACTTCTGGGAGCATAATATTGATTTCTTATTAATAGGTTGTTTGTTGTAATAAATTATTTTGTTCTTAAGGCAATGAATATGTAAAGTTGGAAAGCAGTTGGTGGAAAATATGGCCGTAGGTGCTGCAAGCAGTAGAAGGGAGGAAAAATATGAATATCTTTATTTATTTGATAAAAAACAAAGCTGAGGTAATCTTTAACTGTCATTTCCTGCTCGTAAATGTACGGTCGGTCTCGCTCAGTTTTGCTCCCTGACTGCTTTGTTTGTGATCAATATGTGTGTGCATGCATGTGTGTGGTGTGTAATAAAAGGAAAACATTCTAGTGACACAAAACATTTTTATTAAATTGCTCAAATACAGATATAAATAACATGCTGTTTAGTGAAGGTGTCACACAATCAATAAAGCCCTGTCATATCAGCTGCAGGTGTTTTAGCAAGAAGAGCAGAGGTGAGAAAACACAGAGTCAGTAAAAGGAAATGTTACTCCAGTTGCATGATAAGTGGTACTAGAAAAGCACTAAAATCTCACCTTTTTTCATTTGGCACATTTTTCTTTCATTTCACAACCAGGCGCCTACATTAACCACAATGCAATGCCGCAAGGGCTTGCTCAGATATTCAGGTGTGTTATGCTAGCAGCGGCTAATCTAGCCTCGAGCTTCTAGCCTCAAGCAGAGATGAGGAGCAGGATACACTCAGGCAATTTGTGAGACTTGGAGTTCTTTCTCAAAGCACAAAAGGCTTCATACAATTTTTTGTACATGCAAACCTTTTCTCTAATATGCTGCAGCACTCCACAAGACCTTCAACACACTTTGATTTGTACAAACGTTACGACGTACAGGTTGACATGAAGCATAAAGGCAGCAGAGTTTGCAGGGTTTTCTGCAGCTGTGTTAAAGCTCATACACAGAGGTGGGAAGTAACAAAGTACAAATACTTTGTTATTATACAAAGGTAGATTTTAAAAGTATTTACTTTTTTGGACAACTTTTTACTTTTACCCCCTACATTTTTAAACAAATGGAGCAACACATGTTGGCAAGTTGAGGCAGACAAATCGAGCTGCACCGCTGCACACATGTGACATGTCAAGTATGCGCCCACTCTCTACAACTACCAATCTCCCAACTGTCCCTCTGCATGTCATTGCTCTGACTAGGGGTTCAGTAAGTTTTGCTCAGCCCCCTTTTAAAGCTACATAAACTTCTCTGCAAGGAGTGATAAGGTTGGAGCCTGGACCAGGGCTGTGTCCAGGGAATGGCCAGGGGTGGCATGGGCCACCCCTGAAAACTGAGTGGCCACCCCAGGTGCTACCCTATTTGATGGGTTATCTGCTCAGTCAGAGGTGGGCCTGTTTGAATTGTTTGACGAGTAGAGGTGCAATTCAATCTTAAACCTAAGATTGTAAATTTTCCTCAGTTGTGTGAAGTAAATATTTTAACCATCTGTTATCTTTTATTGTATACTGAATTTTTATTTTGTGGGCACTTTATACTGTGATTCTATTTTCAAATGAGTCATTTCTTCGTTTGTATTCAACCCATGCTTTTAAAGTACAAAATTTCAAATGAATAACAGATTTAAACACTGTAATTACATTTGGATGGTGCCAGCCACTCTGTGTTGTGACTCAAAGGTCTATTTATCTTTAAAATTAAACTTCAAACACTGTAATGTCAGTAAATATAAGCAGACATGGGTCGTGGGGACAAAGTTAATACTATTTCAGGCCGCAACATTAGGGCGATTGACATGTCACCAGATCCCACATGCCACCCTTGCATAAGTCAGTGCCCCTCTTTAGCCACCCAAGTTAAAAAAAAAAAAGTCTGGACACGCCCCTGGCCTGGATGACAAACACATGTATTTACTCATTTGCTGCTTTAATAAACATTTCAAAGGGAGTTACCAAACTTAAATATCCTTTCTGCTCCTTACATTTTCAAAACAGGTTTGTGCTTTAGCCTTTTTGGCTGTGCTTGGGACCCTTTACCAACTCAAAATGTTGCTATTTGTCATTATGGCAAGGCCCAACAGTCAACTAATCTGCTGCATTTAGGAACAGTTCGGATAAATCCTACTGGTTCTACCTTTAGGTTCAATAGTCTTTGCATTATATTAATATGAGGTGAGGTTTTAGAAGCTTTTGCACAGAAATGGCAGCTTGAAATATCTTCAGAGAGATACTTTTTACTTTTATACTTTAAATAGCCTACATCTCAGAACCTTTACTTTATTACTTTTACTTGAGTGAAGTACTTCTACTTTTACCCATCTTTTTGCACAAGAATGTGTTCTAAGTAAATATGTTTACTTTTTCCACCTCTGCTCATACATAAGAGGGGCAGGAAAAATGAGAAGAATATTTGACAATTTATTGCAACTTAATGCAATTTTTTTTTCTCTATTGTATTATCTGAGGTTGTAGCTTGTGTTGTTGTTTTGGGTAGCATCATATTAGTAGAGTTACCTTCTACTCTCCTGCACACATCCTTGCTAAAATGTGCAAAAGTTCAATCAAAGTATCACATTACCATAAGGAGATTATGATAAAGAAAAAAATCTATATTTGAGGGAAGGAATTTATAGCTTGGATTTTATATAAAGGAGGACTTGCAGATTTTCAGAAAGGTTTGTTCAAGGTAGAATATGGGAATGATTCAGGTGGAAATGTGCACTGATACACATATATGTCACACTCATGCTGTACGCCAGAGCACCCGGACAATGCTTGTTAATGCATTATTGGAGCTGTCATCTGGATTCAGTCAATTTATCACCTTTTTTAAGTTTGTTTACTGCTGCTCGTAACTCATGCCAGCGACAGTCACACCATTCCTCTCTTCTGCACATATAAAACCTTTACTGGGCTAACAAACTGCAACCATCGACAGGGCCTGGTAAGCCAGGGGGGGAGGGAGGGAGAGGAGAAAAGGAAGGATTTACGGCGGCTTGTAAATTTGCCCATCAGAGCGTTCGTTCTTATCAGCTACATTTGCTCGTCTAGACTCCACTTCAAGTGAGAGCTACCCTTCACGTGCAGTGCATTTGTTTTCGAAATGATTGAAAAGATGTTTTGTTTTTGGTGGGAAAATAAAAGAAATGATCTTGTTTTTACAAGCTGCTAAACACATTTCATTAGTGGATGAATCCTGTTTCACACATAGGTGAGAATGAGGCGGATAAAGAAGAAAAGGCTTTGGAGATGTGAATTTATGCAAAGCCACAAAAGACTCACCTTTCTGCCGCACTGGAATCCCTCTGATTAGCTTTATGAATTCACATCATTGTGGTGAAATCCAGAGCCTTCAGTCGGCCTGCTCTGTTTGTTAGGGGAGCTGGTGATTATTGTTTATTACTTATTATAAAAAAGCCATACAATCCCAAGCCTTCCTGCGCCCATCTGGTATAATGACAATCTAAATATTCAAAGCTGTGCAGCCATAAAATAAAAACAGAATGAGTAAAAAATAAAGTGTTTAGTTGCTGGCTAGCTTCCCCCACGGGTTTGTTTTTCAATATATCTCCAGTTTTAGATTGAGAAATGGACTGGCATTTAAAAGCCTCCTCAACAATGATGCATGAGGGGTAATTTTTTTATTTACCTGCACGCACACACATACGCACTCCAGCAAAGACACATAGATAAACAACATGAAAGCACCCCACACAGCTCTGCAAGAACACACTCATCACATGCCCTGAGGACATAATGAGATAAAACACAATTTTGCATGCACAATAATTACACCCAAGTATCATACATACACTGCACCAATTAAGCTAACACAATTAACTCCAGGGCCGTGGAGGATCTTAGAGGCTTGAGGAACCTTATGAGGATTTGTAGCAGGTTCCAGTCAATCCTCATTTCATATAATTCTTCCAAGTATCATGTAACCCGCTGCGTTGTGCACCTGTGGAGCATTACGGGGGCCATTTCGCTCTGATTACATTCTCCATCTCTGGCGGCCATCGTGTTTTGTTGTCTGCCATACTGTTTTGCTTTTGCAGGATCACTTAGTCAGCCGTCGCCATCTCTCTAGTTTCCTCTCTGTTTTTTTGCACTCATCTCGGCACCATCTCCTCACCTCGCTTTGCATCCTCTTCACGTCCCCTCTTCCACCCGCCTTCTCTTTCTGTCTCCGTATGGCTGTGAAGGAGGCCACTGTAGGCGATCGATACCTGACAGTGAGGCGAAATCATATATTTTTTCCTCTTCTTTCTCAAATTCAATTTGGTCCTTAACATTCCAGTGGCTTTAATTAGATGCCCACGGTAGCAAATTGCAATTTACATTTTTATAGTTTTTCGAGTTAATTAGCTTGCTCACTCAGCCAGACCCGACTTGTTTATGCCCCCCTCAACCCCCTTTTCTCATTCGGCCCCCCTTGCCTACTTTTTTAGGCCTCTACTTATGTTGTGTTTACAAGGAAAAACAACTTAATGTCACACAATTCCTTCTCGATAAACCAAATGAAACATCAAGCCTACAAACACTTCTTTTATTAGCCATTTAGAAGATAGGCTGCCAGTCACGGTGTGTTGTTTTGACTATATCGAAAAGTTTCACACGTTCACCGATGTCACGTCCCATTGCACAAAAACATTTTAATCATGTCTTTTATGAGGATAGAACTTTCAAAAAACTAAGTAACTTGTTTCAGGTCTCCCCTGTTAAACTCATTTCTTAACTCCCTCTGGTCCATGGGGATTGTTTTTTATCAAGCTGTCCCTTTCTCTGGCATGGACCACAGCTGTGACCCTGTAACTTGCTTGCTTGGAAACCATGGTAACAATGGGAACTACAAAAAAATAAGCTTTAAATAGTACTAATTTTAAAAAGGCACACAAAATTAGCTATATTACTCCAGTTAGTATATATTAAAGGGTCAGCTCAGATTTCTTGAAGTCAGGTTACATAAAGTACCTTTCCATTGATAGTGTAGGTGTTGGTCAGCATAATAATAAACATGATTTTGAATTATCAGCCAATAACGGAAGCACAGAGGATTTTTTGCCATCCCTTGTCAAAGTGTGCACTATATTTGGGATATTTTTATTGCTTTACTTTCCCATCAGACAGTTTCAACTTTGAAATGAAGAATTCAAAGCCACTAGACTCCTGTTAGTCTGTACTTTGCAGAACACGGGAGTCAGCTGCCTCCATCGGTTAGTTAGTTTGTGTTATACGATTAAGTTAGGACCAAAACTCAAGTGCTAAAATACCAAAGTCACATGATAATACAAACAAACAAAGCGTTTACGACAGTAGTAGACCCAGTTTCTGTTTTCTGCAAGGTGAAATTACCGTTTTTGACTTTGGTGGCTTGCGAGACTTCAGTTCAGCTTAGAATCACTTAAACTGGTATTGATTTTTTTAAGGTGAGCTTTTTTTAAGTGGCTAAAATATGTGTTGTGCTGCAGGAGCTTTCTTAGCTTCCACAGAGGTACTCTTGTCAGTTTCCAAACCGAGAACATGCAGACCGCCATCTTCATTACATTATATGCTTGTTCTGTGTGATGCTATTGGCTGAGAATCACCAAACGAAATTTTGCTGTATACTTACAATGACAGCAAAGTGTCATGTATCTTACAGTAAATAAGTACATAAAATAATCCAATAAGATGCAAACTAAGTCTTTAAAAAGGGCTTGGAGCACATCAGCTTTAAAGTTGTATTGTTGTTAAAATAAGCTATACAACGTAACAGATGTAACAGGTAGCTCAGCGCCGTCCAATTATAATGCACAACACAAACGTCAATGCATGGGAAGCAACCACCTCTTGAGTAAAAGCACCTTTACTAATGCATCCACTGCAACCTTAGACTAAGACTTAGATTTACTTTATTGATCCTAAATTGGGAAATTCACTTGTTACAGCAGCAGGTTTTTCAATCATTGCACAGGCAGTCACACATAGTGATACAAATAATATTTGAAAAAAGAGCATGTGAATAGAAAAATAGAGCAAAAATGTACAATATAAACACAATATAGGAATATACTGAGAAAGTATACTAGAGAAAACACTTAAAATGTACAAAATGTAAATACAAACTTCAACTAAAAACATTAAGATATCTAAATAAATGCAGAGAATACAATGATAGAATAACAATGCATCCTATTCAAAGAGAGTGTGCAAGTTGCATATTGCTAAGGTTCACAGAGAGGCAATGACTTCTCTTGAGGCCAAAATACATCATGGCTGCCCAGAAATGTATAGTATACCTCTGCAGAGCTGCCCCCTGCCAGAATACAGCAGACCCGTACTGCATGCAGCGCTCATGCAGAGAAATATGACTGCAAAGGGAAAGCTCTGACCTGCCATTGTCAAAGAGAGGATGAGAAACAGTATCTCCTTGTGTAACTTGCTTGACATTTACTTGTTTCTTTATCCCAACCACATTATCTTGTTTGTCCTAAAACTAAATCTCCTCTTTTAGATGACAGATATCCACAGAGGAGGGAGAGAAGAGGAGGGGGATATCCTCAGAGGAGAGAGAACGAGGAGGAGGGGTGAAGGAGTAGACAAGGTGAGAGACGGGGAAAAGCCTGTGAGCGCGGGAGAGAGGTGGATAGAAAGAGAAAGACCAAAGGACAGGAGAGTCAGTCAGTGCAGCAATCAGCTGAGCAGACAGGCAAGTCACCTCTACTGTCAGTCACCGCTGCCCCCTGTGACCAGAGGACTAAATGAAACAAGGCCTTAGAGGTCCTCCATGTTGTCTTCTGTTCCATCCTCTTCCACCATCACTCTTCATCTCCTTAACAGACATCAGACATTTAGTCATGGCGCCCTGCAGAGCACAGGGATGGTTGGCGGACCAAAGGGTTGCTGACTGCCGAGAGACCATGTGAGCACTGACCTCCATTAAAACACAATTAAACCACTCGTTCCTTCCTTATGGACAGAGAGAACATATGCTTCCTCCATCTTTTCCTTTCATCAATTTCTGCTTCCCCCTCCTCATTTTTTTCCAGCGCCACCCTTTTGTTTGTCATTAAAAGATCACATCCATTAGCGACGCCTCCTCTGACGTCCTGTAAAGCATGTTGTCATTGTGTGACCAAGGCTATTACATCCAAGGCCCTCTGGAGGCAGAGGGGGAGAAAGGGCTAATGTTCATGTAAGCCACTAATTGCTGTTTTTATGCAGAGACAGAGGTCAGGAGTTCAAAAAAATCCAAAGATTCTCAGACATCCTGGCTGGTAGTGAACCATCAATAGACAGTAAGTTATAACCTGCCGCTGTATGCAATGATTGTGGAAATGGGGCAAGTAGGAGCTTTCCATCACATGACAAAGAGACAGTAAGAGTGTCAGCATTTAAAACATCAGCTGTCAGATCAGTTCATGGACCAGAGAAACGGGGGTCACATTTGTCCTTTCTGTGTGCTTTTAAATACCACAGAGCAAATTAATAAATCAATCCTTTCCGTTCACACTCAAGCAGTCATTGCTAATGTAAGAAAGACAAATAACCTCAAACAAGTTAAAAAAAATGAGAGAAAATTGTTGCTGGACCTGCTCTCCACAGGCTAAATTAACAGAAGTATCATACTGATTGGGTGGGGGGGGGGGTCTTTTAAGTTGTGGAGTACTGAGAGTGCAGAAAAAGGCCTTAATTTTGAAGTCTGTGGGGATACGTCTACACCCTGCAGGCTGCATCATTATAGGCGATATTTTGGTGGAAAACATGCCCTGGGAGAAGCTACAGAGGGAGTGCAGTGTTTGAAATCACACAGAATCTTTGAAAGCAAACTTTAGTGTTTCTTTGGAGTTTCCGAAGCCTCTCTTTTTTTTTTTTTTTTTTTTTTTTTACATAACCCTCTTAACGTGTTATGCACTTACCTCAATCGGAATTCACCCTTCTCCTCTAATTATAGGCTGCTTGTTTTCCGATGAGCCCAGCTCTGCCTTTGAATTCAGAGTGCAATCGTCTTATTTTCCTGACAGCTTGTTCCTGGCACTTTCAATTGTCCTAACCTTATTTTGCTCCACAGATTGGTTATAAATCGGCTGTAAATATTCTGTCCTAAAAAACTGAAAACCAGAGGCATGAACGCAGCCAAGACGACGGCCCAAAAAGCAGCATAATCTCTGCCTGAGGGATGGAGGGGAGAGTGTGAGGACATGGGGGCGGCAGGGAGAGGAGAGCCTCTGACCTGATGTTCTAGCCCCTATCTGCTAATTAGTCCTTTTCACTAACCAGATGCTTATAATTAAATTTACATGCAGCGGTGAATAGCCGGATGAAAAAGAACAGATCCATCAGGAGGCCACGGAGGAGGCGTTCGGCGACCATCACATGGTGTGTAAAATACACAAGAACATAAAAAGCTCATTAAGAGAGACAATAAAGAGAAGAGACCCCCGAAGCACTTCAAACACCATCTTGAGCGGTGCCCTGGAAGCATCCGCCCACCTCCACACGCCTCCCCTCCTCTCCTCTGCCTCCTTTCTCCCTCACATTTCCTCTCCGCCTCTCCTTCTGTCTTCCCCCCGATTTTTCAATTGCGTCTGCGTCAGAACGTCGATTTGCGCCCTCGTTCTTTCAGTCGGCGCTTGTCCCACCGTGGGTTGTTTGTTGTCATGCAGGGGATGTGCGGCTACCGGAGGCAGACCCTCCTTCCCTGTGGAAATGTACAGAGGAGAAGAAGAGGGGGAGAAAGAACAAGTTCCTGTTTAATGCAGTTTTGGCAGGGTGCCCCATTCGATGGGGCTCGCTGCAGAAGCAACACAACAACACCCCACAACAGAAAAGCCTTACTCACTCACTTACTCCCACTTCGATGCTCTGGCTAGTTAATTATTGCTTAGAGCTATTTAAACACACCTAATTAAAACAAATGTAAAGTAGATCATTAGTTGAAAGATGCTTGCTCCCTGTTGTTGGGGAACTGGTGGTGTGGACACGCAAACAAAAGGGCACCCCAGATCGCTCGGTGGTCAATGGACGCTGAGATATTCATCAGGAGGGAGGCCAGTGGAGGAAAAACCTGCACGAAAATGCCACTACTGTTTTCCTGTCGATTTTAAAAAGGCAAACAACGGTTTATTTTTCAAAGAAAAAGCACAGCAGCCAGCAGGCTGTGAGCTGATCAAACAAAGTACATATAGAGGGCAGATCATCAAAAGTAAATATCAAAGGATCCAACAGCCAGAAGTCTAATTGCTGTTATTTTCTATGAGGTCTTCCCCTGTTCTGTAGATAAATAAACCTGAGCACAAAAGAGACGGAGCGTGTGTACAGAGAAAACACACAGATGTAGGAAAAATGTATTTAGTGGGCCAATTTTTGAAGGAAGACATTTTGAGATGTCATACCAGGAGGCACGGAATAATGATGGCTCAATTTCGTTTAGGTGTTCCAGTTTAATGGTATTAAGCTCGCTCATTGGCACGATTTACTGGGACACTTAAATGGAACAGAGCCATCGTTAGTGTTATTAGTTACTATGCTTTTCCTAATATGATGAGTCAAAATGACTAAGAAAAAAAGGTCTGTTGCTGTCTTTAATGACTTTCTTTGCCTGAATATAGTAAACTTGAAAGGAATATTCCACTTATTTTCAATTTGGTTCCTTTTTTGTCATGTTGGCCTTTGTTGCTACTATTTACGATGCAGTTCTCAACAAGTTAATAGCTGAAATGACTAAATACAGTGATGTTGTGTCCAAACAAGAAAGAAACTAGAGTCATCAGACAGTTAGAAACCAGCCATCAGATAATGGTGAGCAATGGGGAAAACGCTTTTTGGGCTGCAGTGGATTTTTAGTTGCAGTACCACCGTTGGCCACTGGGCAAATTGCCTTGTTAGCAAGTGCATGGTAAAGCTTTTTTTCACGACAGATTAGCCTAGGTGGGATGAAAAATGTGTTTGAAGATGTAGGAAGCAGAATTTAACCAGTGATTTCAATGAGAAACTTTTAACTGGCTATGAAGTGATCTAAATTTAATACTGATGTCTCACATCTTACCTACATGCAAATGAGACCATCGGTGAGGAGATTGGAGATTACTATCCTGTCTTTTACAATACCTTTGCTTAGTGTACTAAGTAAGTGGAAATGCTACGAAATGCTTTACGACACTTAGACCGGCTGAGACAACATTTTGCTTATGAACATGATCGAGCCGCTGTTCTCTTTTTCACTATCTATAGTTGAGCAGGAGAATATTTTTCCTAAAAGATTCAAATTCAAATATTTTGTGTTTATGGTCGAAGGTTTTGTGAAAATAGTGGCGTGTTTCTTTCAGTCTCTTACAAACCGGCCAAATGAAAGTTCATCGAAGGGGCTTTAAAATCAGTTTTTAATTTAAAATAACACAGAGATGTTGTGTTATAGAAATGGACAGAAAATCAAGACTCTTTATTAAGTGTGAAAGACAGTCTATGAACTGTGAAGGATGTAAAAATCAGACAGTTAGGATCATTTTACTTATTGCCTCATTTTTTCCATTTAGGCTAGTTTGGCTTACCTGGGTTTGTTTAATGCCTGAATATGCTTGTTTCTCTCTGTTTTATGTATATAACGTCAATGCACCGTCAGAGCTTAGGAACTAACTCAATTTTGTCACAAAATGATCACTGATTCTGTTAAATCTCGGATTCCATAAATACATACCTACAATGGTTATATGTTTAAAGCTAATGTTTACAATAGAGCCAGACCAATACAATGGTTTGCTGATATTATTGCAGATATTGGCGACATTGGCATTATTATCATTTATGTTCTCCAGTGTGAGCTGGTATTAAAACTGTTTTTAAGGCTGGAAAAAATGCTTG
>JAQLOL010000007.1:11872612-11883262 GCA_029783665.1 Naso thynnoides | reverse complement strand
TCCTGCACAGATTCTTCGCTGCACAGACAGCGGAGCAGATAGGCTACAGGAGAGAGCAGGCTGAAGATTAATTTAAACATTTTAAATTAATTGCCACAATTAACGTGTTAATTTTGACAGCACTAATAATAACATGATTTAAAGAACCATGACGGTCTATTTTTTACTTCTCTACATTAGCAGAGATCGCCCCCTATCTTTTGCAAATACTGTTGATGAAATTTGACCATGTATACTTCAGTAGATTGCAGACTGCATTTTAAAACCCTAATCGCTGCCATTCATGTTGAAACGGGGCAAAGAAACACTATAGGACATGTCAAAGTTGCTAGGTATAGGTAATTCATACTTCTACAGAGAATGCCTGCGTTTATTTGGTCAAACCTCTGAGCAAGAGAGAGGGGAGAAACGAAAGTTATAGCGCCTGGAAAAACAGTTCCTTGCAAGTGCTGCCTTCTTAGCTCTAATATTAGCATCAAGGATTTTGGCACAGAGGTCCCTTTAACTAAAGCAGTCACACATTTTCAGGTACTTCCTGGTAAGACTCCCTGAATATGGACAAAATGGAAACAACTATGATATCTCATACAGGTAAAGCTATTTTGGGAAAAATGGGTGGGGTTTATGTGACCTGTGTGGCTAATGCTGACAAAAGGGCAATGACATGTAAACACTGGTATGGTCCTTTAAGTAAAGGTGAGTTATGGGATGAAGTCTCTTCAGATTATGCAAATCTTTACCTTGACTAATGACATGAAAATTACATGTTCATACTGCATTACCATATACACAGTTCACACTCACACTCATGCATTAACAAGACTTTGAGATGTGCTGTCTGTGACAGATCCATGTATACACAAGTTCATGTTTGTATATCACATATGTGTGTGTATGTGTGTATGTGTGTAACAGCCTCATATGTATTCTTGTGCGCGTGTGCCTCCATGTGTGTTTTACTCTCTGTGCCAAAGACACGTCGGTGTGTGTTTTCCTCCCCCGTCTAGTGCTCTAATAGTGTGTCCTCTGGATTAAGTGATATAAATGGATAGCTTTTCCCCCTGATGCACCGTCCACCTGCAGGAAAAATAGGCCCCCAAGGGGGAACGTCGTCGCACAGGGCCGACCCTCCCTTATTATCTCTCCCTCGTCTGGAGCACGGCATTTCGGGGCCACCGCTGCAGTCGCCGAGGATCAACAATGGGGAAGCAGAGACAAACGGTGAAGCAGAGAAAATCAGCAATTCAGATCGGTCTCACTGTCAGAGGATGTGGGTCATAATATGTGTCTGTGCAAAAGGACAATGGGATGTGCCAGTGGGAGGGATTCACTGGGAAAGAACCAGAGTAAAGGAGATCATTGTCAAGCTAAATCTGTTTTCATTTTAAAGGAAACGCTGCATCCCTAAATAATTGGTGTATTTTTCTGGCCAAAAACAACAACATCACAGGAGGATATTCCTGTGCATGGGCAGAGTAGCAGAGTAGGTAAATGTTTTTTAAAGAGTCAGCCCTGCAGGGCTTTTCTTAACAATCACTCTTTTACATTTCTCAAGAAGAAAGATTTCTTCAGTGAAAATAGAGTATGACACCATAATGCACTGGCACCATAACACACTGAAGAGCTTTGAAGCTTAATTTTTCTTCAGTGGAGAACCTCACACCCTCGCTCTTGTGGTAACACTCTCTACCACTACATGTAGAGCTGATGAGCTTACCCCTGTTCTCCGGGGTTTGTCAAGAGGCATTTTAGGACATGTTGGAAAATCACCACCTGAAGCAGAATTAGCAGCTGAGGGAAAGTGGAATCAGCACAAAAGTAGATTTCAGGACTTCATCCCTGAATTATTTATGATTTGCCTTTAACATCACAGATGGTTTAAACATATTTTTGAATCAGAGGGCAGAGATTTAAATCTTTATTATTCTCTTTACCATAATGAAAAGGATATATATTCATGCAATGACACAACGAGCTGTTGAAGTTTGTGGTAAAGATCATATGGAGTCGATGCAAACGTGAACCTGTGAAACATTAATTTTGCTGCTCCCTGCAAGTATTTTAGCATCACACCTGTTTTGCATGGATAAAAATGAGCATTCAAGTCTATTTTCAGGACTTCTACCTAAATTTGAATAATGCAAAAGTTTCTAATTTGCATCACAACATCTTCACAGCGTTCGCCTCCCCACCCCTCGGCTCTCCTCTGTCTCCCTCCTGTCTCCCTCCATCACCTCCACACCTTCGCTCACCTCGCTACCACACATCAGTAACAATCTCATTTACCGCCCCATTAATTGCTGGAATCCTAGACACTGGTGAGAGATGTGTGTGCGGGAGTGTGTGTGTGTGTGTGTTGACATGTATTGCATACATTATGGGGACATACATCCTGCTACATAGTCATTGTGGGGACTCTTATTTGTTATGAGATTTAACACAATTCCCCATAAAATAAATCACTAAATTTTATGGTGAAGACTTGGGCTAAAAGTTACGATAAAGGTAGATTTAGGTTCAAGTTCGAGCAATGACTATTGTTACGCAAGTAGTGGTTATGATTATGGTAAGTATCCAGGAAATTAATTTAAGTTCTAATGACCCCAAAACTGATGAAAGTTGGCAGGCAGCAGCAGTGTATTTAGGGAGGATGATAAGCCAAAAAAGCTACACAGGATGTTTCATTAACAGTAAACCTCCTCCTTGTGCTGTAAAACTACTCAGGGCCCTTTCTAGAGGAAAAGAAGCTCTTTATGCACAGATACAGCATGTATAAAAAACAGTAGTAGTCCTCATTCTTTCTATACAGCGTTTTTTATTCATCATTTAGCAACTGAGAGACGCACAGAGAAATGAAAGTTGAGGGACGGATCAAGCATATTGATGAGATAAATCAAGTAAGATATTATTCCTCACTAATTTCTTTTTCTCTAAACAAAGATTTCTGATTTTTGAAACAGTTGAAATGTGGACTGTTCTGTGTTAAGAGTTGTGTGTTTTGTACAGTCAGTCAATACCAACAAGTCTACTTATGCTGTAAAAGCAGTGGCACACAGGTGGTTGTTTTTCCCATCATCTTTACTGCAGTCGCCAAAGAAACACACATATCTCTTCATCTAATCGTCTTAAGCACACACAAATCGTCTTTATATCTCTTTCCCAGTCACTGAAATTGGCAGTTTTAAAGATTGTAATGCTGATTGATTTGGCAACACCTGTAGCCACTGATCATAATAACAGACTTAAGAAGTCTGTGGGCAGCAAAATAGACTTGTTTTATATCGATGAAGAAGTTAGACAATAATTGGCCTTTTTCTAACGTTCTGTTAGCATGCTGGATCTGATTTTGTGCTGCACACAACGTGAGTCTGCGTACAGCAGGACATTGTGACAGTGCAAAGAGTTTCATTACCTGGCTGAGAAGTTGAAGGTTGCAGCCTCTTGCCCGCAGCTTTTCATCCAGCAGCTCGTTGTGGCTCTAAGAATGATGAAAACATCTTGTTTTGCAGAAACATTTTCGGTGACATAGCCATAAGTGAAAACGCACTGACAGATATGCTGCATTTCCTGTTATTATCTCATAATAAAAGCGAACTTGTTGGAAGAACCGGTAGCGGTAAATGTTCGGTTTGCAATAGCAGGAACTCAGTACCGCATGTGTCGCTACAGACATCCAGTTCATACTGCTGTAATATAGAAAAAGTGCAATTCTTTCATCAGTGAGTATGCCATAAGCTTAATCAGCACAATTTGGCAATTGATAGCAACTTAAAAGACATTTATTTAAATGAAAATCTTTGAGATTATTACTTTGATGAGTCATACTGATATAACACACAGACACTGGCAAACACACAAAAAGCACTAAAAGTAGATTGGCACATTAGCAGGGGGCTGGTAATGAAGTGAGTCCCTGCTGCAGTAATGAGTGTGCAGATTTAACTACATTAGCATCCCATTCCTCCTCAACAGTGCGTCAGGTAGGGCTTGACAGTGCTCACAGTCAGACACATTACAGTTCTTTGTTGCAACATTGATCCGAGCATCAGGACGCTGCTGTTTTACCAGCAGAGGGGAAGCAGAGGGAATTTTTGCACTGAAGTACCGTAAGTTCTGCGGATTCGCTTTGAGCTCTGTTTGTATTTGTGGTAATGCTCTGAGACGGTTTGTTGTTTTGTTGCCGTGTTTTCCTTTCATGAGCATCACAGGGGAGACTTTTTTCTGATCCAAAAATGAGATAAAACTCTTTGGGAGAACAAAAACAACAGGCTATTTGAAGCACATAACTGCTGAAATCATTGTCATTAACATATAAAAACCTTTATGTGTTAAAAAAAAAAAAGTTTGTTGAGAAATGACATGCAAACAAAGGCAAAAGTGCTTCCTTTCATGGTTCAGGGATGCAAAACATCACAAGCAAGAACGCACATTCGCTCTGACACAACTTCCACATCTTTTACTTAAGTTTTTTTTTTTCTGTGCTATTTCCCCCTCA
Organism: Naso thynnoides; assembly: GCA_029783665.1. Taxonomy (NCBI): domain Eukaryota; kingdom Metazoa; phylum Chordata; class Actinopteri; order Acanthuriformes; family Acanthuridae; genus Naso; species Naso thynnoides. The sequence goes on along the minus strand of JAQLOL010000007.1, from coordinate 11,878,767 downwards.
CTTTACATACACACATGCTCTCCACAGGCAGTTGTCAGTTACATTTCTGGTGTGCAATAACTCTAATGATCATCTCTGCATGCGGGGCACATCATGTGGATACTTGGCCATGAAATGAAAGCATAATTACACCAGGGAAGTGCTTTTGTCTCTTCATTTTCTCTCATCTTCACTATTCTGTGCTCTGTTGCTCTCAGGTGGCCCCTGTTTTTACGTGAACGCACTCAGGGGCAGCCGCTCTCTGTCTCTCCATCTTTGTCAGTCTCTCTCTCTTTTACCCACACACACACACACACACTAGCATCATCCCACAACTCTTTGTAACAATCATTGTCAGGGAAGGTCTGATGAGAGTGAAAGAAATTGAGAGAAAGGATCTGAGTGCATGATGGGCCTGAGTCCTAGGTAAAGGTCAAAGAGATTGATGGTTCTGAGTTGCCCGGTGCAAGGACGCAAGGTTATGACATCTTATATCATTGCTTTCCCTGCCGCCAATGCCATCAGCATTGTCTCCGTCAGTGCAAGTTTTATATTACCAGTAAGTGACAAGCAGTATCTGACATTCCAAGGCTTTTGCAAATTGTTCTCTCAGTTTCGAGTTGGTATTTCTCTCTCTCTCGCAGGTTCTAGTTTGAGATGAATAGGGATGTTTAAGTGGTGGCTCGGGACGCCGTCAAATCGTCCTTGAGTGTCATACAATAGACACAAAGCGGACTAGAGAGGGGCGAGAATGGGAGGCGGAAAGAGATAAGAGGGAGAGGGTTAACAAAGAGGCTGTCAGAGACTGAGGCGCTTTGTCATTGTCTGGAGCATTTAATGAGCGAGAATTAAACAATGACAGCCCGTAATAACCTCAGAGCAGCGTGTTTGTGTATGTGCGTGGGTGTTTGTGTGTTGTTTATGTGTGTGCTTGTGTGAAAGGTTTGCCTCTGCACTTGTATTAAGATGATGAGAAATACCTCATCTGCTATTTCAAGCATTTAACTGATATTAACTTATCGCCCAAAAATAGTTTATTTCACACACTGGCAGTGTGCCTTGACTTCTAAGTGAATCACAAGCACATTATAGAATACTGTATGTATTCAGCAAAAACACAAGGACTCTTGTTAAGCAATTTATAACAACAGCTGTACCCACTTGCATAGGATGTTAATTGTGATGTCCTTAATTGTTTTCCTGTCACTCTCTAGTGTAAACTATCTAATGCTAAAGACAAAATGTAATAAAAAATAACCTTAAAGGGGAAGAAAATGTGTATTAAGCCGAAATTACCATTTAGATTAACAGACTGCTGGTAAAGCAATGCTTTAAGCTAAATGCTAAAGTCAGCATGCTAACATATGTCTATGATGACATTGATTGATAGGTAATGTACCATGTTTAATATCTTAGTTTGTCATGTTAGTATCCTAACACATTGCTAATTAGCATTGAACATCGAAGTACAGCTGCTAAAGACAAAATGCAATAAAAAGCATTCTAAAAGGAGAAGAGACTGTGTATTTAGCTAAAATTAGCATTTAGATTAAAGCACTTCTGTACTCAGGCACAGCAAGCTAAATGCTAATGTCAACAGTGTTGCCAACTTGGCGACTAGCAACAAAGCTAGCAACCTTTTTCTGGTCTTTTGGAGACTTTTAGCGACAAAGTGAAATGAGGGGCTGCTGCAAGCCCCTCCCCTGTTTCAGAGCAGTTACTACGTAGCAGTGCAGCAGTCCCGGCTGCAGCTGGAGCAGAGAATATATGCACCACCATAAATGTAAATGTTTCTTCACTGTCAGACTAAATCACGGGATAAAGGAGGGTAGAGCTAGCAATTCCACCCCACATAACTCAGTCTTTTGATTAAATTTGATATACTAACATTTTACAATACTGGTTTATATAAAGTGGGTCTAGAAAAAGTATAAAAGTCATTTAGTTATTTTGAAGAGTGAGATTTTAACTGCAAAATTCAAAGCAGCTGTTTGTTCACATCTGCTTTCTGTTTCTGTTTTTTGTTATCAACTGTTTTGATTGAATTGTGACATAAAATAAAACAAGAATCAACTGAAGAAAGTTCATTTGTAGGTCTAAACATATTTAGGGTATTTTTCACTCAATTTTTGTCACTTTTTCTCCTATATAAAGTCCATTACATGCAAATTATGTATTATGCAAATTAGTTGATGATGTCATTTAGCGACTTCTAGTGACTTTTAGGACAGCCAGTAGCTACTTTCCTTATTGAGGAGTTGGCAAAACTGAAAGTCAACATGCTTTGTCGTAATGACAATGATGACATGCTGATTGATAGTATGTAATGTGCCATGTTCAGTATGATTGATTGTCCTGTTAGCATGCTAACAAATTGCTAATGAGCACTGAATATCAAAGTACAGCTGCTAAAGACAAAATACATTCAAAATAATATTAATGGAGAATGTGTACCAAAACTGAAATTAGCATTTTGATTAAGCACTGTTTTAGCCTGGGCTACTCCAGCACAGAGATGCTTTAAGCTAAAAGCTAAAGACAACATGCTAACATTCTTATAATGACAATGACAGGGTGATTGACAGTTGGTAATGTAATTTGTTCACCATCTTAGTTTGTGTTCATGTTGTCATGCTAAAACATTGCTAATACACACAGAACACCTAAATGCTGTTGGGGCTTATATAATGTTACTAGTTTTATGCATATTTGGTCATTACCCAAACAACAGAACAAAGATTTTGACTTAATCATGACACCAGGCAAAGGGTTAAGTTATGAGCAAAATGGTCCATGCTAGCCAAGATGCTAGCGTAGCTAAAGATCTCATTAGGAGGCTCCTTTTTAATGCCTTAAGTCCAAAGACTTCACACAACCTACAACAAAGGTGTTCACAGTGTCTGTCACCCTTCACAGCTTCAGAGACACCAGTGCATGGTGTTCTGTATATCGAGAGTATCAAAATTTTTATTTTCTTTAACACAAGTTTGATGACAATCAGGTTTAAGTGAATTAAAATCACAAAGAGAATAACATAAAAGAATCTACAGCAAACAAAAAATCCATTCATTTCATTATTAGGCTAATTATTTTAATTCAGCTATCTGGAGTTGTGAAAACTGATCAGCAACACTGTAGTTACAAGTTCCCTCTATGTTTGTGTATCTCCATCCTGCCTTTCAGTTGGCTAAACTATACAGTATTATAAAAAAAAAGAAAGAAAGAAAGAAAAAAACACACCAAAGAAATGCTCCAGGCTCAGATTTAAGCACTGCAACATCTACAGTAGCAACAGTCACCCTCAAAAGAAGCAGAAGAGGCCGCCCACAGCTGCTAAAAACACCTCCTTTGTAATTGTTTTAAGGACAAGCTAACACGAACACAATGTATTTACTCATCCCGGTGTCAGAAGAAACCACTGTACAGCTCACTGATGCCAGTTGCCTTTACGGTAGGCCTACAGGAAGTCAGCTGGCAGAGCTTTGTTTAAGCCTTCAACAAATTGAGGTGGGTGGAAACATGTTTTTTAGAGATCCAAAAATGCTGCCAAGTGTTTAGCAGCAAAAAAATTGCAGTGTTGGTCCAAGATGTATTGAATTAATAAGAAACATCACATTAGCTATGTCACTATTTTGCATTGGAATCTATTAATGGAGCATGCACACAAAAACACACACTCAGCAATGGGAACACCTACTGTGAATCCCTCTTCCACTGGAAGCACAAGGTTCTCTCCACAAACACAGACATCCAGACACTTACACACAAAATAACTTCCGCTCCACAGTCTCTTAATGAGCATAATCCTCCATGTTTGAATCTCAGAGGCTCGTAAAAGGTTTGGCCACCCAGTGTCTCCGCTTTCCAGCTGATTCCAATTAGATGCTCCCATTAAATAATATCGCAATGCAGTTGGTTGAAAAGAGAACAGTAGTGAGAGGAACAGAGCGCATTAAAGAAGCTTCTCATCTCCAGAGGTTAATCTTCCATTTTCAGCCTAATTTACAGAGCACCAGGAAACATGCATGCAGGGAGAATGCCAAAGAGGCGGGGGGAAAAAAAACACAAGTGGTACGACTGGGGTCTTAAAAGCAAGATTAGAGCTAAAACAGACAGTGAAAGAAATAAAAGAGACATAGAGAGAGAAAAAGAGGGGAAAGGCCACAGCTCCTCCTGGATTCTGACCAGGCAGCAACGCGGCATGTAGCAGAGACATTTCATTTGTTGTCTATTTGAGTGGAAAATGACTGGTTGTGATCCAATCAGACTGCCTGTCACTGGGACGTGTGAGTGAGCGAGCCAATATGAGGGAAACGTATACAGGCCAGCCTACGCTGCCACACGCATCAATCTCCACCATCAGATTAAACGTGCTGAAATTAATCCGGACCAACTGGGTGACATGCGGATCACGCCGCCGTATGTAAATGATAGAGCAGCTGTCTCAGAGGTGGATGAAAACTCAGCCATGTGGTTTCATCCACACTCACTGACAGTACAGATGTGTGGATATCTGCACTGATTGCTATATCACAGAATCAAATGCTTACACTGTGTAAGTCAAAGGAGGATCTCTCAGGTGAAGGCATCATATAAATGTCAAATGAGGCAACAATAACGATGTGCATACGTTGAAATAGGTCAAGCGGAGTGCGGTTGATCTGAGGTCTTTACACAGCAGGGTGAGCTGCATGTGTGAGGCGGCTGTGTCTATTGTGAAAACACACCAACCACACGAGCCTTCCTGTCTGGATACACAGCACCCCCTAGAGGATAATCCAAAACAGGGATAATATGTGTGTGTGTGTGTGTGTGAGAAGGATTGAAAAAGGGGACAGGCAGGGGAAGTGTGTGTGCATGAGTGTGTGTGTGTGTGTGTGTGTGTGCAATAAGCGTTAGGCTAGCCCGAGCTGAGAGGGAGACTCAGTGACTTTATACTGATAATCTGGATTAAAACCCTCTGGGACAGCATTAAACACCACCGGCTGGGCATTACACTCACACAGATACACACCACACACATACACACACACACACACACACACACACTATCTCCCTCCCTGTCTGTATTTCTTCTACTAAAACTGTGTGTACATTTGCATTATTAAATAATAGACTTTACATTTATCTTTTGATCTTAGTGTGGAACTGCTGAATGTTCACACTTATTTCATCCAAACCCTGCAATAAAAAATGGTCATTTTTTAGGAGTAAATTATTTCCACAAAAACTCTCTGTGGCACCAAACACCTAAATCCTTTCATACATGTACACACTTGATAAGGATAGTCCAGTTCTTAGAAATGAGAGGCGATGGCAGTGTTGGATGAGATGATGGGAGGGATGGAGTGAAGGTGGGCCCTGGCCTGCCTGGCCCAACGGGGGTATTAGGTTTGATTGGATTGGGGTTGGGGATTTGTGTATTAAACTGAGATTACCATGTGATCCAACATTTTGCAGGGAAATCCACAGAGCAGTGAGAGGCAGAGCTCGCAGAGGGAGTCTGCTGACCTCCTGCTCAGTGCAGAGTCCGTTGGCTTTTGCCCTGTTGGGGTTCTTGACTTGTGTTTACTGTCTAATTCATTCTATCTCATATCTTATTCTTTCTTATTTTAATCCACTGTATTCCAATTTGTTCTTTTCCAATTTTTCCTGTTTCCTCTATTTTGGGTTCTGCTGTCTCAATCCAATCCAGTCTTTGTCATTTCATAGTGTTCAGCTCATCTCTCAACCATTCTCCTCTGTTCTACTCCAGTTTTTTCGATTACTTAAAAACCAATTCAGTTCATCCTGATCCTGCTGGTTCTTATTTTCCGATCTGACGCTATCAAAGAAAAAAAGCACCTTCATAGACCATCACAAGACAAAATTGCAAGTGATTCTCTTTCTTGCAAAGAGTTAAATGATAAGACTGAAGCTGCAGTGTCTCGTTCATACAACTACGTAGCCAGAGTCAATCATCAGTTAGCTTAACTTAGCATAAAGTTTTGTTGTTTTTCTTTTAAGATATTTTTTGGGCTCCCCGTGCCTATATTTGATAGGACAGCTGAAGAGTTGGACAGGAAATGAAGGAGAGAGAGGGAATGACACACAGCAAAGGGCCACAGGTTGGAATCGAACCCGTATGCTTAGCATAAAGACTAGAAACAGGCGGAAGCTGCTACATTGGCTCTATC
>JAQLOL010000007.1:11860425-11872512 GCA_029783665.1 Naso thynnoides | reverse complement strand
AGCAAAGGGCCACAGGTTGGAATCGAACCCGTGTGCTTAGCATAAAGACTAGAAACAGGCGGAAGCTGCTACCTTGGCTCTATCCAAAGGTAATCAAATCCACCTCCCTGCACCTCCAAATATTTAATGAACCTTTTTCATGTTTTAATTCTCATTTGTTTAATCTATACAAATCTAAAAAACAAAATTTTAATAAAGATTGTAAAAACATTGTGAAATCACATACATTTTATTGGGGGTAATGTCATGGATTCCCTGTAGACAGTGGACAATTTAGAGTGACCTTTGCTTGTGAGCAGCCGAAGGCACACACAGGCAATAATTATGCCGTTTGAGATGCTGCACATGTCAGGTGGATGGATTATATTGTGAAGAAGAAATGCTCAATGTTTAATCTAAGGATATTGCTCAATAACAAAGAGTACAACTAATTTATGGACAAAATTTAAGAGAATTAAGTTGCTTGTGAAACTCTAAATCTCTTCCCTTTAACTCATGAAAAATAGGAGCCAGAATAAAAGTACTGAGATTGTGTTTTTATTGGTTGTACTCAGACTTTCAACACAAGTCCCATCTTTTGCAGAGAGAGTTTAAAATATTGCCATGAGATTGTAGATGCTCACATTGGCTAATTTTCTTTTGCAGTATTTGCTGATATGTTTGGTTCAAGGTCAAAAATAAGTATTGAACCTTCACATGCACATGTTGTCTTAAGCACGTATTTCTGCTGTCAGTTTTAGATGAAACTCTCTAGTTGTCTATGAAAGTAAGTAAATGCAACAACAGAAGCTCAGCCGAATCCCACCATTCTTCATGGTTTTCATTGCTTTTTCATTTTCTATTCTTTCTCTGCTCTATTATTGTTTATTTAATATGTTCCAGAGAGATGTTTTTGCTGTTGGGTCAAATTACTTTTGCTGCTGCACCAAACTAATTCCCCTTCAGGGATCATACATTTTCATTTATTTCTTCTTTTAAAATTCAAATTTAACTTTGAGTCCTCACACCTTCACCGCAAATTTTCGCACAACCCCCACATTCTCTGTCTCGGATTCAGAGAAAACCACATTTGACTGCCAGAATGCACCATGAGACTGTGCACGATCTGCACTTGTACTGTTTAGTTCTGCTGATCTCTTCTTTTCATTTCCCTCGTTATTGTCGGCCCGCGCTGTTCTCTAATGACTCTCTAAAGTTGTGAGTAATCTGGTTAACCTGACCCCATTGTGGAGTACTATGCTGTAAGTCTCTGGCCTAATGCTTTTCAGAAATACAAATGGCATCGTGCATCTGGTGCACTAATCTGTGTGTTGTGTCCGAGTGCGCAAAGTTGTGTGCGAGCATGAGAGCCCGGGAAGATTAGCGTTCACAATGGAAATCAAAATTCAGTGGAAGGAGATGTGTGCCAACTTTGTCATAAGCTAAGGATATGAATCCATAGTGTTTACAGTGGGTCAACCGTCCACCAGCCTCTGTCTCTCTGTCTCTCTGTCTCTCTCTCTCTCTCTCTGTCTCTCTCTCTCTCTCTATCTCTCTCTCTCTGTCTCTCTTTCTCTTTTTGCAGAGGTAGAGCAGTATTGGGCCTACCGAGTGGGTCATTGATTTTCTGTCAGCAATGCAAGGGCTGACGGCCCATTTTGCCTGGACTAGGCAGACGGACAGATGTGTACACACACACACACACACACACACACACACACACACATAAAGTTAGGCCAGTCGATGTGCCACCAAACTCATCTTAATAAGCTCCGGGGGTAAAGCTTGAGATTTCTTTTTTTTTCATGTATATCCAGCATTGCATTGGAGCAGGCAGAGTGAAAAGAGATGTCTCACAGTGTGACAGATGAGTAATCTGTGGTCAGAAGTGCACATTGTTTCAACTATAACCACACCCAGCAGTGATGTCACAGTGGTAGTGGCACACACCGGACTGCATCTGCAGCAATATGTGGACTTAAAAAACTGGAAGATATCCAAAACAAGATCTTCATCCGATGTAAAGTTGCCTTTTAAGGCCCATTATGTCTGAGTTATGGAGATCCATAGGCAAAAATATTGCGGAAATCAGAAAAAATATACATACAAGTATGTTTTCATTAATGTATAATCAACTGATAATAAGAGTTGCTTTAATTACCTTTGAATGAGCTCTCTGTGTCTACAGAAGGAGCATACTCTCTCCAGCAGAGTCCACCATGTTGCTCCACCATGTTTCTACAGTAGCCCAGGAGGAATGACGCAGCTAATGGATTCTCTTGCACGCTTGCAAGAGGGTGAACAAAGGGATATTTGTCAAGGAAAAATTTGAAATTTTACTACTAGATGCCACTTAATCCTGCACACTAGACCTTAAAGGTAAAGGTATGCTTAAATTTAGGTAATTTGCATGAGGAGTCTTCCAATAACATCTAAACTTGCAAGTGTTTGGCCAAACCAAAAGTTTGGGTAAAAAGCCAGCCATTGTATGTATGAATACAGAAATGTTTTTACAAACGGGGTAAAAGTTCACTCTTTTTTCTTGATTTTGAAACTGGAGAGACCAAACCAAGCCTGTCTTAACACCTAGCCAGTTGATGCCTAAAATTGTTCGCGTGATTGTCAGATTATCAGTTTTGGAAAGTTATAAAAACTGTAGGCCACAGCCCCCTACATCCTGACATCAGAGAGGTTTTTTGAAGTGGAGGCACAGTTCAATGATCAGGCAAGCACCTAATTTAAGGCGCAGTTATGCCTTTATGAGCAGCAGATCTGAAAAAAAAGAAAGCCACCAGATAACCTAATTTTTCCTCCACACAGCCCAATTTGTGACAGAGGCTTTGTGTCAGAAATTTGTAATTTTCAAGCCCAAGCTGAGATACTCAAGGGATGTCATTTAAGTAATTTTGTCAGACTTGATAAAATTCCCTTGAGGACTACATGAGACCTTACACAGTTATTTTTTACATGCTGCGTTATTCTTTCTATTACTAGTCATTTGACTTTCCATCCAAAATGATTAATGTGCCCTTTAAAGTATGAACATTGAATAAAAGTATTAAAATCTTTAAAAAGTTGCATGTGTTTTGATCATTTAATAAATATTCATGTACATACAGCATTGTAACATGGTCTAAACTTTGTGTGACTTCATTACCACTTTCCCTCTCTCCTATCCTCTCTCTCTCTGGAAGGACATTTGGTTGATTGATGGCAGTCCAGACGTTTGTTAAGAGGCTCCAGGTGGAAAGCTGTTATCAACTGCAGGCCACAAGATTACCTCCAGCAGCTTTCTGCTCCAACTTTTCCCTCCTAAATCCTCCCATTCAAGCTGCTCCTAAGACGCACACACAAACACATTAACATGCACACTTTTGCGTACACGAGCACATAACTTTATGGACTTGCACAGTCAAGCTCCCGTGCATGCAGAGATACAGATGAGGAAATATGAAAACACCCACAGAACAGATATTTTTCCTTTCATGTTATTTCATCGTACTTCATACTCTCTGCTCTCTCTTTGTCTTTTCTCTATATTTTTATCCCGTCCCTTCAGTCAATACCTTTAAGTCAACACTGCCATGCTGAATGTTTACTCAAAAAAAGAAAAGAAAAAAAAATCCCTCCGTCTAGCAGAAGGTCCAACTTTCTTCCATATATTGACCCTTGGATTTAATCTGTCTTACCTGTATCTGCCACTCTGCCTGATCTCCAGCTGTTTGATCTGTTAAAATATTAATAAAGGGTTTTTTTGTGTCTCACTCTTTGCTCTGCACTCTGTGACAGGTCTGAAACCAGAATATGTGAGAGGATGTTACAACAGCTTTAAAGAGTTTAGCAGCAGCCAAGGTGCAAGTCAGTGTGGTGACACCTTTCACCTTCAAGCTGCCAAAGACAGGATGGTTCACTGCTGTGGTGGAGAACTCACAAATGTTATAAAACTTATTATTCATTATCACCAATAGGGCCTGAGCAATATATCAGTTTGCCGACATTATGGGCCGATATTGGCCATTTGCAAATATAACGGTATCGCCGAAAATGTTCTCTAATATAAAAACATTATTTAAGGCTATAAAAATGCTTGGACTAGTGATTTAAAATTGTGTAATTACTGAGTTTGTCCAGCAGAGGGCAGTCTGTTATGTAATTACTAATAAGTGATATGTTTACTTTTCAATGTATTGATGTCTGGGATAAAGTATGTAAGATATCCTGCTTCCATTAGACATCTTTGTCAAAAGTGTTTGGTAACCACATTTAGTTGATAGTATTTATAAATATATAATATCAAAATCAGCCTCAAAAATTCAGTCAAACCCAAAAACTATTATATTAAAGATTACGTCTAAAAACCTGTTATTTTTTTAACAGTTAATTTGGATTATTTGCTTCCATTTTCTCTGTCATTGTGCATGGGACTCATTTTTGGTGTACAGTACGTCCTATTTTGGATTACTGTAAGTCCCTCACATAATGTGTAGCCTTGAGGATGTGAAGATGGAGGGGTTTCTGATTGTGAAAGCAGCATGTAAGAACCGGTTTAGGTAGGACAGAGCAAGCTGTCGGCTGGCAGAGACGCAGAACAGCCCTTGCAGGCTGCCAAAGGGCATAATACAGGGCCTGCAGAGTATGGCAGCAAGATAGATCCAGGGGCCATTATGCAGACAACGGAGATAAAAGCAGTTTGGTTGAAAGACAAAAGTGCTGTGAAGGCAGAGGTACCGTTGTATGAAGGTGACTGGCAGTGTCAGGGCAAAGAGCTACGAAAGCTTCAGCATTTAAAGAGAAAACAAGACATAAAAGATGTTGTACAAACAGCTATATTAATCTATATCATTTTAGTTAAAACTGCTTTTATTTCCCTGCGCTGATCTGTGGTTTGATTTGTTTCGAGAGCAGGATTAGGACTCAAAAAGAGATGTTCAGTAAGATATAAAAATAAGTAACTCCATGCATCAGTTGTTGCTACATGAATTCGGGAGTTTGTGTCAGACTGTGTAAATGTGTATAGCTGATGAAGTGCGCAACCTAAAAATGCTTTTTAATAACTATATCTTGACTTTTACAATCATTTACCTACATTGGATAAAGAAATTGAAGGTGTATTTATGAGTAAACCCTGTACCACTGTCTTATTACAATGTTTGCCTGTTTGTGCATCATGTGTTGATGGACAAGCAAGTATAGCTCTCTATTTTAGCCACACTAGCAGCACTGGTTTTTTGGATGAAAGGGATGTTAACAATATTGATTAGTGGGTCCACCACATTAGTTCAGACTGATATCTCATCAATTATTGCCATTATAGCCCTCCAGACCATCACAGTTTACAGATTATAAGCCCTAATTTACTTTGGTTATTCCCTGACTTTTCCCAGTGCAATCCATCCAATTGTTTCTGAGGAATTATTTTCCATTTTTTGTAAAAATATTAATGGATGGATTGCAATGAAATTTGGTAAAGACACTGATGTTTCTCTCAAGATGAATTGTAAAAACTTTTAGCATTTTTTTTTTTACTACTCATGACAAAACACCTTCAAAACAAATTACATTCCTCTCAGCGTTAGCGTTCTTTGTGTATTGTGCTGATTAGTGAATGTTAGCGTGCTAAACCAAGATGGTGAACACAGTTACAATCTGTTAAACATCACCTCATTAAAGCAACAATATGTGACTTGACTGCGACCCGTGCTTCAGAAACAAAACTTAACGACACAAGTTAAACATCACACAAAACAGCAATTTTGGTAAAATCGGGTCATATTTTACTATCTGTAGCGTTTCATTTAGCAGAGCTGTCCCCAACAACTAGCGGGTGCTGCACCTGCAGCTTCGGTCTGCAGGCGGCTTACATGTTGCTTTCAGGAATGTTAGTGAATCACAGAGTTGAGGCAGAGCAGTTGTAGGACATCAGAGGGAATACCAGAGGACAGTTTCTCTGTAAAATATGACCCGGTTTTACTAAAATAGCTGTTCTGTGCTAAATGTTAACATGCATCATTAAGTTTCATTTTCAAAGTCGTGGGTCTCGTTCAAGTTACAAATTGTTGCTTTAACACATTTTGAGTATATTAGCATGCCATTTGCTCAACCTACAGCTGCACAAAACTGCTAGTGTAGAATTTTAGTCTTGCTATCTCTGTAAGGGCCTTCCAAGTGCAATCTTGTGTTTGAAATGTTGAAATTTCCATTGTTGAAATGTATTAATTCCTGAGAGAGTAGAAACTGACAATGCTATGATGAAATCTCTGCAGACTTCATTTTGGGAGGCTACAACTTGGGTGGCCACATCTGTCACATGGAGGCTGACCCAAAGATGGGACACAATGTATCTGTCTTGCTCTTTCTCATTTGCATGCTCACCACCCCTCATTGCACCGTGGCACTTCTGGGTCAGCCTTCTATCACGACAACAGGCAGCGGTTCAGAGAGAGACTGAGCATGAGGAGGGAGCAGACAAGAAACATAGAGATAAAACAAAAAGAGACAAGAGACAGAGCAGGACAGAGAGGGGGATGGATGAAGTGAGGAGAGGAGACATACGGACAGACACAGTCCAACAGACGGAGAGCTATGGGGACATTTGGAGGATACATGAGGCAGTTATGAACCTATTTGGTTTCTTCTACAGGAGCACCCGAGTGTCACTAATGGCAAACTAGGGGCTGGTAAACACATTTCTGTGACGGCACGACACTGCCGAAAAAAACAAATTAAACTCTCTTCTCGCATTTCACACTCTCTCAACCCTTTTCTCTCTATCTCCCTCAATTACTCATTTCTTGCCACTCTGGTTTTCCATCTCTGTCTCTCTCTTCTCTCAGTCTCTCTTCATCTGGCCATCTCTTTTTTCAGCCTATCCTTCTGTTTCACCTTCATCTCTCTATCACTTTCTCCTCATCCATTCTTCAGTACTCCTCTCTCCTCCCATTTCCACTGTGTACACCCAAAAATGAAAAACAGGGCCATATGCGTTGGGACAGCTAACAGAATTCGCCTCCTGATGTTCCTGCTGAGGCAGTTGAGCGTGTCTCTGCAGGCCGCGCCCACTTCAGCCTTGCCCAGGACATGTGGACAGTTGGCAAGCGCTGAACAACACGGTGGCTGCTTTCTGGCTGGGTGTGCTGTAATGAGACTGGGAGTGTAATGAAGCTTTTGGGTCCTTGTGTAGACTCCCTATCCCGTGTACAATGGCTGCTTGAGCTGCTGGCCCAGAACTGAACAAGAGGCGCGTAAGCTGCTTTTTCAAAAGAGCAAAAGACGATGAACACATATTAGAGATCTGTTTGTAAAACTGAAGATGAAAAAGATGAAATAGAACAAAAAATTTCATCACAGGTCAATGACTTTCCTTAAACTGTCCACTTTTGCATCTGTAAATGAATCCTCTCTGCAGCAAATCGATGTACAATGGCTTCAAAGTTGAATCAAAGCCAGCCTCAACCCCCCCAGAGAAGGTCTAACTTGGGTTAAAAACACAGTTTACTGTACCTCCGTCTGACCTTCACTATAACAGAGATCACATGTGTGTATGTGTCACTTCTCTTCACACTCATTGCCTGTTGTCCTTCAACATATCGATCTAGAAGTCACTTTTTTCTCTCTTTCTTGCCTTCAAAGAGGTCAGAGCGAAAAAGCACAATTTGTTTGACACTGTAAACTAAAGCACTTGTAATATATTCTGTGACTCTTGTAGTTTTAGAGAACAATTCAGTGTGTTTTCAGGGTATTTTGTAGGCTTATCTCTAAATTGGAGAAGACTTGTGTTTTTTAAAAGCAGATACTGTAGAATCTGTTTGGCTAAACTGCACAGAGGGGGTTTGAACATGAGCAATAGACAAAAAATTGATTTAAGAAATACGCTTGTGTTTTAATTTCATATTTGTTACTAAAGGTGACGCTCTGTTTAAATACAGTAAGAGATGAATCTCCTTTTTTATAATACCTTCAGCATTTAAAGAAATTATGCAAAATATTATCATATGTAAGATTTTACTTTTACCTTTTACATAGAAATTGAGATGTAAAGCTTTTATTTGTGTGGATGCAGTAGACAGCAGTGATTTGTATGGGTGGCAGCATAAGATGAGATAAGATAAGATGATCCTTTATTAGTCACACAACAAGGAAAATTATAGTGTCACAGAAGCAAAATATCTGTGTTTTTGTTTGTGTATTGTTTAATATTTCCGTTGACCGTTGTTTTTATGCGCTGCAGAACAGGAACCTGCTGTAAACCAGCTTAGTTTTAACCGTGTCAGGCTTATTTAACTATAACTTTTGTAATGTAACTTCTAATCTTTTCCTGTACAATAACAAATGAAATGCAGATGGTAAGAAATAGTAAGAGCATCAAAAAAGGTATAAAACAATAAATAATACATCAACAAGCATTAAAAAATATATAAGTACACATAAGTATACTTTAATCCATGTGTTCATTTATTAGGAAAAAGAAAAATTTACAGTGTACAGTATGTATATGATGTATACAATATAAATAGGCTAACATACATAATAACTGGACAAAGACAGCAACAACCCCTGGACTCCAGCTGGTCCCCTAAATGGCCAAAATTAGTCTGTGTCATCTGGTTGAGTGCAGTTTAAGTTATGTGGAGATTTGTGGCTTTGCTAATAAAAGAAGGAGGCATATCAAGGCAACTTTTTAAGTGAACTAATTCCCCTTAATAAGATTTTTTACTGCCTTTGAAAGTGACTGTATTCTTCAAATAAAATGTGTGATTATCATTATTTATATCCCTGTTTGGCTGTACAACAATGTTATTGGAAATCATATTCCCAAAGCACAATAAAAGGTAAATGGCGAGCATTTATAAAGCACTTTTCTAGTCTTTACAATGCTTTACAATGCAAGCACTTAAAGTGGCACGTATACTCACTATTGGCTGAACCACTAGGAGCAATTTGGGCTTTAGCTTCTTGCACAGTCGAGGAGCTGGGAATCAAACTACCACCACATCTTCTTAGCCAGAAAAGGCCCCAAAACAAGGTGGAAATGCTTCACAAACTTCACCAATAGGACTCCTTTGCAATTGCACAATAAAATGCTGCTCCAATGATCAGTGATGCCTTGTTTTGACACCACATTACGCTAACACTGACGGTGTGACACAGCTGCTATTAGCTCTTCATCTAAACTCTCTTTCTTCTTTCCCCCCTCTCTCCTCCTCCTCACATCGCACCCCACATGCTTTCTGTTAGGTTTCAGAGACTATGCTTAACACTTGCGTCAAGTGGCATGTTTGTGTAGATATCCATGTGTGTACCCATATTTAGCGAGGTGACACTTTGGATCAACCATTCATTGCTTACAGAGGGGCTGTTGCCACTGGTGTGCGGGGCAGGGGGGTACATGGGTCACTAAGTCGCTAACTACGCTAAGGGAAAGCCAGTGGGGCGGTGCTGATGTTTACAGGAGCCCTCACTAACACCTACACTCAGCTGACTCTGTGCATGTGTGTATGGGAGCCGGTGTGTGCGCGCTGACCTCTTCCTGGACTTAAATTCTTCTGAGGAACATCAGTAACAGAGCAGAACATTCCCTTCTGCCACTGCTCTGTCCTTCAATCTGTCTTTCATCCCTTTTTCTCTCCTTGTTTAATCACCTCCAAGCTTCTTCTCTATTCCCTCGCTGTTTTAGTTTCCAATCAGTGGTTTTTCTTTCTTTTCTTTTTTTTTTTTTAGCTTTCAGCCTTTCAAGGTCTCTTGTCTTTGTTGTCAAAGAGGTTCACCTGTTCCTTTGTTTTTATTCCAATCTCATTTTTTACGTGCATCCACGTCTGCAGCTCGCACACTCACACATTTTAATACTTTAAAGTTAAAGGAGAACTTTGGTGTTTTCACACCTGGGCCCTATTCACCCATGTGTGTTTGTGTTTGTGTGTGTGTGTGTGTGTGACTGACAGGGACAATTTTTTTGGGAAGTTGGCCCAGTATTGAGGGAGGGCGATGCAGCTGGCAACTGAGAAACGAGCTAGAACGGGATTCTAGGGGGCAGATGCACACCATTAAAGTTTGTCCACTAAAAGTGCTTGGCTGCAGTCAAATAGTCCTTTTTGCTTAGGAGGGTTCCTAACTGAGTGAAATGACGCTGAAGTATTTAATGATAAGAGTTGTTTGAATTCTCTAAATGCTAAGGAAAGGTGGCTAAATGCCTCCTTTTGCATCTTCTGTAGCACAGGATACACCGGACCTATCTAGTTGTCTTTTCCCAAGTTCTTTTGAATTTTCCTGTCTCCTCTCTTTGACCTCATGATGTTTTCCATCAGGGTTAAGGAAAACTGGCTAGGAAAAGACTGAGCAGGTGAGTGTTAGATTGCACCCCTTGCTTTTGCCACTGACCGCCTCAGATCGATATTACAGCATGCAAAGCATTTCTCTTACCCTTTCACTCATTCCAGGCTGTGTGCAATCAAAAATCACTCTGAAGTCTCATTCTCACTACCCTCGTCCGCTCTTCAAATTGTAAGAGCTCCTCATCCGTACACTCGGGCTCAGATAGATACAGACAGCCATCAAAATCAAAGGTCTAATCCACATTCTCGAGGTCAGGTAAATATTCAGCCATGACACTGAAATCAGTGAGACAAAACTCCAGACTGTACTCCAAAACAACCAGATCGATTATGGCTCTTCCTGCAATATGTGAGATCCCACAAGAACGAGACTTCAGAACTAGATTGTTACACACAGCCCTGAAGAAGTGAAGGGTAAAAGAAATTCTCTATACGCTGTTGTCAGACTTAGTCTTGTACGAAATAATTTGAATAAACTAAAACTTGACTAACTAAATTGTACACTGTTGATCAGAGACAGGCAGTGGTGACAACAAGCACTTTTAGTCAACGAACTTTGACAGTGCACATTTGCCCCCAATAATGCCGTTCTAGCTTGTTTCTCATTTATTGGCTGCATCAGCCTCCCTCGATACTCAACCAACTTCCAAAATAGTTGTCTCCATCAGTCTCACATACACACACACACACACATAGGGAAATTGGATTCAGGTTGTTCCTTTAGGTTCAGATTTTAAGCCTGAAAGGTGGTTGACACAAAACCAAAAATGTCCTGGCTGGTGGGACTTTTCTGTGTGTCTGCTTCTGTCTCTCAGACTAAATAATTGCCTATCTCACTGTTTCTGTTTCCCTCCCCATCTCTTTCACACACACGCACCCCTGCCTCCGATGTGAGAAATAGTAAAGCTGAACACAATAAACGTTATCACAACAGCCACTGAATTCGGAGAGATAAGAAATTCATTAGGCGCCAGCTTGCTAATGACGTGCAAAGAGATGAAATTATGGCAAGGACAAAAAGGATGTAAGAGATGGGAATAGGGGAAAAAGGGAGGGGAGTAGGTGAAATGAAAAAGGATGTGCGAGAGAGAAGGTTCTCCAGGACGGCACACCGTATCATAGCATGCCAGCTCGATTGACTTGTGACCTCTGCAAGTCAAAGAATCAAACGAGGCCTCATTCATATGACAACACTGTTTCCTCTTTTTTCTCTTTGCCTGTTTGCATTTCCTTCCATCTCCGTTCCTCGCTGTCTGTCTGATATCACTCACCGCGGGGAAATCAAGGTTGAAAGTCAAAACACTCGCGCTCGCATTCTCTTACTCGGCTTACTGCTCACACGCGACTCAAGGTCACTCCAAACCCAGGCTTCCATTAACTAAAAATGGAAGTTCACAACCTTCTGCTATGGTGCAACGTTGGCAAAGAGGAGGTGAAATAGAATCGGCGATGTTTCGTGTTGAGGGCGATTATCCACCTGCATTTAGTGTCGAGAACAAAACACTACAGGTCCATCTGTGGCACATCAGAAACAGACTACCATAATCCCAATGTCAGTGCCTGAGCATGCTTAACATTCACTTTAACACACATCCACACACACACGCACAAACACATCCACCATCTGGAGCCCGTCCTGCCCCATGTTATAACCCCCTCTGCCCTGCTGGATTACCCCCTCAGTATTTACATCTTGCAAATCCAGCCGGTGGCCTCTGATAGGGGCCATCTGTAATCTGAAGGTTATATTTTGCAGTGTGTGTGTGTGTGTGTGTGTGTG
>JAQLOL010000007.1:11842912-11858191 GCA_029783665.1 Naso thynnoides | reverse complement strand
CGTACAACTGTCACATCCCACCGCCCGCCAGAAAAGCAGAAGGAAGCCACTCGTCATCACCGTGACAACCAACGTGCGACGAGAGGAGGGAGGAAACTTATCCATCAAGAAATGATGCAGGGATGAGTGCACCCCTTCGTCTTTCAGTTCACATACACACACACACAAACACAAACACACACACACGATGCCTTCATATTTTATTCGGGCCATCAAGAACAACTGTCTCGGAGAGGAAATCTGATGCTTTTCTCCATTCAACAACATAATAATGTATTTTCCTCATAACAAAGTGACTGTAACCCCCCTGCTGGGCTAATGTTCAGCACACGCAGACAAGCTGAAAGCACAAGAGGAGGGAAGCAGCAATTCAAGTGTGAACTAAAAAATCGAGCCAGAGACAGTCACACTGACGCTGAAGGCAAGTGTCTGGTGTTGCTGTAGACAAAAAGAATGAGTTCATTTGATCGAAAATTACACATAGATCACAAGATAGCCTTCTGTGAAGATTCATTTAATTTGAAAACCTAAATGACTCTGATGTAAATCTGAATATCACATTCAAAAAACAGCAAAACTATGTGTTACATTCTACACAAATAACTTAAAATCTGCAACATGAAGTTTCACATTTTCCTGTACATTGGAGAACCTGCCAGCTGGATTTAGACAGATAACCTATAGCCACTCATACAGAGCAGCCAGGATGCAGACTGATGGCTGTGGATCACAGGGGGGGCTGAAATGAAAACTACTGTACAATCTGAGGCTTTGATGCATGAAAAAAATATAAGGGGCTGGAAACTGTGAGTACTGAGCACCACCTAGTGGTTGATTACTGTCATTGTTTAGTTAAAGCTCTCACTGAGAGGAAATAGACTCAGGGGCCTGTAAATCAAGCATGAAGTTTGTCTTTTCACACTTTTAACAGCTATTTAAAAGAGGAAATAGACATTCTTTGGCACCAGTTGTTTAGTCTCATATGGTCTCTTAAAGCAACAACACTGATGTATTATGTATGCTGATGTGTAAACAATGTGACCTAAAGGGAGTTGAAAAATACTAATGAAAGCACAGAGAATCATTTTGCAGCTCCCACAATTCCTACAGAGCTTTAAGTTTCAATTATTTGTTCAGCTGTCTAAGCTAACCTTTTTAGGAAAAAATTCACTGTATGCTAACATATGCTGGCGTTATGTTAAACAACATTTCAAGCGATTTCAAAGTCACAGACAAATTTCCAAAGTTGCCTTACACTAGAGTTTTGCTAGAGTTGTGGCACACTACTGTGATCTTGGTTGTTTGGTGTAAGGTGGTCAAAAACCTCAATTCGAACTGTTTTAAGCTAGTCATTTCTTGCTCAGTACCAAATGGCAGACAAGCACATTTAGTGACAAGCCCAGCATTAAATAACTTACTTAATAACCAGATATAATAAATCTAGAATGAGTGACTCAAACATTGAGCTACAAGGTAGGGAAAATTGGACTTTTGTGTTTCTGGTGGACACAGACACAACTGCAAATGAAGGCCAAAGTTTTCTCTATAAATGCCCTGAAACTAATAAGCTAACATTCGCTAACGAGGTCGCCATCTTAGCCGTGTGTTCAGAACTTGCTTCCACTGCCCCCAAGTGGTCAAAAAAAATCTCTAAAAAGAAGGAGTAACACTCTTCCTCATGCAAGTGAAAATTGAATCCTTAACAACTGATATTAACACACTCTGGGGTGTTTGCTACTTAAGTTTTAGCTAATGTTAGCTAATGATACAGCTGTGCAAAAGACATAAGTGAGTCTGTTTTGTGGCATGATTAACTTCCCTTTCTTAACTACAATTACACAACATTAAGCATTTATTTAGGCCGTAATTCTTACTTGTGATCATGATATATGTTATTTGCTCCTCATAACCATTAACTTATTCATTAAACTCCTCCAAACATTGCAATGGAGATCAAAATTTCTCTTATCTTTTCTCTTAAAACATAAACAAATGAGGGCAGGTTAGCAATCTTTGCTAAATCTACATTGATCCATTTTCCGGTACAACCATTTTGTTTATTTGTTACTGATATCTTTACTTTGTGACGAGAATGAGAATATGTCTTCAGTTAGCAACGGGACTATCGATTTACCAGTTAGCTTTTATTTTTTCCTCTCCACATCTGGAGGTGCACAACACCCTAAAAACATTGTAGATACAATCACTGAGGATGTACAGATGTAGGTTGGTTTATTCAGGTTTATTGATTAAAATAAAACTGCCTAATAGTGACTCTCCCCACCCTGTCTTTTGGTCACAAATCATCTTTTTCAGTTACTAGGCAAATGCTGCCCCCTAGAGACAAATGCAGTCAATAGTCCCAGAGGTCATCAATAAAGTGCAACATGAAAAGCACTATTGTAACAGACATACAGGATAAAAATAATTATAATATACGCATGCATATGTACATACACACGTCACGCAAAGTTCAACCCATCATTATTCTGTCATCTGTTGGCAGCAGGGCCACAGCGGTGTCTGCAGTGCAAACCAACAGACTGTAGCCAGCGGTACTGGCAGAATAATGAATGAGGAATGAATAATAGAAGAATAATGAAGAATAATGACTTGAGGAAAGGACACACACATGTGCATACACATTTCTATGCCCACCACACATTAGGACAGACATAGATAATTATACACTATGATGCCTATCCTCTCACAGAGAAGAAGAGAGGTTCCTCTGTCCCCTCTGGTGTACACAGCTTCATTAAGAGGAAGTCACAGATGTGCATAGGGTATGTGGAAAACATTATAACTAACATTATCTCTCTTGCAAAAGAAAAAAAAAACCTATTTCAGGAACTAGGGTTGCAGATCACATCACAAGAGCGATCAGAATAAATATGCCCGGATTCATCTTCTACAAATATCAAACTTCTAAAAACAAGCAACCTGCACATTTGATCTCTAAAAATTTTCAAAGGAGAAGTTTGGATTTTTTGCACATTAAGCCTTATAGTTATAATATTTATGATCATACACAATGTTCTACAGCATTACTGTGATGAGCAGTGCAGTTGTAAGAGCTGGAGCTCATTGCTGATGCCACTGCTACATGAAAATGGCTTAAAACAATGGAGGTGCAGGGGCATTAAGTGCCTTAAGTGTTTCGACAAACAATCAAAAAAAAAGGTTGTTTGTAAAATACAAGAATATTATTGAATGTTTAGTGGTGTCCTCTCATGTACTGACACTAAAACACAAGGTTAATAGAATAAATAGTGGCAAATAGCAGCTAATAAGCTGAAAACAGCTGTTTGTTTGTTTCTTGAAGCAGCTGAAGGAGCCATTTCTGGGTTATAAGCTGTTATTCAACTTTGTGTTTTAGTGTTATTACATTAGAAGACTTCACTAAACATTCTGAGAAATTCTTGACTTTAAAGCGTTTCTCGATGAATTGTCAAAGAACTCACATGCTTCTTTACCTTACCTCCACTGTCTTCAGCTAACAGTGACTCCAGTTCTCATGACAGCCCTGTTTGTCATAGTAACCCTGTAGAACACTGTATATGATTGCAAATATCCTTATTATAAGGCTTGATGTGAAAAAAAACAAACAAATTTCTCCTTAAAGTCTTTATGCCTTAAAAACGTGTGAATCATGTGACCTCTGTGTCCTAATAGTTACTTCATTGTCTCTATTACAAAATTTCCCCAGTGACAAGTTGTTGTTGTTTCTGTCTTTTTTCAGTGCATGGTAACTAACGATGCTTATGTGTCTGCATATGTCTGTTTATATAGCAGCAAAACAGAGGAGAACCATTGTTTAAAACTGCAGATTTTTTGCTACAATATGTAAAAATTAAATCTGACTTAACTGTAAAATAGGCCTTTACTTCATAGAAAAATGAATCCTGCTTTTGGTAACATGTTTAAGTCATGCACAACTGAGGCTAGGTTTATGGGGATTTGCCGTATGAATTCGTGCAGAATAAATAATAAATTCCATTTGAAAAATGTCAAATTTAAAACTGTTGGAAGGCTAAAATGCTGCCCCTGAAACAAGGAGAAGTCCATCAAATTAAGAACTGTTCTATGCTTAAATTTAGAGGAAGATACCTCAAACATTTACATTTTATGATTCTTCATTGTTTACACTTTTTGCTGATAAAGCTTTAGTGCTTGAACACAGAGGCAAATTTTTACTTGTAATTTAGTCTTTTACATAGAGATATTGCATTTAGTTGCATATTTAGCTACTTTCTGTTGTGTCATAGTTTCACAATGCATGAGACAACACTTTCCACATTTCAGAGACTTCACGGTGGGAACTAACTTTGTTCATGCCATCAGGGTTGTTCCAATACCAGTGCCAGTATTGGAAATGCCTCCAATACAGCCCAAAACATTGTAGGCCTATTTAGCATGCACTGCTCCGATACTACTTTATTTATTTATTGAAAATTGTGTTTTTGAGCTTCTCGTATTACCTCTTTCTAAAGTTGCTGTTATTCAGGATTGCTACATCTAACACCACTAGTTGTTTGTCAGTCAACATGATGTCTGGTATGTTAGCCACCACCAGTTTGTCGTCATGGATTTGAAAGTGCAATGGGATCTTAGCTCAGTCATTCTCAACTACCTTAGCAGGTGTCGCCCATTCATATTTCGGGACTTTCAGCCCATATTGATGCAGATGTTCCTGTGCACTATACCAGCCACTTGATAATGGCATCCCATGTGTGCTGTTCCTGCCTGCATCTTACAGCCTGCTATTATGTGCTGGACTGTCACAGGAGGATCTTTGCACAGCCTGCACCTGGGGTCCTGTCTGATGTGGTAGACCCCTGCCTCTATTGATCTTGTACTAAATGCCTGCTCGTGTGCTGCCATGATTAGTGCTTCTGTGCTGTCTTTCAATCCAGCCTTTTCCAGCCACTGCTAGGATTTCTTCCTATCAGCCACTTCTTTTATCTGACGGTGGTGCATGCTGTGTAGGGACTTGTCCCTCCATGATGGCTAATCATCCTTGTCCGCATTTCTGGTATGTTTTGGGAATGGATTTCTACCACATCTGAAAAGCTATCTTTTTTGTTTTATTCTGTAGAAAACCAATAAGGAAGGTTTAGAAGGAAAAACAGAAGATAAGGGATTAACAGGAATATGGAAATGAAATGAAAATATGAAAACGTGTTTGCACTCGCACCGCACAAACAAAAAGTTACTCACGTGAGCACAATGTAACCGTTCTCCCATGTGGGAAGGTTTGGGTGAGTCTCCATGAAAAATTCAATCACAATGATTTAAAAAAAAAAGAGTGGCTATATCTAAAAATAAGAGTGTTTTATAACGACTGCTGTAGTGCAAAGCGTAGACAAAGTAACAGGAGCACATTATAAAAAGAGAAGCATGAATTAGGAACTGAAAACATCCTAATAACTGGTTTTAAATTTCTGTGCTTTTTGGAGAACTCATTAAAATCCACTTGCCTCTGCTGACCTGCTCTGGCAGCCGGTGAGAGTTCGCCTCAGGTGTGAGGTCTGATGTCAAACTGTCCAACAGCAACTATCTTGGCTGTCATCACAGTCTGAGCCTGAAGGTGACCACAGTTGGAGATATGAAACGTTTGAAACCAAGTGTGTGGAGAGTGTGATAGACTTGCCCGCCAGCTCTGAAATTTAAAAAACCATTAAAAGTTCGGTGGAGTCTGGTTAACCGTTTCTCCTGCAGGTCATGAATTGATTGGCAGAATTTAAATGTTACAAACTGGAGGCTTTCATGGGTGAGATTAAGTTTAATTATGATTCGCTTTATGTTAATGAGTGCATCTGTATTCAGGTTACTGTTATTATAATTTGGTTTGGTTTCACTAGGGTTCTCTGCTTTTATGTATTGATGCTGTAGTTTTTCTTCGTCCTATTTCGACAATTACCAAGATTTAAAATCAAAAGTAAGAAAAGGGGAAAACGTTGCCTTATTCTGTTTGTCTTGTTCAAAAAGTTGGATGTTAATTAGTATTTCTGCACAGTTGTTTTGTTGTGTGTATGAAAAAGGAACTTGGAACTTCCCTTCCTTCAGTTCCTCCATCCTCACCTGAGCTTTGATTTTAGCACCTTATTCCCTCTTGCACCTGTTTGCCTGACGTGAGTGTGACATTTGCGGTCTGTTCATCTAAAAACAAAATGCTGCTTCAGTTTTTTCTCCTGTCCTTTTTGTGTAAGAGTACAGGTAAGGGGATTTTTTTCCAGTTATATTTAAAATTCTAAGTACATTTGTCAAATGAACAGTTTTCTAGATTAATTTCTGCTTCTCATTGTCCTTACAGTGACATTCTCAAGTACATTAGCACCTAGACACAATACTGACAAAGAAGCTACAGTACAGACAGCGACTGCAGTAGGTAATTCAAAATGTGATTCTCTGGTTTTTTCAAATTAGAAGAAACTATTAAACACGGGTGGTCTTGTGAGGCTGTGCTACATTGTCTTTTGAGCTAAATGCTAATTTTCACATGCTAAAATGCTCAAAATGATCATGCTAATAGCTAATGTAGTTTTTATTCCTTCAAATAATATTTTGTATGGTACTTCATATAAAAAAAAAAAAAACAGGACTATCCGGGATGATGATCTATAGGTTTTTGTAATGGCCAAACCATTGTTTTTATTATATTAACTTCATTTTTAAGAAATCATGATTTCTTTGTAATTTGAGCGTTTGGATTTAATCCATCAATGCAGAGTTATAGAAGTGAACCAGCTATGAGTAAAGTAACATTGTCTTTAAAAGATGAACAATTAAATAAATATTAGGAAGTCATGGGGACCATGGATTTTTACACAACATTTTATGTCCGTGCATATAGTGGATACCAATATTTCACTGGATAAGAGAAAACTTTGACCTGCTGGTGGCACTTTATGAAAGGTCAGAGAAACACTAAAATCATTAAGATTCATTCTCTCGCAACTATGAATGTTTGTGCTGATTGAATGGCCATGCCTTCTTTATTTGCTGAACCAAACTGGAGGAAAAACTGACCCACAAACAGCCACTGCCACCCCTTAAACCATGTCATGCATTTCTAATACATATATTAAATGCACGTTATACCAATATCTTCTGTCTGTAACTGATTTAATTCTCTCCTCCCTCTGTCATTACCCCAACAGCCCCAACAGCCCCAGAAAAGCCATCCCCTCTGTGGCTGTTGGCCACCCCAGACTACCCAGTTGCAGCAGGTCAAAGAGTTCACTTGCACTGCAAAGCTTTCACCATACCAAAATCTACCACTTGGTTCTGGCAACGCCTGGAAAATGAGACCTGGCAAACAAAGGGCAGTGGTAGGGATCTGACCCTCACTGAGCCGGAGGAGAGCGGGCTTTACCGCTGCTGTGCAGAGAGACTGTTACCTCCGAAGAGCGTGAGCCAGAACCACACAGTCTATATCATCTTCATGCGCCCAACAGGTTGGTGCATTGTTTTGATTTGCTGCCATTTGTGAAAGTAAACAGTGCAAAATCCTTGTAGGTCTGCACAGTGATAGGGAGCTTTTGTTTTACCAAGGTGATTGATAAGTTTTTGGCCTTCGGTAGAAGACACTGAGACATACAGCTATGTGCACCTGGAGTTCAGCTTTCGAGTGAGTATGCAGGAGGTTTGAAGCTGTGAACATTTGTGGTATTTCTATTTGGGTAAATTGCAAACCTGCACTGTATGACAGAAACAACAGTGTAGGAGGGTGTCCTTTCTGATTGCACAATGACGTGGCAGAGAGAGATGACTGCACCAAGGCCAACGTCCATTGTCTCAGCAAGTGCTGACATTTGTTTTTTATTACTCAAAACTGAAA
The DNA here is from genome assembly GCA_029783665.1 of Naso thynnoides. Lineage (NCBI taxonomy): Eukaryota > Metazoa > Chordata > Actinopteri > Acanthuriformes > Acanthuridae > Naso > Naso thynnoides. The sequence continues at coordinate 11,850,348 of JAQLOL010000007.1, read as the reverse complement.
TATCATAAAAAGTTATCACTTTCTGCATAATCACTTCGTGTGCATGTAGACACAGCTTTATTACTTAACTCCTTCTACTGTAGCCAGATTTATCAATCACCCCTCGTCAGACTGCATGCTCTGAGCAAAAATCAGTGGAATTATGGATTTTGGACTTTGAGGTTAATATCAGTCTTAAGGCCCCTTCACACTTAGAACGATAACTATAAAGATAACTATGACTTTTAAGTTTTTGAAATTGTTACGGGTAAATCTCATGTATGTGTTCACACAACAACTATTACCATAAAACCATCCAAACAACAACTATAACGATATTCTTGATTCCATCTCAGAGTGATTTTTTTTGATACACGGACAACGATTTTACGAAAACGAAAACTTTTTATCGTTGTCCGTGTATCAAAAAAATTGCTTACTCATACCAGCAGAGGTAATGGCCTCACTTGCAGAGGAGCTAATCACAGAAGTGCAGAAAAACCTGGCACTTTTTGACATCCCCTCTACAAACACACCATCATGCCTGTTATTTGCTTTATTAGATAGCCAGTAATTCAGAAGCATACCGGTAAAATAATCTTCCTCCATTTCCTCCGAGAAATCAGTGCTGAATGAAAAATACCTTGTAGTGCATGCTTGAGCAACAGAATATTGTTATAGTAATCTTTATAGTTATCGTAAGTGTGAAGGGGCCTTTAGTGACATATATTCAGTTGGTTTTAGTAACGCAAGACACAACGGACACGTCATTTAAAAGTGCATTATGCAGCTTTTTAAAGCTTCAATTTGGGTTACGTATTCTTAAAGAGCAATGTTCATTTTTGTTTTTTTGTGTTCTAATTAAACAATTTCATAGAAATAGAACAATTGAATGAGAGTCAAGTGGAATTGCATTGAAGAATTGTATTTAATAGGTGCTAAAATGTAACCTATGGCATTTCAAACAATTAAACAATGACTACTGGTATGAAAAAGGGGTAGCTGGCAGTGACAAAAATAACTGACACTGTACTCCCATGTTCCTCTAAGTTCTGTTGAGCTTTACTGCACCAGCTCATTGTTTAGCTGAAGAAAAACAGAGAGGAGTGCTTCTTTTTTGTGGTGGGTGAAAAAATCTTAAACAAGGTGTTCTTTGGTACAGGGGTGACACAATAGCTGCTGAACAGTGTAAAGACCAAGGCACTCTTGTTGTAGAAAGATTTTTTTGAAAAGCCTTTATTAGTACAGGTGATGCATGGCCAAAGTTAAAAAATATGCACCAACGCATTGCGGTACACTCAGGACTTCATCAGGGTGGCTAACCAGAAGTGACATAAAATCAGCAAATATATAGAACAAAGACAGGAAGTGACATTACACTCTAAACCGTACTAAAAAGAAAATAAATTAAAAAACACATCTTGTTACAATTTATGAAACAGAATGAAGTCCAAAAAACAATATAAATGGTGGAAAAAAAATAACTGTTTAGCTCTTCGACTTTGGTGCACCTCATAATTCTTCATAGTTACCTCTCAATGCTCTTGTGTCATTTAGCTTTTTAGCTAGTGGAGACCAAAACCAGATCTACAAATGAAAGTAAACACTTGGTTCAGGATAAAATATGACTCCAGAAATTCCATATCTGCTGGATGTTGGATGGCAATTTTGTTTGTATATTTAAATGAGTTTGGTATGAGTTTTAAGTTTTTAGTTCAAGATTTGCAAGTGAAGTGAACATTTTTACCGTTGGAAATTAAATTTGTGGTTGCCCTCTGGTGGACAAATAATGCTTCTACATGACCTCGAACATATCTTTTGCGTTTGTACACTGACATTAATTTTGGCCAGATACTTTTTTGCACAGATTTTTTTATGTCTGCAGACTGATATCGTTATTTGTGTTTGTTGCACATCCAAATACAATACTGCTCTTTTAACTGAATATCGTTTTTGCTCTGACCTAAACTTTAAGCCTTTCTCTCCTCTGCAATTCTTTGGTGTTTCCCCATCTAAAATAGTTGGTGAAAATTTAGGGATCGCTGCCTTTTTCTTCTCTCTCCTGGGCTTGATCACTACCTTTATTATTCTTACTTGGCTGTACTGTCAAAGATTTGGAGGCACAATGACCACATCCAACACTGCATCTGAAGGTAAAGACCACCATAGAGCTTTTCCTAAATCTTAAGCAAATGTGCTGTGGATGATTTTAATTATTTGGTTTTCCTTTAAGGTTTTCCCAGAGCCGAAAAGCCACCACAGTAAGTCTCCACAGAAAAAAAACAAAAAAACAAAAAACCTCCATGTTGATGTTTGCAATTTGGTTCATATGCAGTAAGCCAGTTCGGTGAGAGTGCTGCATTATTTAACAGTTTGATCACTTTTTTTTTTCACACCAGGCGAGATTTTCCTGCAATGGACAATGACAGAGATGTGTACATAAATTACTCAAGCACCAACCAAGCCTACTCTGATCTGGACCCCACCAATATGATCGGAGAGAATGTTTACTCAAGTCTGTCATGACTGCCTGTGTGAGGTTGAATACGTGCAAGAAAGCAGAACAACCAGACTGAAGTTGGGTAATATCTGCACACAGAGTTCAGCATTTCTTTCAATCTGACCAGTGAGGTTTTTGCCTATGCAATTTGTTTCCATGTGTGGATTTCCTGATAGTATGTTCTTTGTTTGATTACATCTGAATTCTCATGATCTGAATGTGATTAATGTGCATGTGAAAAAAAAAAAAACAACAACCCACAAATCTTTTGTTTTAGCCGCAAGAACTGTTTCCACTAAACAGGAAGGAGCAACATCAACTGTCTGTCATAAATCGCATGTATGATTAAATATATCCCTACGTACTGCAAAATCATAAACTGACTTTTTAATTTAATTATCTCATTACAGTAAATTAGCCACAAAATATTTTAATTACAAGAGTTGGTTTTGTAGTGAAGCATCTTTTTCATTTGGGAGACTATAGTAACATTACAGATTTTTGAGTACAATGCAAGACAACAAAAGCTGTTCTACAGCATGAACTGAAAAGGTGCTTTATGTATGCTTTTTTAAAGCAGGTAAGTCCACAGTACATAAGAAATACAGTACACAGTAACACACACATAGAGCAGACAGCTGAATAATAATAATACATATGTTCTTTCTGTATAGTGAATCATGGGATTATCAACCATGAGACATAGTGTGTCTCAATATTGGATGCCAGAGGTGAAACGTAGCATGATCACTTCTGCTCCCTGATTTCACAAGACCAGATACAACATGTCTAGGCAAAGCTAAAACTGTAGCTTATCTGATGATAGACAACAATCCCAATTGTTATGTATTTCAACCGTGTTCATTCTCTGATGAGAAGCTCCACTCCAAACACCTAAAAAGAGAGAGCTTAGCTATGCAAAAATTTAAAACTTTCCTTGATTTCTCTGCTGTTTTTAGTGCCTTTCTTTAGGCAGATCGACTTTTGCGTTGTTCGACATCTCATCAGTTGATTTGGGAAACGAGCAAACTGTCCGTCCGCTGAATTTTTGGTGTTGTTGTACTTCTGCTTGCAAAACTTCTGCTTCTCAGCATTGAGTTCACACAGGAAGAGCAGGAGGACTGGTGCAATCAAACCACAGCTTTTACACATCAAATGTCAAGATGATGTCAAGTATGTGACCACATTACGGCAATTCTGAGGATGCAGAGAACCAACACTAAAAATATGTGCACAGACAACAAGTTATAGTCTGCCATGTAACCTTTTACAGTGGCAACCTGAGAGTAACATATTTTACATTTTTAGATGAGCACTGCAGAGATTGAAATCAGTCCATTTCGGGCTCTTGGTGCTCACTCTGTAGTCTATGGCTCTGATCTCTGCTGTCCATGGAAAGGTGTGACGTGACCGTCTGTGAACACCCGTCTCCCTTTCTTAATCGGTTAATGTGGGCCATGATGAATCTTCTAAACTTCCTTGTGGCAAAACAATAAACCACAGGATCCAAAATGCAGTTGAGGCCCATAAGAAGCAAAGTGATCTGGTGTGCATCGTTGAGGGCCTGACGGGTCGCCTGGTCCCACTCCACGTGGCCCCAGCCCTCCTCGATCTGTAACACCGCCAAGGTCCAGAGGCCTTGGATTACATGGTGGGGCAGAAAACACAGAACAAACACTCCAACCACTGCACACAACATCTGCAGAGCCCTGCGTTTCACCCCTCTCGGCTTTTTAGATGAAGAAGTCATGGTGCTCTTCCTAGAAATCATTGTAGCAGACCTGGACACTGACTGTTGAGGGCTTTGAGAAAGTAACACTCGAGCGATGAGGAGATTACACACCAGGACAAGGAAAAAGACAACCAAAAACAATCCGATTATTGCAAAATGAGTAGCAGCCACATTCTTTTTCTCTGCATCCGTTTCATTCTGGTACCCCTCAAAACAGCGAGTGACGTTGTTCCTGTCTGTGTTGACCCCTGGAAATATCAGATATGGAATAGACATTGATATGGTCAACGCCCAGATGACCACACACACGATGATCCCTCGACTTCTGTGGTCAGAAGAGGCGGCATCCAGTGGCCTGGTGACAGCCCAGTATCGGTTGACACTGATGGCTCCCAGGAAGAGGATGGAGCAGTAGGTGTTGATGAAGAAGAACGTGCCAGTCACCCGGCACATAAAGTCCGCGTAGATCCAGTGGCCTTGGCGATAGTAATAGCCAATCCAGAAGGGAAGGGCTGACACAAAAAGGAGATCAGCGATGGTCAAGTTTGTCATGTAGATGCGGATTTCGCCCATGGCCTTGGCTCCACGGAGGCAACGCAGGACGAACAGCACGTACAGGTTAGCAAAGAGGCCCAAGATGAAGATGATGCCATAGGCAGCAGGGAAGAGGCGGTAGCGAAACTCAGAGTCCAGGAAGGTTGTGTCATTGTTGGCTAGGAAGCGCGAACCCAAGGTTCCTGTTGTGGCAACTTGTTCTGTAGTTGAGGGCAGCATTTCTGTCTGTTGGACACAAAACACATAAACATCAGTGTCACATCCTGTTACAACTTAAGCATTGGTGACTCTTAAAGACAAAGGAAGTATATTCAAATTTTGCCATAAAAATTTATATATATATATATATATATATATATATTAAACTAATACAGTCTATTACATCAGTCCAATAAATCATAAGATGTGATGATTCATCAGTATAATCATTTTGGAAGGTGTTTGTGATGTTGTATTTGTTTCATTATACTGATAACTGACATGAATTTAGCATATTGTAATTTGTTCTTTATTATCTCGACAAAGTCGGTGTGAAAGGATGGTATCAAAAATAATCTTTCCCCTTCAGTATTCCTTATTCTGGGGCGTCTGGTGGCTCAGTTGGTAGAGCAGGTGCCCCATACACAGAGACTGTGTTCCCACCACAGCTGCCACAGGTTTGATTCCACCTGTGGCCCTTTCTCTCTCCCCTGTTTCCTGTCTACTCTTCAGCTGTTCTGTCCAAGAAATAAAAAGGCACAAAAAGCTAAAAAAATATCTTTAAAAAAGAAGTGCTTATTCTACTTCTGCATCTTTTTATGAAAGTCACACTTCATAAATCATTGTCACTGTTTAAAACTAATAATCTTTTGAAGAAAAAAAAATCAAATAACAGGCTGTCAACTTACCAGATGGCTTCCTGTCTTCTAATATGTCTTAAGATGTGAACACTGTGTGAGTGTCTCGGCAGCTGTAAAGGGCAGTTAAACTGACTGTATGGGCGTGTTTGAGAGTCAGTGGGAGTGTTTCATCAGCCGTGATAAAGAAGGTGTGAGCTCCTCGGGAAAACCCCTTTTGCAGCAACACTCATATCCACCTTCTCGTCTTCCCATGTTTGTTCAGTCTGTCAAAATGAAAGAGGAAAAAACAACCACTTTGGAGCAATCTTGGAGTTTTACAGTTAGTCTTTATTTCCCTCTTTATTACAAAACACATTGTATAGTAACTGTGGTAAGTAAATTCTCTAAGAACATCTTAAGGTAAAAAGCACATTTCAGAAAAAAAAATCAGTTCTTTGTTTTTCTTGAGAATGGAACTGGAAATTCAATATCTGAAGGAATTTTATTGTAATAGCACATGTCAAGATATTATAGAGCTAAATTATGTCATTATCACAACACAGGCCCCTGTATCGAGTTTTACAGGGTATAATAAACAACTTACTTCTGAGCACTTTATTCCCCTTTAGAATTAAGATATCAAAACACCAGCTTTAATTCAGCACAACTGCAACCAAGAAGACTAAATTTATGAGTTTTATATTAAACATTTAATTAAAGCCTCTCATTATTTTACAGGCTGTCAGATGTTTGATTAAACTAGTTTCTATGTCCTCAGTGAGTCATAATTGAGGCTATTAGTCCGAATGATGACAATTAATAGCCCAGTCTAAACACGCATTTGTTGGATGTTTAATTTACTGTCATTAGTATGCCTCAGTCGTTCTATACACAGACCATCAGAGACGAGAACAGACATTTTAAGAGGCATCCTGTCACCACCAGTCTTGTGCTCATGTCTTCTCCTGATGACGGCACACAATAAAATTGTATGCACAGTTGCACACATGTAAGTGTCAGAAACACACTAACGTGCTCGAGGGTAAAAACACTGAGTTAGGGGTGAGGCATTCGGGAAGCATTACAGTCATACATTACTTTCATTTGGCTACTTAGCTCTGATTATGAATCAACACAATGTGCAACTAATAGGTTTTCATTAAAGTAATATATTGACTAGTTCTATGAAACAACATATGAGCACCTGAGACTTGTGTTGTTAAAATAAATACATGTTAATATGTATAACTTCATTTCATGAATTAACTTACTACTTTTTTACTTGTTATTAAATCAACATTAATTAACAAATATTGAGTGAAATTATGTGTATATGGAGTGAGTGGATTTTTCATACATACATGTTTGTATAGCTGGAATTGTATTGATATTAGAATGTAATAATATTAGGCCCATTAATGTTTCATAATATTATATTAGGCTCCCATTATAATATAGAAATAGACAAACATAACTCTATTTGTATTTCTGCAGTTGTTTGGTGAAAGTAACTTAAAACTATAGAGTAATCAGTAAATGATGCGAAGCCTGCGGAGCTAGTTCAGGCAGACAACTCAAAGCTGCGCAAATCCTGATCAGCTGATCAGTCACATGCTCTCCCCTGCTGATTAGGGCGGGCTATTTAAACCCCCCCTTGCTTACCTGATTATTCCCGACTACTCTGCTGCCGCTAGGTGCCGCTACTGCTGCTCTATCATTGCTGCTCCGCTACTGCTCTGTGCTGCTCGTGCTGCTTGTGCTGTTCTGCTGCTGTACTGCTGTGCTGCTTGTGCTGTTCTGCTGTTCTGCTGCTGTGCTGCCTATGAAGTTCAATCCCACCACCTCCCCAGCA
>JAQLOL010000007.1:11805491-11819030 GCA_029783665.1 Naso thynnoides | reverse complement strand
GGTATGAGATGAACTGATCATAGGTGACTTGATTTATGAGGCAAACATTGATTATGACTGGAGATGCCCTTTAAATTGAATTGAAAAAAAAATCAATATATTGATGTGCTTACAGTGTTGCAATTTAGCACAATATATCGTGTCATATCGCCAGACTCTTGCCAATACACCACCCTGGCACACAACATTAATCAGGTAGCTCAGCTCAGTGAAGACGTAAGCGTGCTCAGGCCCGATTAGACTCGAGCAATGTGTGTGCAGGCCAGTGGCGGAGAAGAGAGAGGGGCCAAGCACTGTATGAGGCAATTGGGCCAAGTGTGAGTACGCTCTAGATCATTTCATTTATTTACTCTGACTATTCATATCATTCACATAAAATCATTACCTTATACGAACATCCCACCGGCAGGCAAATGTTTCAGATTTATGTCAAACTGACCCTGAACACTGACTACTTAACCTTTGCTTTGACGATGAAGAATTCTTGTCCTTTACCTCCCAAGCAGCAGCATTATTGACCCATCCAGAACAAAAATACATAGCTCATATAATACCATAGCATGGTTGTACTGGGGATTAAGCTTAGGTCCTTCTGGGTGTAGAGCAGACAAGATAACCACTACAACAGGGGTTCCCAAACTTTTCAGGCTGCGACCCCCAAAATAACAGTGCCAGAGACTGGGGACCCCCATCAGCCCTGGAGGTGGCATACAACATTGTGCACAGTCACATAAACACACTATTAGGCCTATATGGGCATCAACACAACGCAAAAGGTCAATGGCCTAATAGCCATGATATTATTTTTAAGTAATTTAAGAAAGAATATAAAACAGAATAAAACCCAAATTTGTACAAAAATGGGTTAAATATGCAATTAAAAATTATTATTATTATTCTGTTTGTTTTTTGGAAGGCATCTCGTGGCCCCCCTCTCTGTGTCTCGCGGGCCCTACTTTGGGAACCACTGCACTCCGCTGTAGAACCACATGAAATACGCAAAAATTTCAAAATGAACTAGAAAAGCACTCGGAGAGGGCAGACCTCCGCCAAGGCAGCTCACTGAGTAAGGGAGGGCTGAGGAGGGCTGGATAAACTTGGAGGTGTGACGTGAGAGCGTGTGAAGACAGTCAAATGCGAGAGAGAGAGCCCTGCTATCACTGTTAGCTTGTCTGTGTTATGCTAGCGGGTGCTGCCATAGGCTGCTACTGAGAGAGCTACAGGTGTGTTCAGGGTCGAAGTAAGACAGTGGGACACAGCAGATTCAGCCAGTTGTTCTGCAGCTACACAATATATTATAGCCTATATTTTTTCAGCGTGAGAAATACAATGTGTGGCGGGAGTGCGTGACAAAAGACCGTAAAGAGTGACTGTCACGCTCAATGCGTGACACTTGTGAGCCGTGTACTCCTCTGATGACAGACAGCAGCTGACGGCAAACGCTCCGTGATGCACTGCAACACAACTGCACTGAGACTTCACTGCACTGAGACTGCGCGAGTCTTACCGCTTCGTTATTATTACAGTCATGAATATTGACATAACTACTACACAGAGATCCGAATCACCCCCAAAATTGAATCAATTGTCATTTTCAGTTATTTTGCTAACAGACAGACAAACAAACCCTGGCGAAAACATTACCTCCTTGGCGGAGGTAAAGATAAATAAATAGTGTAATTCACTGATTTGAAAGGCTAAAAGATGGCGGCGTGCGGCCGTGCAGCGGCTAGGACATCTCTTAATTGCTGCGCCATCTTGGCTGTTTTTCCCTGTAGTGCCTATCTTACTGTTACAGTTGCTTGTTTATATTTAACTGAGACATTTTAAATTACTTATTTATTTTTTTGTTAATGTACATTTGCACCACAGGGAGATTGCAATTTCTCGGTATGCTTGTTCATATAATAACGATAAAGTTCTTCCTCTTCTTTTTCTTCTTCTTCATCTCCTCCTTCTTCTCCTTCCACTGATTTGCTACATCCTTGTTCCCGCTATTAAATCTGGGAATTTGCTGTTCTTCTTTGTCCTTTTTGATAGTAAATTAAATATCCTTTGGTTTTTAGGTTTGTGGATAAAACAAACTGAAGACACCATCTTGGGCTCTCAGAAATGATCACAAATATTTATCACTACTTTCAAAGATGACAAAACAAATCAATCATTTAATGGAGATAATAATTATCAGATCATCCCCTGATGAAATTAGTCACTAGTTACATCCCTCTTGTCTGAAAGCCTGATCAGACTATCATAATAAATAAAAATCGCAGGCCCATTATGAGTTAATTGCGGTAGTAATGAGTTAATTGGCCACATAAAAAGGTTTGAAATGCCATTTGATTGATTCCTTAAGCAGGGAGGCGCGTTTCGGTTTTAAGTCTTCACATTTGCATAGTTTTTATGACAGGCGCTGCTTATATTGTTGAGCTTTGTAAGCTAAAGGTGTACTGTATATTGCTGGCTGTCAAAGTACGGCTTTAATATGATAAATAGTCGTCTCTAATCTGTGCAGTCAGCAGCAGTGTGTGTAAGAGCCTCAGTTATTTGAGGAACAGGGAGGGCTGCAGCACTGTAAGCCATTAGATGTGAGGACAGGCTCTGCAGGATCACGGTGATGTTAAAGAGCTTGATGGTTTTCCATCTGACAGCTTATCAGCTTGTAGACAAAATGCTTACCCACCTGGCTGCTCAGCGGGAATGCAAATAGCAGCAGCAGGTATGCTGTTGGTAGTCTTCAGTGGCAGCGAGCGAAAATCGATTTGTTGCTCCGTTCTTCTCTCTCCCCTGCTATTTTCTTTTGTTAACTACTTCTGTTGGCTACTCTCTGGATCTCTGCTTTCTGTCTCTCCCCATCTTCCTCCTCACCGTGTCCGCTTACTCTTTCTGGCTCTCTGTCTCTTTTCCTCATCCTTCTCTCTAGACATCCTGTTCACTGTGTTTGATTTGGGCATTCCTTTCCTCCCCGAGCAGACAAAACAACGCCAGACCTCTCTGAACTGCAACCCCCAGTGCGCGCACACACATATGCACACACTCTCCCTTCGCCTAATCACACACAGGAAATAGGCTCCCATGCAAACGAGGCCCGCCTGGCCAGTGGAACCCAGGATGGAGTTTCAGGCCTTGAAACGTTCTCCACCAGAGGAAATAAAACATGATCTTCTCCCCCCTTCTTTCATTCTCCCTCGTTTCCTCCCTTGTTTTACCGACATTGTTCCTCATCCTTTTTTCTTTTGAAACTCTTTTTTCCACTTTGCATTTGAATGCATCATTTTGCTGAAAAGCGTTGCATGCTGATTGGAAGGTTGGCTGTTAAAAGTTGTCTTAATGATTTTAAACCCTAATGAGCATCTGTATCCCTGACTGTACCAGTCAGATCAGTATTAGAAAGCATCTTTGCTAAGTGGACTCTGATCATGTGTAGGGTGTGAGTGACCTCACATACTGCATGTGTGTGCTCAAAAGCACACACACACTGATGACAGCTTTTCATTACACACGATAAAGCCAGACAAAAACATACATTACATGATAAAATGCTTATGGAAAACAAAAATGGAGGCGAGGACTTTCAGTTCTGTTCTACAGCAGTTATAGTTTCGGGTCAGGAACATCATGTTGCTTTGATATTTTAGCACATTGGCGAAGATTTGTAGGTCTGGATAAGAAGTGCTCAGCACACCAAGACTGACAAATTTATAGAATCGTATCTGGTTGCAGATGTGTTCTGACAGATAAGCTCATCTCATATGCACACAGATTGTACAGCAACAGTGAGCCTCCACATCAGTACAGTGGAGAGCATACTGATGTGTTTGTTTTTAAAATGGACAGGGCGCGAAGGATATTTTGGTTAAAATTGCCAGAACAATACAATTATAACCAGATGAGTCTGGAAAGAAAACCCTGGATAAAATCTGGTCCAGAAACAAAAATGCACTTAGTAGCTCTTCACGGAATCCCAATTCATCAAATCTTCAAACTGTTGAATGTTGCCGTGTTTTATGTGAGGTGAGGATGAACTATTTTCTTACTGAAACTTTGCTCTGCCAGCAAAAGAAGATTCAAAAGCGATTGCTTCTACATTTTGGACCAAAGTTCAAATAATCCAAAGTATATTCAATCGTTGAGAAAGCCAGTGTGTCATCACTGGTTTGTGTGGGGTTTTAAACCCTGGAATTTGGCATAATGTGATGTGTGATCTTTCCTCTTTGAAGCCAGGATGATTGCATTGTTACCAATGACTGTCACCGCAGTGTTACCTGCACACGCTAAAAGTGACGCCATCATGCTCGCCAAGGCAGTTATGGTCTGTGCGTCTCACATTGCATTATTCTCACTTTTGGCACGGGGAAGATTACGGCAACTATAAACCTAGCTTAACAGACAACTAACAGCTGCTGTCACTTAAATCAGCCACATTCTTTAATGATGCATAACGTCAAGCCTTGATATAATTTAAATGATTGATTTATATAAATATTTAGTCCTAGTGAAAATGTGATGAATGGAGAGTGTAGCTATGAAGACAAAACTTTTTTGTACCAGACTGTCAACATGTTCTTTTCTGTTGTACAATCGGACATTTTAATATGGACGTCTATAGGAATTAACTCAATTTTGGGGTCAGCCTCAAGTGGCCATTTGATGAACTGCAGTTTTTGGCTTTAGTTTTGCTGCTTTATTCAAATTTAGCACGAAAAAAATATTAGAGATGGAAGATAAGTCAGTTTTATTGTCAGCCTACTGACATTATCATACATTTTCAGCAGAATCCCATAGAAGGAGAAGCTGTTGTGCAAAATAGCTGGAGAATGATTTACTCATATGAAGAGTTTGGGATGCAGTGAGACACAGTTCATTGTTTGGAATGTTAGTTTTATGCATAGTTTATGCATAGCTCATGCAAGTTTGGTTAATGATGCTTGAATATATGTGAAGTAGATGCAGTGTGCCGAGAATGACACTGAACTGAGTTGACAGCAATTTTTTCAGACAAAGATAGAAATCCTGAAGGAGGTGCCACCTCACACTGTTTCAGTTTATTCTGCTGAGTAACGTAATGAATCCTCCCTAACCTGACATGCTGTGTGCGTGAGTGGGAGCGAGGGATGAGAAGGAGGCAGCTGTTTTCAGTTTCGTTTGGTTATGGCTTGGCTAAATGTCTGAATGAATAGCCCCAAACTGCCTACACACAAACCAGGAACACATACAAACACAGACAAACATGTGGTCACTGGTTTGAATTACTAAGAACGTGTTTAATCTCATTTGTAACATTGCATATTTTAATTAAAACAAGTAATTTAACACACAGAAAGCTGTCTTTGTGCACTTGTGGAGTACACAGTTTGGGGTAATGAAGAAGTGTTGTTGTGTTGATGATTCAGCAAACCTGTGTGCTGTGATGCTGCTGCCTTCATGAATTTAACATGACGGAGATGAGTGCAGAGCAGCAGGGCCGTCTCCTTCCTGTGAAGAAAAGACGTGTGGGATCAAACACAGGGTGACACAGAGACGAGTTGAGAATGGCAGCAGACTGCTGAACATCTAAAAGACTGTGTCTTTCTGTCCATCAGTAGCTGCTCAAGTGATCGAAGTGTCTTTGAGCACATCACTTGCTGGTTATTCGTGAGAGAAAACACTCTGAACAGTTCAGAGATGACAGTGAGAAACTATTCAGTTCTTTTATAGCTAAATGATTAGTTAATTAACAGAAAATGAATCAGTTTTAAGAGCCATGTTTTACTCCGGGATTCCACTGGTTGCATGTGCGTTCTGGAACGGCTCCGCTGCCTGTTTGCGCCGTCCTCCATCGTCTGTCAACAACACCTACTGACTGCGTTTCAAAGAGCAGCACAGTTGGAGAACTTCAGTCGCGAGTCTACGAGATTTCGCTGTAATTACAGAATCACACGCAACCGCATCCATTGAATACCTCTAATCTGTTGACTTCAGGCCTTGCTTCACACGATCTGGTGCCAAAGCAGAGGGTTTTATTCCAAAATTAACTGGATGTTTTAATGTTGTATCTGTGTCCGACTTCCTGTCCCACTCGGTCTGCTGTGTGCTCAAATGCTGCGTTGTCCTCCGTCATCTGGCAAAAATAGAGGCCTTGCGTTTCTTTGGGATCACAGGAGCTGCAGTCCAGTAGAAATGCAAGAAACACTGCTGTGCCGGAGCAAAGACAGAGCACACAAGCATCTGGTGGATTTTAGGGGTTAGGGCTCTGACATGCCCGGTGTCGAGCTGCTGTTGAGCATCTGTCACCCAGGTTTTTGTGGGATGTCCTGCACCATTTCTTCTCAGTAATTGTCATTTATTTTTCGGCCAATTCATCCTAATGAATCTGTGTTGAGACCGTCTGTGAGAGAAAATATTCCATCCCCTACGGAATAACAATCCTGGTGTTTTGCCCACACTACAGATAATTGGACTCATAAGTTACTTTAACGTGACGCTAAACAAGAAAGAGCCAAGCAGAGTTTTAAAAATCGGAGATTTCATTTGACTCCAGCTCTTGACACAGCTTCGGGAAAGCCCCTTCAACTTTTTACTGAGGTATCCATGTTTTCACCCAAGTGCTGTTTGTCGGCGCTAGTACTTTAATGTCGGCTTGGCGTGTCAGAGCCCTTAGGCCTTAAACCCAGCGGTCCCAGATGCTCAAATGTGAGAATTTGCAGATTTTTTACTCTCACATGGGTACTAAACTGTTGTGGTAAAGACCACTGGGTTGTGGAGCTCTAAACAATCAAAAGAAGACATCATCGGAATGGAAGGCCAAAAAGAAACTGTTAAAATGTTTGATTGAACTTTGAAGTAATGTGTTGATAAGAAATTTTCATTTTCCTCTTTCTTTGTTGTCACAGTCAAAACCCTGATGTAGAACTGAAGAGGTTTAAACTCACGGCCTGCTTACATGCTTGTTCTGGAACTTTTAAACTTCTCACACTATCTTCATCATCAGCAGATTTAGTTTTTATTGTGGTCATAAAACTGTAGATGTTCAAACTTTCCATTATTCTAAGCACCTCTTGGCATTTTTGGCGTAAAAGACGAACTTGGTAGTCCATTCTTCAATGCAAGTTGTATGTTTTCTGTTGCTGCTTACAGCTGACAGGAATGTTCCCTTTTTCCTTCACACACCCCCCACCCCCTTCCCTCCTCCTCATCATCATCTCTACCCCTCCCTCTACTTCCCTCTCTCCTCCTTTAAATTCAGTCCAGACTTCAGTCTTAAATCTGGATTCTCTGTGCTTAACCAAACATATGGAATGCTACTGTGGTGGAATGCTCCAAGTCTGGGTTGTTTTCTGAATGTGTGTGCGTGTGTGTGTGTTTCACCATGCACATGTTTTGAAGCAGATGAGAGCTTCTAAGATGATGATGATGATGATTATGATAATGGTGCATGTGTGATTGTGTGTGTACCAGCGCCTCCCCAGAGAACTGAATAGGGCCTTCTGTTGTCGTGGCCAAAACACTGCTTGTCTGCTCATGCATGAGTCTATTGCAAAGCCTCAGAATGCGTCCCATATCTGAGCAGTTGGCTCATTCTTAGCCCGTTAGCTTGACTGTGAACAATCTCCCCTACAGTGAGTGCATTGTCAGCCCGGCCGCAGGCTCGGGGCCTTGCCAAGTGCAGAACACAACAATGGTGAAAGATGGCTTGAGTGTGTGCATCTTGATATTATGATGACCAGTGAGGTCACTTTTACTAACCTCATGCCCTCATGCTGGTGTGTTTCTAACCACAGGATGGAGACTCTGGGAAGAGGAGCTTAACGACAACAAAAGGATGCATCTCAGATGTAAGTTGTTCTTTCCTGTGCTTTTGTTTGTGTTGATTTATTCAGTTTTCCTGTTTGTTTGCAAAATCCTTAAAAAAAAGGCTTTAAAATGTCCAATCAAAATGTCTTACATTCAGCAATACGGGAATTTTGCAGAGAAATATTTACATATTATCATAATGTTGGGGTTGTACCAGGGCTGCACAATTAATTGAAACGTAGTCAAAATTAAAATATAGCCTAATGTCATTTTAAATCGTAGGGAGGCGCAATATTTATTAAAGAATAAATGTGTGTCAAAATACCATTTTAATTCAAATACTGTGGTGCTGCAGAGTTGTCCTGGCCTTCGCATCATATTCTACAGACTCAAGAAAACATCTTTATTTGGTACAGATCTCTAATATCCCAAATCATGTTTTTGTTGCATTTTGCATGTTCCAAATAAAGCCTTCAGTCAACCAATCAATCAATCAATATTGCAATTGCATTAATACAAATATTCACATTTAGTTTTTTTTACAGTATCATTTAGCTCTAGTTTGTACGATATGCATTCCATGTGCTTTACTCGACTCAGTTGATTTTAGATATAGATATTTTAGATAAATAGATAGATGAATAGAAGATGTAGGGCGTTGAGTAGGTTTGAAAACTATCAATGGGCATTGCGCGCGACAATCGATCGTTTCATCTCACATAGTGTGTCATAATGGACGATAAGCAGTGCCGCATCTAGGACGCCTCACGACCTCCCACAACGGTTTGTCGGTAGTAGAAGCATTCAGTGGCGAACCCTTCCTTGACAGCAACGTCACACGTGTTGTGAACTGCAAGTGATGATTGATCGGGAGAAATGTGGAGTCTGTCAAGTACCTTGGTGACAACATGGCAAAAAATTTTGACTCTTTAATTTTCCAATCTGACACAGTGAACATTTTTAGTCTGACCCCGCCATTAGAAAGATAATTTAACATTTTTTGGAAAATGCTGGGTTTTTTTAAAATTTTCTCCCCAAGTATGAGACAAGAGTGATACTATTTAATTGTGTGTCCAGCTTGGTATTCCAAAAATACATAAACCAGATCCTCTAAACTCTCCAGGTAAACATCTAATGTCTTTTACTGTACAGTGCATTTTCAGTTACACTGTGCCTATCTTGCGTCTTTGATCTTTCAACAACACTCAGGGATGTTTGCCAAGAAATAGTTACAGAACATAACTCCCCCTTTGACCTCACACGGTATTTTTGGGAGTAGATTTTTTTTTACTTATGAGACATCCAGGCCAGCTGTTTCCATGTGCTTCTAGCAGCAGGAGAAAAAGTTAAGCATAATAAAAAAGCTAAGCTAATTGCTTTCCCGCTCCAGCTGTGTGCTCAATGCATACACATATGAGTGTTGCAGATGTTTAAGAAAAAAAAAGTCCATATGCCATAATTTTGAATTATTCTTTAATATTTATTGATGTAATTTTTCCGTATATTTAGCAACATGTTAAACAGAAAGAGCCAACATTGAGATAACTTCTGACACCTTTTGCTATTTGTTCATTTGTTCATGTCACTCATTCAGACAAAGGTGATTCAGAGCTTTTAATAATGTTCTGAATTTCACATATTTTCCCAGGGCTGTCTTCACTCCTCCATTTTTCTTTTTCTTCTCCTCCTCATCATCCTCCTGCTTTTCCCACCTTTTCTTCCCTTGCTCTCTCCCTCCTCCTCCTCGCACTTTTCCGCCCCTCCTCTGCTCTTTGTGAGTCTGTTTCCTGCTGGGCACAAATGCCGGCGCCGCACTTCCTTCCCTGTATAGCCTGAAGTCAACAGGAGTGGCACACAAACATACATACTGCACTGTATTCTGTAACATATGGGTCAGTGCACCCGTACACATTCACAATTTTCTCAGGGACAAACAGCTGGTGTGTGTGTGTGTGTGTGTATGTGTGTGTGTGTGTTATCAGGCCAGGTTAGTCAGCAGAGACAGTGCATGTGTCACCGTCTTGCCCCTTTTACTCGACTGTCTGCGCACACAGCAGTTTAAGGTCAATATGTGGCCAAGGCGTGATCTGTTCTTCTTCACCGTGCTGCATTTACATGCGTTTATTATTCCGGATGCTGGTTCACATCCTGCTTGAGCTGAAATCATCTTAAATAGTCCAGGACTCAGTCACAAAGACCATGAAAGCTGACAGTAAGACAGGAAAAGGAGCTTCTCATGTCAGCGTCCTGCTACTGAAGGCACGTCCCACTTGTATTTAGCTTTCCCACAATCAGAAGATGGATTCTTTTTAAAAGGAATGTTAGTGACTTATACAACAAGGCACAGTCAGACATTGTGGGAAATGAGCTTAGATGAATATTAGAAGATCGATTCCCCTCGAGTCTGTTCGCTAACTTTGGGGATGGAGACAAATTAGCTTAGTTTAGCTTAGCATAAAGACTGGTAGCAGGGGGACAGGGCTAACCTGACTCTTTTCTGGCAGTTGTTTTTTTAGTAAACAAACAGGATGATGGGCAAATAAATAAGATTTAAAGGGTTAGTAAGAAGGCCTAAGAGCTGCTGTTATGTCTTTTTTTTTGTGTGTATTATTTTAGCCTTAGGGTAGAGCCAGGCTAGCTTTTTCTCTTGATCAAGGTTGTAAAATCGCATTTAACGTAACGGCATGAAAGTGGTATCAATCTTCTCACCTAAACTTTGACAAGAAGTGTTCACCACTCGAGAGTTTTTACAAATATCATAAGTTCCTCAAAAGTTAAAGGGATACGCCAACTTTTTTTTCTTTTTGTTATTTTCCTCCCTTCTGAGTCCCAGACAAGAAGGTAGATACCATTATTTCGACTCTGCAGTAACAAGGAAGAGATGGGCAGAACTCGCCCACCGCAAATTAGCTTAGCTCAAATACTGGTAGTCAGTGGAAAGCACTAGCCTGTCTCTGCTCAAAATTATCTTTAAACGGTCCTGTGTGGTTGTTGTGGCTTGTTTGTTGACCATGTTTGGTTATTTTTAGACTCAGATTAGCACTTTATATATTTTTAGATTCAAATACGTAGCGGAAGTAAACTGCAGGGTACATACGCTCCAGTAAACAGTATAACAACAGTAAATATATGTGATTCTAAAACAACATGAAGTGCTAATCTGAGTCTAAAATAACATAACGTGGTAAATTAACAATTCACAACAAGCGCACAGGACCGTTTAGAATTGGAAAGTTTATCTGATGACTTTAGGCGGAGGCGGGCTACCATTTCCCACTGACTACCAGTATTTGAGCTAAGCTAATTAGCGGTGGGTGAGCTCTGCCCATCTCTTCCTTGTTACTGCACACACAGTCTAAAGAATGGCATCTATCTTCATGTCGGGAGCACCCAAAAAAAGTTGCAGTATCCCTAGAAATAGTAGAAATAAGGGGTGACATTTTATGAGGATTCTCTCATGCTTCTGGTGTATGACTTATGCTTTTACCTTTACTCTCATGTTCTCACACTGCCCAAACAATCCTCACTCCAAAACACTGCAGCAACAGAAACAAAAATGTGAATTTGTTATTGTCAGGCTTCTAGTACAGTAATGAATAAACCAAGCCAGCATTCAATACATATGGTGGTTGTGGTTGCTCTCCCGTTACTCTCTGATTGGTGCACAGTGCTTATCCTGCTGTCATTTTTTGTGTGTGTGCGGTGGTTTTAATCACTGACCATGTATTTTAGTTGTGTTCACTTGACGGTATGTAATGGTTGTTTGTGTAATTTTATGAATTTTACTTAGTGTGTGGTGTAGAGGTAAGCAGCCACTTTTGTTGTTGTTTCCTCTAGTGGCATGCAACTTGTCTATTTCTTTCTGTTAGCTTTTGCTCTTCCTGGAAAATGTGTAATTCTCCTAATTCCAAAGAAACCAGTGTTGCTAAAAACAAACACTGTCTCACTTTCTTAGCATTCAATGTCATTTCCATGGGTATTTATTCATATCAGATTCCATGAAGATCTAAAATCAAGAATTAATTTTCAGTGTATGTAAGCACCTTTTTCATGCTTGATGTCAAACATCATCAGCAGCTCAGTTTTTTTGTTTTTTTTACCCCCTTGCCTTAACACATTGACAGTCTAAGTTCTTTATTTACCATAGCACAATGTGTAAAAACTCTATGACTCATTATGCCTCTATCTCTTATCTGATGTACAGCATTTTGCCTCCTGTTACCTCACCCGCCCTCTTCCCTCCCTCCATCCTGTAGCCAATGCTGCATTCCTGCTGCAGTAATCCACTCTGGCAGCTACCTGCTCTGCATTCTGTGGAGTCACTCCCCTCATCTCCGTCTCTCTCTCCTCTTGTCTGTTTTTTCTCTCCCACTGTCTTCGCTTACTTAGCATTATTGCATGCATTTCACTCTGCACATTTGCTTTACCCTGAGCTTTTCTGTTGCTACCCCTCTCTCTCTCTTTCTCTCTCTCTCTTTCTCTGTTCAGTTTCTTCCTCATCAGAGATCCATTGAGGTCTCCATTCAGCAGCAGCAGGCAGCTAATGCCAAGGCTCATGCTGATGAAGAACTGCAGAGCTCTGCCAGCCAAGCTCTCTCTCACTCTCTTTGTGTGTGTGCTCTGTGCAGGGATGGGAAAGCGTTGAATGAGCAGGATGTCAGGCAGCGAGGCAGAAGGTTGAGGGGCTGTATGTTAAGAGCTATTGATGTATCTATGAATCAACAGTGTTCGTAGGCAGTTGTCATCAGCAGTCGGTGGGGCCGACCTGGTAAAATGCCCAGTTCGTCATCACTGTAGAGGTTAATGATCAGCTGTCATCTCCTCCTTTCTTAGGTACAGTGGGAAGGGCACATAAATGCAGCATGAAGGCAGAAGAATAAGAATGAAGGTCATGGGAAGGGCAGGAAACTGTGGGAATGCATTAGAAATGGGGGGTGGGAAGGTGGCATTTTAAAGGTAGAGGTGACATCGAAGGGCAATGACAGTGACTAAGAAAATGGAAATAGGAGAGACACAGAAAGTGAGAGAAAAAAAAGAATAATGAATAGTAATAAGATGCTTTTGTTCTCAACCTTTACAGGAGGAAAGTGCAATTTCACACTTACGATTTTTTTTTCCGATTGTTAGAAAAAAGTGTCAAAAACAAATACAGGGCTGTTTTTACATTAAAATCACATTAAATTTTTTTTTTTCTTTTGTGCTTTACTTAATGCCTTTTTGCCATAGATATTTTTGCTCGATTCTGACCCTTCACATTCTGTAAACCAGTCCATCTGGGATGATTATATAAAGAATGGATGTAAGGTAGCAATTTCAACATGAATCCGATAAGTCTGTTAAGACATTCATGCACTCTGTGGCACCTGGTGTATAGTTACATTTCTCACATTTTCGGTGTGTCTGCAGACGCTCTGTGCCAGTGATCCTCTGCAGGCACAGACCGGCTCTGTAATCTTCTGACTATAAATGAAGCGTTAACATTTTGTCAGTGTTTGTGTGGCAGAGTGTGAGAACAGTCTAACTGCAAGTTGAGCTAGAGAGGACTCAGTGTGTATCTTGGCAAAAGCTGCAGAATCCTCAAAAGTTATTTTGCATTAAATAATCTTAGAGTGAAAATTCGGAGAAAGATCAAAAACTAGTCACTTTCTGTCAGATTTCGTCAATATTTTTATTAATCATTAAATTTCTTTTTAGATATTTGAGATATCCTATAGACTAATAAGTACAAGATAAAATTATCTGGCTGTCATGTTCTGTTCTTATCTC
>JAQLOL010000007.1:11764596-11796554 GCA_029783665.1 Naso thynnoides | reverse complement strand
GTCTTGTCCCAAATGTAGCTAATGAGACCCTGGCCCTGTGATAAGTGAATCATGTATGTTGATTGGTTTGGCAGAGGCGGGCCCTTTCCAGAGTCGCTTTGCACGCATCGCCGCCCCTTAAAAGCGCCCACTTGGCCGAGCTGGTGTGCGTGTCTAAGAGAGATGGAGGGAAGAGATGAGGGAGGGAGGTAGAGAGCTGGCAAAGAAATAAAGGGAGAATGAAAGGAGAGGTAGGCAGCCTGCCAAGACAGGAGTAGCTGGACCTAACGAAACGCCATTATTAACTAGGAAAAGACTCAACCAGAGCTGGTCTCAGAGCTGTTGAATGTCAGAAATGATGTAGGGGCCCAAAACCCAATGCTAAGTTAATGAGAAATATGTTAGGAAAAGCAATAAAGACTGAATTTAAAGGATGTTTCATTAGAGTGGGTCTGAACAGAAGGACAACCAGATTGAAAAAAAAACCCAAACATCTAGTTTTGGTATCTTTTTTAGTGGTAATTTTTTCCCCCTCTAAGCTGCATAGTGCAGCGTGAAGAGCTGTCATGAAGAATTAAACTGTAGCTATTTAAATTTTTTTGTGCTAGTGTGTTCTCTGCTTTTAATGGAATTGTGGGAATTTTTCATAGTATTTACTCTCCACTGGAACAGGATCAGTCAAGACAAGTTTGGATCACTGCAACCACCTCAAGACAACAGAGAGAAATTGGTCTACAACTCTCTTCACAAGTCACAGCTGGGTGAAGCTAATGCAGCACAAAATGACTTTGTTGACAAAGGTGTTTTGGCATTTAAGTGGGCAGCAAGGCTAGCAGTTTTCTCTCCAACCTTCTCCTCCGTTTGTCTTTTTCTCTGTTCCCTCTTAAGTCTGTGTAAGTTGCACTATTTCCTACAAGTCTTGCACTTACTGAGAAGATTACCAAACCACCAGACCTCATGAAAGTAAAGAGTAATTAAAAAGCTACAGCTAAAGGCTTTAAGTTCACATTGTGCCTTTTCATAAAGTAGTCTTTGCCAGATTGACTTTCAAAGCATATTGCCTTGCTTTAATGTTCAACAAGACGTTTAATGAATTGTGGGAAGAGTGGCTTGGGCTTTTTACACCAAATGAAACGATAGAAAATATATAAAACTGTGCAGAAGTAAACCATAATGGCAAGTTATACCTTGTTATATACCATGTACGCGCACAGTTCACACAGATAAAAAGGTTTGAGTATATTAACTGCCTTGCTTGATGTCTTTACAGCAGTGAAAGTTATTTAATGCAAAGGAAAACTACAGTCGTCGCTATATGTGGTGGTTTTGTAGCTTCAGAAAGGCAGTCTTTGAACACAGCACTGTAATGGTGGGGAAAGAAGAGGCAAGGAGATGGTTGTAAGGAGGTCGATAAGTGATGATTTGTGCAGATGTTATGTCCTACCCTCAGGTCGATTTTCCCACCGTGGTCAGTGGGGGAAGCTCAGCAGAAAGATGAGGGGGAAGGGGAGTCATAGGATTTGGAAAAAGGAGGAAAACCCGCTACCTGAATCATGCGTGAAACGGAAACTTTAGCCGTGTGATTTATTGAGCCTATACTGACAGGCATACTGTGGTGTGTCAATAATCTTTGTTCTCATCGCACAGGGCCATGCTTGGTCTGCAGATGGGTATTGGCATTGTAATGGCTGCGAAACATATGACCCAACCTCTTACATAATGTTACTCACTAACTAACAAGGCAAAGAATAACACAGCTTCACTATCCTTTTTACAATTATGGGATTTCCTAAATGTCTGATTAGAGCTAATGTATCTCTCCCCAGAGACCATGAATAGTGTAGTGTTGTGACGGGCCTGTGATGTAGTGGTTGCCATGGTGGCAGCTGCGCATGTGTGCAGATGGGGGTATATGAGGGAGGCCTGTGTTATTGAGATGCACTGCTGTCAGCAGAATTGAGCAGGGAAGGACAAATCAATGCTGGACACAACAGGGAGATGACAATATGTGTGTAAGTTGTGCATCTGCGTCTGTGTGTGGAAACCTGTGCAGGCATATTCTAAACCCCCATAGTCACACATGTAAGCACTGCAACCCCCATCTGTCTTAAAGGACAGTGAAGGAGAAATACATGGTGGCTCAGTGGCTAAAAGAAGAAAGGTGCAGCTTGTATATTATGTCCACTTAATGCACACTGGTTTGTCATAATGATGAATGGAACCTTTGCTATCATGTTGGTAATTGTTATTCACTGTAGCCAGACCTAAGTTTTCTTTCTGTGCTCTAAATTGTGTGTTTCTAATAGGGACAGATATATTATTGCTTTGGCAGATAATTATCAAGGCTTAAATATTGGTCATTTTACATATTATCAGTATCAGCACATTTTTATTGGCCAGCCTATTAAAATTTATATGCCCGCACATAGGTATGGTAAAACATCTGAAACTGCCTTAATTTTAAAATAAATAATTAGCAGTATGCTTCTTTTTTCGCTGTAGATAGCTGCACAAGGACGCAAAAGTGCAGTGTGGGACTATTTCACACAAACTGCACCAAGGAAGGTGTTGTGCAACACATGCCAATAGAGTGTCTTTGTTCAGATATGTGATGTTATAAAGAAACATTCCATTAAACAAAAGTTGATTTAAAGGCAGCCTTGTATTGGGTTTACATTGCTGCAAATTTTGGCACAAAAATTTTAACCGCTACTGCAACTACATATATCGGCCACAAGTATCGGTTATCAATATCCTTGACTTACTAATAGTTGCTATCTGTATTAGCCCTGTAAAAACACTGGTCAATCCCTAGTCTTTAATGTGCATGCATTGGTGTTTGGACTAATTTGATCTTGTCCTGTTATTTCTATCACAGCAATTAGATGGAAGTATAAAATCATAAAGCAAGCTAACTATACTGAGTGTGCTACAAATGGCAGTCCTGTTCTTCACTATCTGATCTAACTTTTCAGAATGCAAATGACTCCCATTGACAATTAACGGATGACTAAGTGTTATTTCTTTTCTCCCTCCTACAGATGACAGATTCGCCTGCTAAACAACACTTTGAGGAAACTTCGAAGTTTTAAAAGACAGTCACAAAAACAAGACAAGACAGACTGCAGAGAGAAAAGAGTATTACCCCTAGAACCTAAGGGACCTGATATCATTACCACACAAATGTGGACCTCCCGAAACGTCATCAAATAATCTGAACAACAAGGTAAATACAAAACATATAAAACAAAAGATTTTGTTGCCATGTCTGACCATAAAGACATGACACATCGACACCTGAGGCACAAGCTGCAGAGTCTTGGCCGAAGACTGGATGAGCTGGAAGAGGCAACCAACAAGCTACAGAAGTCTGAGGATGAGCTACTCGACTTGCAGGTTAGTACTGGTTGATTTCTGACGTGTTTGTGCATTTTAGAAGCAAGGAGTAAAAAGAGGAATAGATAAATGATTGGTTTAGCTCTCATTCTTCTCTACAGGATAAAATCATCCAGGCAGAAGGCAGCAACTCATCCTTGCTCAGTGATGTGGAGGTCCTGAGGAAACGTCTCCTGAAGATCCAGGGCAAGGATGAGGAGGTACGCAAAGCTGAGGATCTCTGCCGCACTGTCAGAGAGAAACTTGAAGAGGAGGAAAGCCTTACAAAGGACCTGAGGGCCGAGATTGAACGTCTACAAAGGAGGATGGCAGAACTAGAAAAACTGGAAGAAGCTTTTGGGAAAAGCAAGTCTGACTGCAGTCAGCTCTGCCTAAGCCTGAATGAGGAGAAGAACCTGACGAAGAAGCTCTCATCTGAGTTGGAGATTCTTAAGGCACGTCTGAAGGAGGTGGAGGGCTCTGAGACAAAGCTGGACAGAGCAGAGCAGGCTTTGGCTTTGGAGCTTGAGAAACTCAAAGGATTTACTCAGACCTTTGTCAGTGAGCGGAAGAGGCTACTAGAGAAACAAAGAGAGGATGAGAAGATCATTTTAAAGCTTACAGAAAAGTTGGAGCATCAGAAGAACCGCCTTGGCATGTCAGCAGACCCTGGTCGTGCAGATCTTATTAGGTCACGAATTGAGGATGAGCTTTCATCCACGGGGCTTCTCACAAGTAAACTGGCAGGGCGCAAGAAGAGCTTTGACTACTTGAAGATGACTGATGACAACATCAGTCTTGTGAACAAATCTGAAAATGAGAAGAACAGCAGTCTTGAGGGCTCGCAGGAGGAGGACAACAAAGTAAAGGAGCTGACACAGGAAGTAGAAAGGCTGAAGAACCGCCTTAAACAACTGGAAATAGTGGAGGAGGATCTAAAGAGCTCGGAGTCTAAAAATGGTGAACTTCATGAGAAGTTCCAGATGGAACGAAACCGGGCACGCCAACTAAGCGAACAGGTGGAACAACTTAGATTGCAGTTGTGCGGAAAAGGTATAATTGGAAGAAATGGAACCAGTAATATAGATAAACATGGCAATGGTAGTGCTACCACTTGCCCTAACAATCCTGCTATGGTCTTGGAAAATGGTAAAGCTGAGAATGAAGAGATCATTGTGAAGGGAGGTTTCAGACAAGAGAAGCCCAAATACAGAAGTGCTGCGACTGTCTCAGAACCAAGCTCCCCCAAGCACAGGAACAGGGAGCTCTCTCCTCAACATAAGAGAGAGACCAAGCTAAGGAGCAAAGAGCTGAGCAACTCAGAGGAGAGCTCTCCTAAGTCTGTGAGGAGAGCCCTCAGTCCTGCTCACAAGAGTAGAAGGACACCCAAAACCCCGACGACTGCAGTTTCATCTGACAATGGAATAAGAGACACAGGACGAGGAACTGAGGAAAAGACAAGAGGGGCTCTTCTCTCTTCTGTAAACACACCATCTAGTGATATTAAAAAAGCATCTGTTCTTAGTCGCTACCCTCCTGCAGCTAATGACCAGAAGCCACTGAGGACAGCTCACAAACAGACTGATGGAGAGCCTAAAAAGAGCAGAGTAGAAAAGTTCTCAAAATTGTATGTTGGTAGTGATAGTGAATCAAACAACTCTGATGTAGTGCCTGAGAGTTCGAGTAACATCAGTAGTGTTTCTGCTTTAGAGAAGGACACAGCATCTGCCTCAGATCAGGAATCAACAGACCTGGTTCAGGAATCTGCCTCTGTATCTGCCACTTCCACCCTATCCAAAGCCAATGGATCCTACACAGCCTACAGATCCCTCGTCACTCCACTGCTGCCAAGTGACCAGGGATCAGAGGGTCATTCATCTGCCTCTGAAACAGAATCTACTGGCTCAAGGCCTTCTGAACCAGAGCCTGTAACTGAGATGACTACTTCATCTGTTAGCAGTAGGACTGCACCCTCCAGATATACTCGATACTCCCATGTGCATGACACACATTCTGAGGGTTCTTCTACCAGAAGCTCATTTGATGAAGAGCTCCACAACAGAACACCATTAGCTGAGGGAGGCCACCAGGGGCCCACACATACTGCATCAGGGATTGAGATCCAGAGGGTGTGCAGCCCACGTGAGGCACTGAGGTCAAAAGCTGTCATCAAACCTGCGATTGTCGAGATTGACAGGAAGGAAGTAATGATTTCAGAACCTTTGTCTACCAATGGCAGACCCAAAATCTCCACAAAACCGGTTGTTACCACTACTAGTAAAATGACCAGTAGTATAACCATCTACCCAAATGACCCAAGCTCTTCCAGAACCAGTAGTCGCAGCAGTAGTGTGTCCAGTGAACCCTTACCAATCAAAGAACGCCACACCTCTACCAGTAACATCCTTATAGGTAAGTTTGCACAATTAACTCATCAGTTTCACTTTAGTGACCACTGCATTTTGCACAAATGATCTGTGACATTAAGTGGATAAAATGGTCCCCTGAGGAATGTCATTGCAGGTTTTCTGGTCTTGCCTTTGCTCACAAGATATCTGTTATAACATATCATAACTTTACTTCCAGGCCCCAGCAGTGAGCACCATGGCAGCATCTCCGTCCCATACGAGATCTCCATTCCCAAGAGTGAGATCACTATGCGCTCATGCCAGGACCAGGACTGTGGGCTGGACGACACTAGTGATCCCTCATCAAGGTCCAAACACCACAACACTTCCAGAGTGGAGACCACCACCAGCCACCTGTGCTGCCAACGCAGCAACTTCAGCCTCCAGTCCCCGGACAACACCTCTGCGGACTTAAATGACACAGAATCAGGCTTTGAAAGCAGCAGCAGCAGCACCACCACCACCGTCACCAGCTGGAGACGCCAAAGACAAAGCGAGCACTCCCAAGAGGACAGTTTACCAGACACGAAGAATGTGACAGTGAGAAGTACCTGGAAGAACCGGGGCACTGCATCTGTGGATAATACAAGCCAGGGAAAAGGTAGTTCAAGGACAATGACTGATGCAGGGTCAGAGGATGAAGCAGAAGCCACGACAACATGGAGGGCTTACCGGGCAACCACCATTGATACAGACGAATCTATTAACAGCGGAACAGGAGCTGGTGGGAATGCAGAGGCCCAGAAGGGAGCCAAACCATCCCCTGCAGAGGTGAGATAATAAATTAACATATGATACAAACCATGACTTGAGAGCGATTAGGTTAGGAGTGAACTAACCAGCTCTTTTTGCTACTGCCTGTCCCAGGTATACATGCGGAGGATCAATAGTGTGGTTACTAACACCAGAGAAGTCGAGGAAACAGGCCTTCGCAGAGGCAAACGCTCACAGTCTCCCTCTGTAGAGGCAGGAGGCACCGGAAGGATCACACCCCATGCACCTGTTACCTCTCAGTCCTGGGGCCGGTCATACACACAACAACCTCAGGTAGGACAACCAACTTGCTGCTCTTCAAGATGTGGTCTTTTTTAAATGATGCATAAAGTGTTAATATAAAAACTATTACAGTAATTTAACAAAATGTAAAGACAACTATTTGCTTAAAAAAAACACAAACAAAAGTTAACAGGAAAAAAATGTTTTTTCTTCTGTAGTCTCGGCATATTATGAATATTTATCACTTCTTTATAGGCTTTTTGTTTAAATGCATTTAACAGATGTCTCATAGTGCTGGGCTGGAGCATATTTTTTGAAGGGTTTTGTTCACATAGAATGTCAAAAGTATTACCTCTGGGTCAAGGGGGACAGCTTCATAAGTGATTCTGTGTCCCATGTGTGCTTTTCCTCCAAATTTGTCAGTTTAAGGATAAAGCACAGCCTAAGCTATTACTGCAGAATGTGGCTTCTAGTTGACTCTGCATTGCCGTACAGGTGGAGGTAATATCGCACCACTCTGCAAATACTTTTGTCTTGAAGATAAAAGTCTAGAAAGCACAACCGCAGGGCTGAGCTCCTGGTGCGTCCACTTTGCATGAGAGCTCAGCTTGTATTTTTCCCTGACGCCAGGCTCTGTGACTTCAAGCTTAGCACAGCAGTTCTGTAGGCCCCCGCTCCTGCTGCCCCAGTAAACACAAAGAGAAAATGGTGGGACCAAAAAAAGAGGAAGGATGGAAATGAAAAAGACCTCAACAGGGGGAAGAGAAGGTTAGGAAACCTCAAAGAGAAGAAAATAGCTGTCTTGTGTTTAAATGTGCCATTGCGTTACAGTGTGTGCCCAGACCAGGATGTTGTTTTTTATCTACAGGTGTGCCTCTTTTGCACATACTGTTTGTGCATAGCTCATGATGCAGAAGCTTCTATTTATGGCTCTAATCTACCTTATCTGCCGTTTGGTAGCTTGAGATAGTTGGCATTCTTTTCGCATCTAGTATAACAAGACTTGTGCTACTGTAAGCACATTGTGACACATAACTTCAAAACTTAAGACTGATTGGAGCTGTCCTAACAGCACATTTTTGTGCAAGGAGCCAAATTAAGCCCTCTGGTTTCATGTATGTGAGTTTATGCATTAACATGTAAGACTGCGTTCTTATCTACAACTTTGACACACATCTACGTGTGAAAGTTTATACAAGTCGTCAGAAAGATGAGGTGAAAACTACTAATGGGCTACAGCATTAACTTACTTGTCTACTGGTATATATTATATTGTCAAATGGCTGTAAGTACTGCTTACAGTGTGGGCGCCATGGCTACAACAACATGTCAATCTGTCATTTTGACAAACGAGGTTGGACCAGAGGCCTTGGGGTAAAAATCTGTGTTTTCCCCTATAAATAATCTGAATGTTTCTATGGTGACAGACACACAGATGCAAAGCATCTGCTGTCTCATCCATCATCCTCAGTCACACTTGTGATTTAGGGCAAAAAGTTGAAGTTTTACCAAGTCTATGCACTGATCCAATATCATGTAATTTATAAGCCCTGATACAGGACTCTTTTACTTACTTGCCAGTAGCATCACAGTGTTCTTTTTTAGTTAAGAGTGTCGCACTAGAGAATAGAAGAAAGTTTTATGGCTGTGTACTATTTGTAAAACTGGTATTTAACAGTATACAATATCCAAGTAGATTCTGTAGTATACTACAGTGTTGTGTTTGGATGTCTTTTGTTAAAATCATGATTTAAGGGTCTTCTTTTAAGTAGTGCATTTATGGGTTATTGACCAGGTCAGGACCAGGACTTTAAGAGGTTACGGGTTGTGGTGTTGGGCTCATTAAATGCTGTTATTGTTATGACCAGTGTCAGCTTCATAGGTTCTCGGTCTTTTAGGACTTTCACAATGGCTGGGCCTCTTTTTCTGTAGCCTATCAGCATGTCAAAAAACTATCAGGTGCCAAAAACCTCAAATTAAATGTCTGTTCACATTCATAATAACCTATTTTTTAGTAATACTTGATTGAATTCAATATGGCTAACATGGCTTTAAAGTTGTTATTGCTTTTCGGGCCCCTCCCTCTCATTAGCCTCAGTGGGCTTAACGAAATATCTCAAGCACTGAGCCTCGACCCTAGACGCCCTGTTCAGTAATGATACAGGCTAGTAGACAGAGCATTAGGGGAAGGCCACCTTTGTTTTGTCTCTGATTCCTTGTTTCCTCTCTCCACGGCTCATTTAATTTGTCATCCTGGCCCTGACATGAACAAAGTGGCTTCAAGTCGTGCATTTGAGGAGCTCTGTCAGGGTCAGTGCCCACATCAGTTCTACTCCATGGCCTTGACCCCAAACCTGCATTTTCAGAACGGCGACCACTTATTGTCAGTTCAGTTCATAAGTCGTCTCCTGCTCTCCTCCTCTCTCTGACCCTTCCCCACATCAATCAGTCTTGATGGCCGGGTTACCGAAGAGCCCGGGAAGAAAGCAGTTGAATGAGTGCCTGCCCTGTCTGTGATGTGGTAAATCAGCAGGGACATGATGAGCCGTCTTTCATGTTGTCACTCTTCAGTTTTTTTGTATGTTGTGCACTTTGTCATGGGAACTTCCCAAACCCATTTTGTTGACTCTGCGGAATGGTAAAACCTTGTTCATTCAGATATTTGATGACCTAAATGGTCAGGACATTTCAGTGTTCCGAACAGCGGACGTTCCAAAAGAGCTTTAGATAAATACAGCTGTAGCTAAGCAGTATCAAAGGTTGATAGAACAGGTTTGTATTATTACAAATTGTGTAAATACTGAGATTGGTTGAAGAATGTGTATTTTTTACAAGAGATTAAAATGTTCAGTGACCTCAGTTTCTTTTCATGACCATTCACATAAAAGGCTTTCCAGTAATAACAGTAGATCGGATTAAAAGTCAGCTTTCTGACCTGAGGAACTGTAGATCAATAGTCATTGAGGAGGAGACAACCCTCTAATCTGATAGCTTATTGATTATCTTTCTTTTTTCAAAACCTCATGTATAAATTATTTGGATGTCATCTAGTCAAACTTCCATGGGACAATAAATAACATCTTTCATCTAGTCGAAGGACATGGCGGTGCCATCATGATTAGAATCCATATAAGGCTGCACAATTCACTGAAGTTAATCGAAATTGCAAAACGGCCTACTGCATTTTTTAAAATTGCTTGGATGCGCAAAATGTGTCGTTCGAAATACCATTTTAATACAAATATTGTGGTGCTGCAGAGTTGTTCTGGCCTACACATCATATTCAACAGACTTCAGACTTGGCACAGATCCCTGCAAAAATGGCATCATAATCATTTTACTGTCACAAATGCAGCATCAGTCCAAATAATCACATATTGATATTTTTTGAAAATTGTGCAACCCTTAATTAAGCCATAGTAATGCCATATAAACATATAAATGGCATTTTGTGCACACATTGATGGTGTCCTTAGAGTGAAGGCAACCGACTTTGATTCCCTAAATGTAACTATACCACCAATGTGTTGACATTTTTCAGTTTTAGTTAACTCTTGACTGAAAAAAAAATGGTTTGCTATTAAATTTTGTACAGATACCCTAGATGACATGGGGATCCCCTCTTCTTTTTGTCCTTTAGCACCTCAATAAGGTTGACATTTTGGGATTTTAAAGTCGTTTCAAAACACACTTGAAGGCCAATTCTGAGCCAACAAATGAGTGTGAAAATGGTGAATGCTTGCTTTCCGTAGCAGTCACTCCACACTTCAGAGAACAGAGCAGAACAGCACTGTAGTAGTTCCTGTCTGCTGTGGCAGTAGGAAACCTTAGCCTGTACATGAATGAGCCTTGAACTTATGTTTGGCTGCGGACAGCGGGGCCGATATGGCCAGTGAGCGAGATACCAAAACATCCTTTGTTGAGTCAAAAACCAGTGGCAATAAGGTGAAGTGTGGGATCAGAGCTGCTCTATTATTCACTGTTTGCCTGATGTGCACCGCAGAGGAAAAAGCCCTGTGGAATAACAGTCTGTGCAGCAGCTGAAATTGGATTATAGGTTCACTTCAGTACGAGAACATCTGACAGCAGACCCTGTATGAATTACCTGTGAGCAGCAGTGAACGAATTGCTCTTATAAATCAGGACCAATAAACAGATCACCATCTGGGCAAATGACAAATTTCACCTTTTCTGAAACATTAAGAGTATTTTCTTACTTGAGAGGTGATTTAAGAGTTTGGATTGGCAAGACGACGCCCTTCCTGAACATTTGGCAAGAGATCGAGGGCAGACGGATTGAACGCAGGCTTTTGATTTGTTCTGCAGAAGCTCTGACACGCTACTTGAGTTATTTTGTAAATCTGCTGCTTTTCATTCAGTATTAGAGCGTAGTCCTCTCACAGTGTCTGTTTGATTTTCAAAGTTAACTCTTGGAAACTGTGTTGATAGTCCTTTTTTTAATAAGAAAAAAAGAACTTCAGAGTGCATGAGCTGGATAAAGAGCTTGTGGAGATCAAGTGTCTACGCATAAAACCTACGCACAACACCCTAAAGGTTTGACATTTTGGAAACAACATGCTTGTTGGCTTTCTTGCCGAGAGTTAGACGAGAAGATTGATGCTTTTCTCGTGTCTGTAGGGTAAATATGAAGCTGCAGCCAGAAGACGTGCAGAAGAATATTTATCATTCATGTCACCACTCTTCACAGCGCAATAAATTTCCTTCACTGTGCAGCACTTGTTTGAAAAGAAAATACGTCACTTATTTACTTCTTTCAAAAAGTGGTGAAGATCACTTGGAGTAAATGCCAGTTGAGGTTTCATTAAAACAACTTTATAACTGGTGTTTTAACCATATGCCAGATTAATCACGGCACACAAGACAAAATTGTCAAGTTTCCATGTGACAGGTTGCTGACAAGCACTGTAACATTTAAAATGCTGTTTTTGAAATGGAGCCTGGCACTGCGCTCACTTTATATAAAACACACCAGGGCTTCTTTACATCATTTCGATCGAATTTTGCAGAAAACAAAGAGCGCAAAACAGCATCAGCAATTTGATTTAACTGAATGTTACCTGGTCTAGCTCAGGTAAAAACACAAAAGCATCAACACATTAGCCTGTCATTTGTTACCAAGCCTGTTTGTAACCGTGTGTGTGTGTGTGTGTGTGTGTGTGTGGATAGGCTAAGCCCTTGGTCAAACATAAGCAGCTTTTGATTTTGAATAAATATGAGGGAAGGGACACTGGGCCTATTTTGACGATCTATGGCACATAAAGCACATGGTGCAAGTTCAATTTGGGGATGTCCTTGTCCACTTTGCTATTCAGTTGGTGCATAATGTGGGTGCAAAGTGAGGTGCAAGGTGGATGTGCGTGAGGTGAAAGCGCACGAGCAAATTATCTACAGGAGCATCAGTCATTTACTGAAGTGGGCGTAGGAGAAGAGTACCCCCGTCTTCTGCATACAGCACTGCACTGATTGGCTATTTAAGTTATTATGAAGAGTCCTGCTGTGCGTCTCCTGTGTCACGAGCAGAATGTGCGCGCCTTATGAACGGGCCTGTGTACATGTATCCAAACAGCGCGCCCTGTAAATAACAGATCATCATTGTGCTAGACTTAAGACATCGTTTTGTTGGTCAGTGGTGCAAATGCTTTGTGGTGCCACAAGACAGAAATGCGCCAACAATGCCCCCGACAACGCCTCCATTTAAGACCAGTCTATCGCACAGATCGGCACACAAATAAGCACAAGTATATTTGCTGTTTAGATAAATGGGTGCAAGGTGTAAAAATGACAACTGTGTCAGTTGTAAAATAGCGATAACACCTGTGCTGCCTTTGTGCCGAAAGTAAGATTTGGCCCTGCAAGTTTGGACAGTGGCAGAAAAGCTTTCCCCTGTTTCTGGTCTTCATGCTATGCTAAGCTAATGTGCTGCTGGCCAAAACTCTGTATTTACTGTACAAGTCTCTTTATCTATTTCAGCCAAAAATCACAAAGGTATATTTCCAAAATGTCAAAGCTTTTTCTATAGATGTCACAAAACTTGTTCTGTTCATTTTTTGATATAAAAGTTGGTGCGAGATATGTACTGTACCTAACAGCACTGCATTTCTCCTTTTTTATTATGTCAAATCCTGCTGTGCTGTCAGACATGATTTAGTGTTTCTGATTATAACAGTCTATAAATGTGGCTTTTCCAAGCTGAAGGCATTCTGATGTGATCTGCAGGAGCAGGTCCATGGCAGCAGCACTTGCTGTTCCCAGTAGATCTCCTCTGCTGTGGTTACTTAACTTACTTAACAGCATTTATGACAGGCTAAGGTTCATCCAGCCAAAATATTTTCTTAAATTAACTTTCAGCAACATGAGGAAAAAGCTTTCTGTTGGCAAACACAAGTTACTTATTTTCCTTCTTCTTAAGCCACACATCTTTAAAAAAGCTGTTTATTTCTGTGGGGCATTATATTTATTGTCATTTTCTTTTAAGTTTCAGTTAATGCATGCCAAATATTTGTTGTCATATGCATTTTTAGTAACTTTTATTATTTTAATTGTGTTACAAAATGTGGAACAATGTGCAAGCCTGCTGAGTGTAGGAGGAACACTGGAAGTGTATGACATGGCAACCTTGTGAAAGCCCCCCCGACCTTGCAGCAGCAGCTTACCATAGAAGGAGAATATGCCACTCTGCCGTTTCCTCCCCTCTGTGACTGATGCAGGAAGTGACCACATTAACCACGCCTACTTGGCAGGGTTCGCTAGTGACTGATTTCCTGTCTGGTAGCCCTGGAGACTGAGAGAGGCAGTCCAGCAGGGCTCCATTAAAGCCAATTAGCAAGAATGCATTCTAAAACTGCATCTGAGGCCAACTCCAACCCACCAAATGTCACTAATTATGGTGCTTTTTTAAAGCTGAAATTACAGGAGTGGGGTGCTGTCTCTGTGTGCTGCAGGAACTGCATCGTCATCTAACTCTCGCTTTCCCCGAGCGGGGTTACTGAGGTTATGAGCGGGGACGTGCCGTTGTAGCCACCACAGACGAGTAACTTTGGGTTTGTTTTCTAGTCAGCCCACCAAATTATAAATCTCTCAGCTTGGGGTATGTTTGTGGTTTTTGGTTGGGGATTTTTCCCCTGGCGGAAGTCCACATGGCAGACTTTCCTTGTCACACACCAGTTAACATAAACAGCACATACTTAATGCCCACATAATGCGAAAGTCCAAAACAAAATGGGCTCTGATGCACAACTCCAGAATATGGGATTGAATTAACTGACCTCTATTGTAATGTTTGTGTTTCTAACCAAGCTGGATGCCAAACCAATCCACTTATTGAACAAGGAATTGCTGCTGCTGCCAATTCAGACTCTGAACAAGAATCTGTCTTTGTCTTATTTTCTAACCTTTCCAGGCCGCTGACAGCACAGAGCCCAGTCCAAACCCGAGCCACAGCCCGGCCTCCTGGAGGCGGCAGCTACCCAGCAGCGACCTGCACCACCTGGGGAGCTCTTACGACCGGGCATCCAAGACAGCAGGGGCCTCATCCAGGGGGGACCTGTGGGCCAGTCGAGGGCAAGGGTCAGGGGCCAGAGCCGAGGGGAGGAGCGGAGCAGGGAGCAGACTGTGGAGTCGTCAGTCTGAGCATCATTAGGTCAACTGGATCTGAGCAGGACTTTGACAGCAAAAGGACAGGTGGGAGAGGGCAGAATCTTTTCTTCTTCTGACTCCTGAAACACGTTAATTAAAGGAAACTGGTGGTAATTAACCCTGTTTCAATGATGTCACATCTCTTCAGGGGACTTCAATTTAGTTTGCAGCATTAAGCAGACCTGACACTGCTGTAGCACGTTTAACAGCACTGGATTTAGTCCATTTGTCATGGCTTCAGTGCATTGATTTGATATGTAGAGTTATCCCCAGTGAAAGGCCCTATGTTCACTGCATGCAGGAGTTTGCTTCCACCTTACTGAGGCGTCCTAGAGCAAGGCACTTTCAGGTGAAAATATACAATTGCCAGAGAAATCCTTTTGTCTTTAATTTTTGAACATTTTCTAGATTAATTGATCAATTTTCTGGAAAGAGCTGTCGTTTAACAATAATTGAATCAAGAATCAAGAAGATTTTTCTCGAAAGAAAAGCTCTAATAAACTCTATTAAAAACTAATTGAATATTAGTTCATTATCAGAAAGTTTAATCTTCATACGTGTTGGCTTGTATACCAATAAATGTCATACTTTTACATGTGCAGCTGACCTGCTGTACATTGAACAAAAGACTCTTAGAGTTTTGCTGGAAATTAATTGAAATATTTTTAATTCGAAGCTGCGGACCAACGGAGCATTTATTTTCCTTATAATTAGTAATAAATTACCTTGTTCTCTCTGGCAAACTTAGTAGGAATTTTGAGAAATTATCGACCAATTATATCTCCAGAAAAACAGAGGAATGGTTGTGTTAAAATATAAAGGATTAAGCAAGATCTTTCTCCTCATTTTTTTCTTAACAGCACTCCATTAATCTCTCAATGGCACAAGAAGGGCCAGACATCAGTCTCCCATCAACTAGTGGCTACACCATTACCGCCATCTCCAAAAGTCAACATCTGCAGCTTTTATAACAAGCAAAGAAAAGCAAAATAGCAGTCGCAGCCATATAGAACAACAAACCACAGAAATCCGTACTCTGACCCTGAGTGTACGCTGAGACGTGAACAGCTCTCCCTGTCCGGAACTTTCTTTGTCCCAGAAGAGATGTAAGTGGAAAGACAGTGCCTGTACAGTGTTTTGGAGGTCGCCTCATCAGCCCGTGTATCCTCTTCTGCTTCTCATGTTGGATGTATTATAGTGTAATCCTGAAACTTGACAAGGGAGAGGCTGGCATGCTGAGGACGGCTGGAGATTTTCCTGCGTGCCAGAGAAGGTTTAAAGAGAGTTACGAGGAAGAGGGACTCAAAACGTTGAGAATGCCTTTCTCAGAGGACCATTACAGTGACCTCGATGGAGCTGGATGTGTCCCTTCTGCATCAGAATTTCAACTGAAAAAACAACCCAATCGTCCCTGAACAGCAGTATAATGTTTAGGATGCATCTTTATTTCCCAGGGCTGGATCTTCATGCAGAACTCTTCTCAAACTAAAGGATCTTTACATCAAATGTGACCAAAAACAGGAAGCGAATTACCATCTTTGCCAACTCGTACCATGATATTAATTTCTTTTTACTGTACTCACTTTCCTTCGACGGCTGCACTGTGTGTGCCATGCAAACACGCACAAACAACAAGAAAACACATGTAGATTTTAAGCTTCTGGTTCATTTCGAAAGCCATGTCAGCACTTCCTGGCATGCAGCCTCAAACTGGTTTTAATTTGGCCCTTTTCGACGTTGAGCAAACATTCGCTTGTTTCTAAGTAATAACTGAAGAGCACTTGAAAGATCGTGATTCAGCATGCGCTCTGCGTGAAGGACTGCTGGTTTGCTATATTAAAATGAGCAAACATGCACACACTCACATTACTCCTGTCGGACCGGGACCTTATTTATGCTTTTTGCCATATTCTCCACTTATTTAGATTCTCTGTAATTCGCTTCCTGTTCTGTATTATCCCTTCCTTTTTCGGCTTAACTGTATCAAGCCAAATAAAATCTTAGTTTGCAGGCAATAAAATGTAATGCACATGTAGAAAAATAAGAATAATGGAGGGCGACATTGTTTATAACCTCAAACCATGCTGTAATTTCCATTGTGCTTCGTCTTACAGCTGTTGTAATTGTCCTAATCATGTATTCTGAGAGAGCCATAGCAGAAATGGAGCTTCTTTTTTAACTGATCATTGGACTTGAGATTACCAGCGAACCTGGCCTGGCGTGGCGGACATATTCTCAGTGCTGCTGTAAAATGCTGTGTACATGCCGGCCAGTCATAGGAAGACACAAGACTTATAACCACAAGGAACTGACAGTGCAGCTTGTGTGTGTGTGTGACTGGGTTCGCCGTGCGAATCGTCCCAGCTTATCTCCATTTCTTATTTCTACAGAGGTGTATTATTTTGTTACATCGTGATTATCAACTTGTGGTTGGTATCTCATAGCAATCTCTCACTGGCGGGGGCCACAGCAGCAACGGGGGTGCCATAGAAGCAGATTTTAACAGTGGCCAGTAATAAAATATTTTTTTGTGTTTTCATGTAGGTGAATGGTGTAAACTCTGACAGAAACCTCACTGACTTTGTCGAACTTGTCTGTAATGTTTGAGTCTTTCAGCAGGCTCCTGCTGGATTAAAGATCCGACACGCAAGATTCATTGCAGTTGGACACACGACGTAAACTTTGATCCCACAACAAAATTTATGAATGTTGCTATTGAACACAGCCGAGAATGACCAATCGCTTGATGGCTTGATGCCCCAGTCCGACCAGCTGCATTCTTTGTCTGTCTGACAGGATAATGGAACCATAACTGTGACAGCTTGGGACACACAGGATCTTTAACTCGTTCCTCCGCTGTTGGATTTTAATGCTGCGTCGAGTCAGACCCTGCTCGGGATGTTCTGCTTCGGTCATTTCTCGGTTCTCCCGCATTACACCAGCCGCCGTTTATCCGTAATATTTATTCGTCTCCATACATGTACAGGTTCTTTTATTGTGAAGAGGTCTGCGCGGTGGCAGTAGCTCAAGTCTGTCGCCACTTTGTCACTTTACTGGTTATGCAAGCAGGAGATTATATGCAATCAATAAACTGTCCCCCCATGCAATATCTGTAACTATGTCAGCCATCGTGCTGTACATGCAGATCAGGGGTGATGACTCTGTGGTGAGAAGTTTTTCATTCATTTCCATTATTTACCATCTGTTAGAATATCTACAGTATGCTTACCTGTGCCTTGAGATGCATTAAGAGAAGTAGATTGTCCCAACGTGGAAATCTGATTTTGAAGTTCTTTTTTACTTCTTTTTTTTTTTTTACATTTGGACGATTGTCATATGGAATATCATAAAAGCATAAAAAAGAGGTTTCTTCAAGGGAACTCCTCCCTGAGGGATGTCAAAACAAAGTTCCCCATGAAAAAGCTATTTTTTTTCTCCCCTTACCTAACTTCAAAGTACCCTCTTAAAGAATATAGACCGCTCCGCCCAAAAAGCTCTGTCCTTTGGATCTATCTGTCCAAGTCACGGGGTGCAGCGCAGCCTCAGAGAGGATTGCTATGTGGCCTCTTCATGGTCACTGCTGGCTTTATGAAAGAGCAAAAAACAGACCAGACGGACTGTTTTAGAGCTCTTAATGCACATGCCAAGACTTGATGATCATATAGTCCTTCTGTGCTTTCTCGGTTGCTGTTTCTCCTACCACTCTTCATTTACCAAGGGGGAATGCCATCTCTTCCCTAATCTCCCATCTTTTCATCCAATTCCAATTTTCCTTTTAGTGTAAGTCAAACGTCCCTCCCTCCAACTTTCCTCTCTCCCTCTTTCTTTCTGCATCTTTCTTAGACTGTCATTTTCTAAAGAGAAAGTGAAGTTCTAAACAGTTATGTGTGTTGTGGGTTCAGACGCTTGTTTTTTGAAGGCCAGAGGCCTGTCACCACAGTGATTGGCAGCTCCCTGGGTAGCTGAAAGGTCAGAGGTCAGTGCTTGGTCTAATCCTGTCTTTATGTCTTTACTCAGGGCTTCTATATACAGGAGGGAGGAAGATGGACAGCCTGGCAGTTTAAGGATAATTAAAACGGTTGAGGGTATCGAATGTCCAGTTTTGCCGTAGAAACGTGGGGTGGTCGCCCATTGGTGCAAGTTGTCATTAATATGTCAGCGAGGGCTCTCGTTTGAAAGCTCGACATGTGAACTGGTGTCCAGCAAGCTGCTGCAGATCGCTGAGTAAGAAGGTGCTGAATGACAAATGTGCACGTGTGTTTGTCGGAGATTATTTTTATTTCAGGCTGACGTCACTGCAGCCCAGAATGGCTCTATATAGAAACTTGGTGATGCAAGAGCCCTCCTCAGCCCTCATTCTGCCTTACTGCCTTCTAAAGTTCTACCCTCCGCCCAGTACATGTCATTTATTGTCTCATGTCTACCAAGAAGAAAATTCTGGAGTTTCACCCGTCCTCACTACAACTATATCATGCAACCTCTGTCATCCCCCCCAGCAACCCACCCACCCACCCAGAAGAGAGTATTTGAGTCGAGGGGTCCCAAGAA
Organism: Naso thynnoides; assembly: GCA_029783665.1. Lineage (NCBI taxonomy): Eukaryota > Metazoa > Chordata > Actinopteri > Acanthuriformes > Acanthuridae > Naso > Naso thynnoides. The sequence continues at coordinate 11,777,592 of JAQLOL010000007.1, read as the reverse complement.
GAACCCAGCTGTCGGAAACTGTAAGTTTTATGATGCGTCTCCCTCCTGAGCCCGGCTTCAAAGAAAGCACGGCTCAGTGTGAGGGCAAAGTTGAAACCGTGTCCTCTGACATGCATGCTTCCTTTCCTCCCTGCAAGGCCCCCAAAGTACACTAACACCCAACTGTGCGCCCATTGAAACCTGGCCAGAATCTGTGTGCCAGCATAAGGACCAGTTTAGGCATCTATGTGCGTTTTGGGCAACATGCCCACTACTTACATGTTATAGGTCTCATTCAATACTTCCAGTGGCAAGAGACTGTACAGTGTTGACATGGTGGAATGTACTGACTGGTCATGTGGGACTTTTGGAGTTTCAAGACTTCTGTGGGTGTAAAGAAACAGCCAGGGGGCTCTTTGAGAGTTTTTATCAGTTTTATCCTCTTCTTCCTGCATGATGGCAGTTTTGCAGAACATTCATTGTGTTGCAGCATTGGTATAAAAGCTGCGGCATGAGTGGGATATTTAGGACATGGTTGTGAATGATTTGAAAGTTCTTAGAAGGGCCAGAGGTGGTTGAGCAGCAGAGCAAGAGGCTGCTTCTGCTTCCCTTTAAAAAAAAAAAAAAAAACTTAAGAGTTTACAGCAATCCTCTTAAGCCATGCTGGTGTATGTATAAACATCCGTTATTTACGAGTCATTGTTTTTTTCCTCTTTATAAAGTAGACTAGAATGTACTTAGTGGAGATTGGAGTGGTGGGTCAGAAATGGCTCTCGGCAGCGAGCAGGCCCTTGTCCTCAAAGGCCTCCATTGTGAAGCCAGGGTCATGGTGTCATTGGGTGGCGTCGGCTGTAATCTGCACTTAACCAGCACTTAACTTTAAGACCTCAAACGACTAATGCCCCCTTAGTCCTCTTGTCAAAAAGTTTCCTCCTTTGTGTCCCAGCGTTGTACTTGAACTGTGCTTCAGCGGCCGTTTGCTGACTGCACCACAGTCGAATATGTTATGTGTTTTTGCACCAGCCAAATTAGAGTATTTAAGAATCATCTCACCAGTTAAGGAAATTAAGGAAAGGAAAATCATGCATTCAGTGAATGAGTCGTGTTTGAACGTATTTTTTAAGGTATGGCACCCTGTTACGCCTGCATCTCAGCCTTCTAACGTTGTGCCAAAATCATTCCACAGTATTTCCAGTTTACAGACGGAGACAGAACCAGTGTTTCCCCTGATGGATACCCTGTCTCTAAAATACTGAAATTAAGGGGAAATAATCAGTTTGAGGGTTTTCTTTTTTTTTTATTTTCTGCTTATATATGTTTTTATTTTATTTCTTTTTGTCAAACAAAAGATGTCTTATTTTGGAAGCTATATCGGATAGATTTTATTTAAGGAAAATCTTGTAATTTTGTAAAGTGGGCCTTATTATTGAAATATATTAAGTATTTGTCCATCTTGATTTTAAGAATGATATTTTTTGCAAGATAATGTATCTTCCTCGTTGTTATTACACTCCTGGAGAGTTCTTCTTCCTGTTTTGTGTGTTTGTTCTTTTAATGTCCGACATTTCTCACGACCTGGAGACATAATGGCACACCGTGGATCACAGAGAGAGAGAGGGTTGTTCATCGAAGAACGAGAGCGCAGTGCATTTTGTCAGAGCGTCGCTCACCGTGTGGCATCCCGTTTATATCAGGGACCATTCAGTGCTTTGCCTCTCTGTTTTCCCTCACTCATTAATTCAGGGTTTGTGCATCATCTGTGCTGTATGTTTGCAAGTGCTGCCAAAGAAAGAAGTGTGCAGGCCCCTTGACGCCCATGTAAATATGCAAACACTTACAGATAATCAAATAAAAAATCAAAATACAACACCTAACTGGATCGCATCTCTCTTACATACATTCATGCACAGATGCAAGAATTTCAGGCCTGCACAATCAACTGTCTTCCTTTTCATTTCCGAGTGTTAATAAGTTTCATTTTGTGTGCAGACGAAGGAGACTGACAGACAGGGGTGTCAAACACAAAATGTGTGTAATACAACCAGAACAAAAGGGTTTTTATGAGTTATTATTGCTTCTTAGTGTGTCAGCAATGCCAGGTGGACTGTGTGGGGAGGCTGTTTTTTTCCCCCTGTTTTAGATTAATACATTGTGCATGTTTTAACCTTACTGTGGCTGGCGCACTCTGCATGTAGGTCTCTTGAAGCTGCCAACTGTACAGCAAACCATATGTATTCCAATAAAAATAAAACCAACCTGTTTGTAACACGTCTCCATGTTGGAACCTGCGTCTGTCTGTGAGTGTGTGCGTGCGTGCGTGTAAAACTCCCAGTGTATGTTAATCTCTTTTTAATGCTTTTTGCAGAACGAGCTCAGCAAGTTTTGATTTCATAGTGGTACACCCTCTGCATGTGTGTGTGTGTGTGTCCAATCTGCTGGTTTGAATGGAGCGAAGAGAACAGCAGCTGACGGTTTGCAAAATAAGCAGGCAGACAAATGAGGCAAATTGGTCAGGTACAGAGGAAAACCACAAGCTGTTGTGGAATGCAAAGTCAGCACACACGACTTTCTCTTAAACAGCTACGCCTCGCCTTGTGAAACCCAGCACTCCTGTTCCTGCAGCTGAGGGTGAAATCTTCACAATCTAGTTGGATAAATCATGAAAGTGCCCATCCTCTCATCCTGAGGGTTTTCATCCTCTCATCGGTGCACCTCAACTGAAACTTTTTCATTTTAACTACTTAACCTCAAGCTCAACCTGATAATTTCCCACATTTCCAAGAGCAGTTTAGTTTAATTCCAGAGAACAAGCCTGAACGTGTTAACGTGTCATTAATCTGCATGGCCTTTATGTGTAGGTGGAAAAAGTAATGGAGCAAAAGATCAAAATGTTCTGAATGTGAACAAGTGACTTCTGATGCTCGGCTGCAATGCATTCTGGTCTACTGAGGCCACTGTTAATGGACAACACTCACTGTAAAATCACAGTTTTACACTCACAATCCCAAAGACATCAAACTGTATTTTACACATCTTTAGATACAACTATACATATACTAATAGACATTTAGATAACTTAATGAATAAAAAGAAGAGCTTAATTCCTAATAAAACTCCCTCAAAATCTCAATCTGAAATTAATTTAACTGGCTTATTTAATTCATGCTTCACTTCTTGTGGTGACACAGTGTTTTATTAAAATCTCTGCTGAGCCTTACTTCACTTCCAATAAATTCAAGATTTAATTTCTGCAAGTTTTTGAAGTGCACTTTTAACAAGCATTATTTTGGTATACTTCATGGGGCCACAAGATGATTGTAGGGAGCTGCAATGTGGGCCTGTACATGGAGAGAACTGTTAAGATCCCCCAGTGTAAAAATACTCCCGTTATGAGTAAGAGTCATCTGGTCAGAAGGCAGAGTATATTAGCAAAATGTGGTTAAATTAACCCATCAAAGTAAAAGTACTCGCTCAAAGGCAAGATTGCCTCTGTAGGTAGTTGACTGAAATTCATACTGGATGTTATAAATAACTTTTCTTTACCTACTATGATGGCTACGATGAATTAAACTTTCTGCTGTGAAGAGGCAGTACTGTGAATCATGAATGCTTATTGTCTTGGGCTTCTTTTAGATTTTAATCGACTAAAGAGGCACAAGAAAAAGAAAAACCCTGTAGTCAAAGTTCTCCATTTAGTACTGCAAAAGAGAACTGAGAGCAGGCCTTGGTTTGTTTGAGGGGTGTCATGAGTCAAAATGGCTGAGAGTCAGGGGTTAACACTGTCTCCTGCTTGTTTAGTTTAATCTGTCCTAAGTTCAGATGCAGGGAGGTGCTACCCTAACACAGTGGTGCCTGTTTGGACCCTGGTACTCCTGAGCCTCAGCGCGGATGCCTGACCTGAATTAGTGCTGTGAAGTCAACCATGGAAATGACTCAGTTTACTCCAGGCGAGTGTAGGCGGACGATGATGTAGGAGTGAGAATGAGGCTTCACTGCCTACAACAGGTGTCAAAAAACTGAAGGAGATGTTGATTGCGAAAATAAATACATAGGGTCACTAAGGTTGAGTCTACAGCACTGAATAAATGTATAAATCTGAATAAATCTAGTTTAATAGCTAGCATGTCATAAAAGGATTTCATATTTAGAGAAGTCATTGTCTACTGGACTGCTATGAGGTTCATGTCAAGAGGTTGTGCTAAGGCACAGTGGTGCTTTGAGCTAAACGCTAACTTATATTTAGCAGGTATAATGTTCACCATCTTCACCTTTATGGTTTAGTGTGTTGGCATGCTACTATTAGCTGAGTAGCAGGGAACTTAAAGTACAGCTAACAAATGGGAATGTCATTAGGTTTGCTAAATAAAGTGTGATACTGGCCTGATGATGGTTTTACATGAAGTTAAATGATTACCAAAGTCACTACTTGTCCAATTCATTTTCTGGGGGACATGAATGTCTGCACAAAGTTGGCCCCCATCCAACAGTTTTCAAGACTTTTCACTCAAAAACAAACGGCAGCTCCATGAAGGCACCGAAGGGAAAGTCCGGCAAACGTGAAAGTTAAAAGGATTCATCCTATGGGGAACATGAATATTTGTACAAAACTGAATAGTCATCCATCCAAAAGTAGTTGTGACATTTTACTTAAAACCACAAACGATGTCTTACAGTGGCAGTGGAGAAGCAGTCTGGTAATCACCAAAGTTAATAGGATTCATCATCTGAAGAACATGAATGTTTGTACAAATTTAGTTGCAATCTGTCCCACAATTTTTGAGTCAATTTGCTCAAAACTCCAAAGGACAGCCTCACAATGACACTGACAGAAGAGAGTGAGGGTTCTTCTTCAGAGAAACGTAAATATTTGTACAAAAATTCGAGGGAATCCATCAAAAAGCAAATAAGCCGTAGCGATAGAATGGTGAAAAATACTGAAATTACTGCACAGTGACCATATCATCTCTGGATTGATTTCATATTTTAGTGTTACAGATGATTTTCAAAATACACAGAACAGCATGTAGGTGTTTGTACCTGTGCAAGTGTGCATTCCACCCCACACCTATGAATCACAGGAGATGTGCTCAGACATGCTGTGGTCTCATCCAGAGGATTTTTATAACCAGTTATCTGACTTTCTGTGTCTTTGCCTCTCTCTAGTAATCAGTTGATGTGGGCTTGAGGCTATTATGAAAAATAACCTCACCAGTCAACATTTATACACTGCTCTAAGCCTACGGTTTACCAGAGAGGTGAAAATACCCGAGTGCTGCAGTCCAAAACCCCAGCTCAAATTACTGTTGTTACATCAAACATCTCCTTTGGTCACGATAATAATAACCACATCTCTGGGGGAAAACAAGGCTTGTGACGTTCAAGCGTGCATGGAAACAGAGGGGCAGGGAGCCCTGAAATACAAATCCAGGAAAAAAAAAAGCTCATAGCTCACGGCCGACCATTTTAATCTCCCCCTCATTAATCAGATCCCCCACTATGTGGGGCTGCTGCCAGGGACCCTCATCTCTCTCTCCCTTTCACACACACACTCAGAGTTATACAGACCCTGGGAAGCAGCCAGACCTGCAATGGAGGAGGGTTAATGGAAGGTCAGAGTAGAAGCAGCCATGTTACTGTTGTACATGCTTGAAGTATGACAACTGCACATTTGCAGGTGATAAAAGGACAGACAGCACTTTGTTCAGAGTTAAATATCTGAAAATTTTGTCTGAAAACATGACTTTAACCCTGTTTCACTGTTAAGAAACACAGTTTCCAAGATGCAATTTCTCTCTTCTTTTAATAACAAAACAATTGACAATATAAAAAAGTATGTGGTGACAACCTTAATAAAATACTTAAACTGCTATTGAAACAAAAACATCATCATTCTTTCAACATATTAGACTTTTCAGATTTAAAACAAACTATTTTTTTTTTTACTACACTCTGCATCCTAAATACAAAGTAAATTCAAGAGGCATACAGCTACAGTACACAGCATTGTTTTAAGACAACCAAGATGAGGCCTCTGAATGACACCAGAGAAAAATGTCTTTCACTTTGAGAGGCAGAACAGTTTTAGTGGGTTGAGACTGTGAGACTAAGCTGGTCATCTGTCTTATATCTGGTTCTGTCTTGTGTGTACAATTAGTATTTAGACAGGTGCACATAAATAGAGGTTGGGTTCTACAAACATGCTCCACATGGAAATCAAGTACACCGAGTCACTCTGAGTACCAAAAGTAATGCCATGCTTTTCTTTTTAAGACTGGGATCTCACATATTTAGAAAGTCTTAGTTAAGTTAGTACATGTGTATGTGACAAAACTGGGATTTATTTATCACTCTCTGAGCCAGTCTTTGTAGTAGGTTACATGTGTCTCCATGTTTTGCTTCATATGCATACAGTTGAGATTATCTCAAAATAAAACTCTGAGGAGCCGAAATACTCAATCTCAATTTCACATTATAGATAAAGCCAAAAAATTGATCCTCAATGTGTCATAACTTGAGTAAAGGCAAAGATATATTGTCTGGTACAACTATTAACAGTTCATGGGCACATTTCTGTATTTTCTTGGAAAAAAAATGCTGCAGTTGGTCTGAGAGTCTGGAGTTGGCAGGAAAGCAAACAGGCATTTTCAGACGCTGGGGGTGGGCTGAGCCTGCTGAGGGTTGCTGGCGGCTGTGGGAGTGGCCTGTCGGGGAAGTGTGTACATAGCACCCAGGAACTGATCTGCGATGCGCCCGGCCTCACGGAGCCCACTGAGCAAGGCGCCATGGACTGTGGCGGGGTAATTCCTGATCGTGTGCTCCCCAGAGAAGAAGAGACGAGGTACGGGCTGTGGGGAAGAGAAAAACCACATTTAGATAGATGTGTCCCAACATGAGGAGGAATTTCTGAGAAAAAAAAGGGGACTGATGAGAGAGGAAAAAGCATGGTAGTAAACTGCCAAAACCCATCAGGCGACGCATAAATATGACTTGTTCACATCAATCAGCATGCCAACATCAAAACGGCCAAAAAAACATCTGTGTGGGGAACAAACTACTCTGCTTTGGTTTGGTTAAATATTGTGGTCGCAATGGGATGCCTTCTCTCCCTTGCTTTGTCACACACACATACACAGACATGAACTCACATTCTCAACAAAACATCAACCCCGCGCCACAGGTTCGTCTGCATTTAGGTGCTTACCTGTGAAGCTCCAGGAATAGCAGGACCGGGTGTGATGGGCTGCGCCATGAGGTCGTAGTCGTTACATGAAGAACCTGCTGCCACGTATGAGTAGGAGCCCCGCGCCCACGGGTCTGCACGCCAGCGAGTGACCACAGTCTCCTTCGGCTGCCATGACGACAAACAACACATACTTTAGAGGAGTTTCCATGATGATGTCGGGGGGACCTGTAAACAGCTGGATGGAAAACAGTTCCAGCGCTGGCCTGCATGCATATGATTTTATCCCATTTGAAACCATACGCAAATGATTTATAATGGTGGGTGGTTTGGATACAACTCCATTTATGAGTGCCTTTAACATGTGCTGGCGGTGTAATGTGCTGGTTATGGGGGTCGATTCAGGAATGAATGTGACATTCCACTTTAAGTAGTGGAAAAAGCAAAGAACATGATTTGTAAACAGCAAACATAATGAAGATGTACGTGAACAAAACTGCCAACTATTTCAGATTTTGTGTTTTTGGGAGGAAAACACTATTTACGAGGACAGTTAAGATGTATAACCTGTGGTACGGCACTGCTTCCAAATATTCCTTTGAGAATGGCCAGGCAGCGTCCGACAATCACATCATCGCTGATGTTCTCCATGATGCCGGCCGCCTCACCAGCCATCAGAGCGAGCAGGATCGGGGCTGAGGAGAGAAAAGGCACAAGTTGTTCCAGAGACTTTTTACTGATGTGTTGAAGAAGCAAAGGGCACATACGAACAGGAACTATATCTCAGTATCCCATCAATCTGCATCTAATTATCCCAAACCACAGAGTGCTGCTAAAGAGAGATCTTGTCACCTTTATAGAGGTTCCAGAAGAGGAAAAGTTCGCCCCGACTCGCTGTGGTAGAGCCGACGTGACCAAACAGGTTCACGCTGGGATCCCAGAACACGCGGTCAAAACACAACACCACCTTCAGACAGGGAGGAGCACACAATAAAAACAGTCACGTAACAATCAAAGCGCTTATTTTAATCACAACCTCAGCTGCCTGTGAAGCACACTGCAGGCTCAGCACATTCACTGCATGTGGATGTTTGAGTGGCACAGTGCCCTCTGCTGGATGTACAGCTGTAGTAGCAGCTCAGATTGCATAATAATGCAGTATTCTTCACTGTGCTGCAATAGAATGAGGAGATAAACGACTGTGCTGCAAATGATGCTCGGCAACAGAGAGAGCGCGGGAGCTGTTGGATCAGGAGTGACGCAGAATGAGCACTCTGATCGGATTACCAACACACAGGCAAAAAAAAGCATCTTCCACTCACACATCACCAGGCTTTGACTGCCTCTCCTCTCCTATAGCAAACACACTGCCCACGCTACCCTCTGGATCTCATTCGCCATCCTACTTTTACGCATGATATCAGTGGGCAGTTTGGGGGAAGGAGGGAATTCTCTGACATCCGAGCATCTAACCATTACATTTTCATATCATGATTTATTGGGAAAAGCAACAAGGAAGGAGGAGTTAAATCTGTGTATGCAGCATGTTGCAGACACGGACGATGACGCATATTAACCTGCAACAAATTATTTTTAGCTCTCTACCACTGCTAGTCATGAGTCTAGTCTGAGACAACCGCAGCTTTAAGAGAAGCATTTGGTCTCCGCAGGGAACCAAATCCTCATGCCAGCAACACGCAACATGATTTAAAAGCTGACTTGAACTCTGATTTGAACATTTATGATGGTTTTAAGGACTTGACAGTTTGCACATGTCTGCACAAAATAAGGCAGGCACACATGATCCTGTAGCATTTCACTGTTTGGCCTCTCACTTCTGGCCTGGTAAACCTGACCCATCCACTAGGCGAATTAATTTGCTTTGTTAAAATGCTTTATGTGATGACTCATTGAAGGGGCCGAGGACAGCAGCTCCGGTCTGTGTACGCAGCAGTTTACACAAATTGTTGGTAGCCTACAGGCAGACGAGTGGCACGGCTATTAACGTGAATTTGACAACCTGATAAACAATCACACAGATGTTGTTGTATTGTGTTGTGACATTAGCTACGTCAGTTTTAGTGTCTCTGTCCTTTGTTTTTAACATGGTGTGCTGTACCAAGGCTGCTAAGTCTAAAGTCCACACTGCACAGGTCGGTAGAAAGACTCCTACAAAAGGCTCCTATTCTTCCCTACATGTAATAATCACAAAAAATGGTAACTGCAAGGCTGTTATCCATCTTGTTGGAATATTTCTTTTACTTAATACTGCGTAGTTTTCAATTACGAGGGGGTTTCGACTCGCCTGAAATTCCCCTCAAACATGGCAGAGGCTTGCCTGGAGTGTGAAGGGAAAGACGGGGCAAACGGCTCTGATTGGTTGCATCCAGAAGCAGTTTTGACTGCAGCCGTTGGCACTGCCCCTCGGAAATGAACTCTTCCTTGAAAAATTAGTTTGGCTGAGCCAGGCTATCTCACTTCAACGTCAGGCTACTCAAACATGCTCATGTCTGGTGAACTGTTTGTGGACAGCAGGAACGACAGAGGGGAGCCCAGTATGCTTCTTTAAAAGTACAACCTTGTTGAGGTTGCCGAAGCCCATCCTCTGTATGGCAGCTGTCTTCCACTCAGGCAGTGGGGGCACAAACTGCACAGCGGGGGGCTGCTGCTTCAACACGCCCAGCGGCAGGGTGCACAGCACGGCGTCACACTTGTAGATGAAGGTCTGCGTCGTGGAGCGAGTGTTGACTGCTATCACTTCACAGCCTAGAAGATAAGTAGATGAATGATTAAGATTTTACATCCATATGAATCTGACAATGGATCATGTGACCTCACACACACTTGTGTACGTACCAGAGGCCGTGTATCGGACCTGACGCACTGCTGTGTTTAGTTTGATGTCCAGGCCTTCAGCCAGGGCCACAGGAACACAAGAGTAACCGTTCCTCACTGTCAGGTGACTGCCAGTGAACTCAAAGTCATCATCCTGTAGAGAAAATAAAACCCATCATGCCTGCATGAATGATTAATGTCTTACTGTAATAAAACAGTAGCTCATTGTTCCACTAGCAATAAGTTACTACGTACGTGACATTGTAAGAAGCCTGAGGAACTTTTCAATGAAAGATCATTGTTAGGACTTCACAGTCATGACATTTCAAACTGGATACATGTATGTACCTGATCCCAATGCTTGAGTGAAAGGGTGGAGAGGGGCGTAGCGTTGGCAAACTCCAAGTTGGCAAAGTGCCAGTCTAGGATCTGCCGATCCCTGGATGACAGGTAAACATCACTGTGGGAAAAGAAGGGACGTAATGAGACGCGGTGATGTGCACTGACAGCTATTCACACATCAGAGGGACAGGTTCACTCCTGCACAAGCTCAAAGAGCTGCACTAAAGGCCGTGCTGAAGGAACAATGCAGATGTGAGCACTTAACATTAACTGAAAAATGAATAAAGGGCAAACTGCCACAGGACACAAACATCTGTTACTACAGGCTACAGGGCTCCAACAAGCAGTCATCTATTATAACCACTGAGGGCTGGCTGACATTTCATTTTATAATTGTTCTTAAAGACATCATGTGAAGATCTGCATTGACAGATACGTCTCATGCTAATATACTGATCCAAACTAGATCAACGAGCTGCTGCTGCCTCTGTTCTAGCTGGATTCAAGTGTTTCATGGCCATGCTGGGTCAGGGATTATTGGTGGATAGCTGAAAAAGTAGCTATAAACGGCAGTGTTTAGAGTAAAAATTAAAATGTTCTCATTATTAAGTGGCAGCAACATAAACCAAATAATTCAGACTTTAGTGTATTAGTGCTTGCTGAGAGCTCAGAAATGTAAAACAGCACTGTATCAGTGAACCATACTTTTAAAAATGTTCATTTTGCATATTTTATGGTAAACACTAATTGTTTGTTGGTGTAAAGGCTGCGTATTTATCGTCATTTACACTGAACAATTCGACATTCTCCTCAGGGGACGAAAAGAAACAAAGTCTCTTACTGCACAGCAACTGGTGACCTGAATTTGAATGCCATCTCTGCAACTATGCACCTTCATCGAAATGATGTCACATTCATAATGTCTGTGCATGGGATCTGCATTATGTGAGGACGTCTTTTTGACATTTTTATAAAGAATGTCTCTTTTTTTTTGGCATACTGGCTGCGACCAAATTTCCCCCTGTGGAATAATAAAATGTTTGACTTGATTTTGAATGTAAAATTACACCATTAAACAGAAGAATGTTTGCAACCTGAGAAAAGTGGACTGAACAAAGAGAGACAAGTTCAGCTTTAATGTTGCCACCACATCCTCACCCCCCCACCCCCCATCTTCTGGCTAACGTACAGCAAGTTGTTTTACTCATATGACATCAGTCGTAGGCTGAGAGGGATTGGTTACCTGGGTGGATTGGCCTCGAGCTCCTGCAGCTTCTCCTCCAGTTTGACCTGCATCTCCACCAACTCATCGTACTCCTTCACAAGGACAAGGCAGACAGCAAGGAGACGTAAACAAAACTGGACGTGATTATTTGTTGATTTTTTTTTCAATAGTTCTGAACGAAAACAGTATAAAGACAATGCATTGACATTTTATCTCATTACCTTTTTAATTACATGCTTTTATTAAGTTGATGCTGGTTAACTAGTTGGGACAGAATAAATAAAAAACTTGGAAACCTGTGGAATCCTCAAAAACAGTTATTTGGAACATTCCACGGGTAAATATTGTTCACTGGTAACAGATGATGGTATCATGGGGCATCTAAGTAAAGCTCAACTGTTCACAGACAAGGACGAGGCAAATTCCGACCACTTGCTGAAACACTCGATTGCTTAAAGGATGTTACAACATGTACTCAGGAGCTCTTTGTAAAACTGTTCTCAGTTTGTCTGCCAGTAATTAGTCTTTTTTTTGTTTAAATTTCACAAATCATGAAAATCTAGAAAATTTAAAATTCAAACTAATCAGTTTAACCAAATGTTGATACATTTTTATTAAATTGCTGATACTTTACCATTCTACACTGATTATAAGCTATACACAATTATTACACATTATCAATAATAAAAACTGCAAAAAACAATATTTCGCATCAAATTTAACTGATGTCAGATTCAGGAGCTGGTGATGTTTTTTAAATAGGTAGGTGTGTGTGTGTTGCATGCTTGTGCATGTGGTATATGTGTATGTGTATGCATGTGTGTGTGTGTGTGTGTGTGTTTTCAAGGTAAAAACCCAGAGGGTTTCAGCTCATGCAGAAAGGACGAGCAGTGTTGACAGAAAAGGCTGACTCAACCTGCTCATCATATCACCACAACAGAACCGACTATGGCTGCAGCTGTGAGTCTGCTGGTACCACCTACACCGCCGGGCCCCAGGACACAGCAGCACTGAGTCAAACGTCCTAATGATGCCACTAAGCTAGCAGGCTGTCCTGGGAAAATACTGAAATGGAAAGAATACCGGAAAACATCCAGAGACAGCCGTCCCCTGACTGGCCTTAAAATCTTGTTATATGGAGTAGTCATGCATGTCATGAATACACACAAACACACACACACACACAAATGCTTATTCTGTCTTGTTGCAACTGTGTGTGCACATCCACAGAAATGAAGACAGACTGTGATTCAAGACCTTGAAGTGGTTTGTCAGACAGCGGATTGGGAGCAGACAAGTCCGATTCAGACACCAGCTGTGTTTAAACCAACTAAAACCTCGGTCTAAAACACACACACACACACACACACACACACACACACACACACACACACACACACACACACACACAAGAAATGGAGGTGATTTATCTCAA
>JAQLOL010000007.1:11732168-11751532 GCA_029783665.1 Naso thynnoides | reverse complement strand
TGTACAAGAGCTGTCTCTGGCTTTATTTCCAGACTTTGCCAATTTACAGAGTCTATATGTGCAGGTGGTGAAGATGTCTCGGGTAAGATGACTACAGGAGTGTGTGTGTGTGTGTGTGTGTGTGTGTGTGTGTGTGTGTGTGTGTGTGTGTGTCTCCAGTGCACTCTGTCCCTGACAGCACACTCATGTCAACAGAAACACAAAAACTAACAAGTCTACTTATGCACGGTTTAAGAATATATTTTTTGGAAACTACTGGCGCTATGTTTTGCATATTTATTGCAATTTGAGGTTGGATTTCCTTCCTGAAGTGACATCGCGTGTAATTGCGTCTTTTTGTATGTATTCTTGTGGCGTTTATCGCGTACATCACTTTTGGTCTGAACACACCTTTACAACTTGCCCCAGGTTGGCTCACAACTAACCTCACAGTGGGGCAGGTTGTAACAATGGAACTCCTTGTATTTGACATCAGTTAATTAATTATGTGATATAGTTAGAGTAGTCTGAAACACTGCTATTTGTAATAAACAAGTGGGGGCAATGTGTGTCCAAATTTTAGAGTTTATCACAAAAATTCAATAACTTCTAGGTACTGAGACAAAAAGTGTTTCAACCATCCCCAGTCTCCCCTATCTTGTTTTCAAACTTCTGCCTTTATTCAGACTGAATGAAATAATGAATGACAACTGATGCTGCGTGAAACTGAATGAATGAACCGATGATACGTGGATCCCTATTCGTACAGCTTCTTCTAACAATGTCTTATTTTCTCTGTTTTAGACAAAATGCTTAATCAACGAAGGAGGAGCCAGCGTATTCGAGCCCAATTATTTGGTTGATCAGTACAAATGTTTTAACCACAAGTTTTTACCTCCTGTGAATAATCTAAACACATGCAGGGTGTTTCTCCTTGAGAAAAGTCAAGTTGAAAAAAGTGGGTTGCATGTCTGCTGCCTTGTGTGAAAGCCAGGTTAAACAACAACAAAAAAAACCTTTCAGTTCGGCGAACGTTCCCTGAAGGTTTGTTAATTGCAAAACAGGAAAACTTTCCAAAATTAACGCAAGGGAACGATCGCTGAGGGGTCCAGACAAGTTCCCCTAACTTTCAGGCAACCTTCCCAGAATGTTCAGTTATTGGGTTTTTAGTTTTCCAGATCTATGACGAACTTCTGCTTTGAGCTTAATAAGAAACATGTCCAACATTTCATATGTTAAGCTTTATTGCTTCTGTACACTCCAAGTTTTTTTTTTTTATTCTTCATGGTTCTGAATACTTATAAATATACAAGATAAGATGCAAAAGAATGCTTGCATCTCAAGTCTTAATAGTACAAATAGCATGGGTCTTCAAAGTGCTGATCATGAAATGCTGGTCAAATTGTGAAAGAAATTTAATTATAACAACTACTATACTATCACAGAATCAATATCGTCATTATTCAGAATTTGGCTCCATTTGTTAAACATTTTCTAGTAAAATCTGTTCAGTGGCTGAGATAGATTTCTGGATTTACTGCTGCATCATCACAGACAACTCCCTTTCTCCCCCTACCGGTCAAACACGCTTAAATAAAAAAAGACGGGGAAAAAAAAAAAGATTTGTCCAATTGCATTGTGGGAGAAGCAGTTTAAGACTGGCATAGTCCAATGAAATACTCACCTTTAGAACGTCAAGTACCACAATTCATTGCGCTAAAAAAAAAATTGACGGCAACGGCTGCGGCATTTTGACAGCAGCAGCAGTCAGTCAGGCAGCCAGTCAGCCTTTGGTTGGTGCTGTAGTCAGTCAAGGAACGCCACCGTTGTTTCTTTGTTCACTTTCACACCGCGACCGGTCGGAGTTGGCCGCTTTAAAGAATGTCTGACGGTGGGGGGACGGAGGAAAACTCCGTCAGCATCGAGGTTTCGGCCGTTCAGACGGTGGCCGACACCTCGGTGCTGCAGAAGCACATTAGGAAATTGGTACCGCTGCTCCTGGAAGATGGCGGCGAGGCCCCGGCCTCACTGGAAACCGCCCTAGAGGAGAAGAGCGCCGTGGAGCAGATGAGAAAATTCCTGGCCGATCCTCAAATTCACACAGTCCTGGTCGAGAGAAGTGCACTTAAAGGTATATTTGAAAGGAAGCTGCCAGCTGATATGAATTGAAGTCACTAACATTTTCAGGAAGTTAACATTGGTTCATTACTGCAACTAAACGTACTGACGTTTTTTCTGTAACGTTAGCAAATGAAAATTCGTCACCAACGGTGCTTGTAAGCTAACGTTAGTCAGTACTGTGCGACAACAATATAAATCTATCAGTCAACGTTAGCTGACAGCATGACAGTGCTAAATTGTTGGACAACCGCCCCAAGTTACTCCAGGTAACTTCAGGGATGTGAAAACAAAGGTAATGACAAAACAATTTTACAATGATTTGAAAGTGCTCACTATTAGCTGTCATGTTTTTCCAGTTAGCGTTAATAAAACGTTGGCTTTTATATTCAGGTGTACTTTACTTCTAAAGCTCCTAGACTGCTTGTTGATAACGGACTTAATGAGAAAATGGAACAAACACACAGTGCAAACAAAAACACAAGCCCCGATTTATGAAACGGAAAAGCAAAATCATAGAAATTCACAGAGAATGAAGTCTTTGTAATCGCCACAAGTCATGTTGTGTGCACCTTCTTGGGGTTTTTATCATGTGAAACAGCTTGTTTCAATGGACACACTGTCGTCGCTTTTCTGCAGGGGAGTTAAGCCGCACAGCCGCCTGATCTCAACGTCACTGATGTTTTATATTAGTGTTGAACTTTGATACTGCACATGATGAGCCACTGAGCCTGAGCCTGAAGGGTTTGGATTCCCAGCCAGGGTCACTGTCTCAGCCTATTGGTGTTTTTGCTTTATAAAAATAGTGCTGCTGCAGTGCAGATGGCTATCTTAAGAGGAGGATCATGGGGACATGGATGGAAGTGGATGAAACTGAAAGTGTCAAACTGCAGTGTCACCTCCTGCGTCACAGCTTATTATACTCTGACAAACCCACCTCCTGTAGAGCATTTAAATGGTGTAATGTAGAAAAATGTCTGACTCTACTTGTCAGAGGAGAAAATTAACAACTTAGTTGGTTTCAGTGTGTAAAACGGCTGGCGCAGCACTCATTGATCAGTGATTAAGATTGGCAAGATGAAGAGTGTCATGAGCTGTGTCTTTATAATTGTTTGGATAAAACAGAAGATATGATTTGTTCGTCACACAGAGGATGTTGGAGATGAAGGAGAGGAAGAGAAGGAGTGCATCACATATAACATCAGCATTGACATTCACTACGGGATCAAGTCCAACAGGTAAATCATCCATCTAATGCACTAAAACAAGGTCTTCCTCTCAGGCAGCAACTAGAATTCCTGTCTTAACATTATATGTATTTTAAATATTTTTATTTTTTCATTTCTTTACTGCATCACACTTAGTTTCCACTTAGGTTCCTTTTGATTCTGTAATTGTTTTGCTATTTTGTCTGCTGCAGTTTGGCTTTGATCAAGAGGACAGGCGTCATTGATGCAGACAAGCCCATATCAACCCAGGTTCGAGTTTTGACCCTGAGTGAGGATTCTCCCTATGAGACGCTGCACTCTTTCATCAGCAATGCTGTTGCTCCTTTCTTCAAGTCCTACATCCGGGAGTCTGGCAAGGCAGATAGGTAATCCTAAAAAAGTTTGGTTTATATTTTGACAAAAACTTGAATAAACTTAGCAGGGAGGAATAACAAGTTTTACAGAGAATTCATCTCAACTATAATCTCTGTCCTAACCTTGTAGAGATGGAGATAAGATGGCTCCCTCAGTGGAAAAAAAGATTGCTGAGCTGGAGATGGGTCTTCTCCACCTGCAGCAGAACATTGAGATTCCTGAAATCAGCTTGCTCATCCACCCAACCATCACAAACATTGCCAAGCAGTGCTACGAGCGCGGGGAGAAGCCCAAGGTCACTGACTTTGGCGACAAAGTGGAGGACCCGACTTTCCTAAACCAGCTGCAGTCTGGGGTCAACCGCTGGATCAGAGAGATCCAAAAGGTAAGAGAATTCTTATACTTTTTCTCAGTTAAAAGCAAAACGATACTGTTATACAATAACAGGTATGCGGGACAGTTTTTCTTTACCTTTTCTTTAACAGTGGGTTTATTCATCTTCTCCACTCACCCTTTTACCAGGTGACAAAGCTTGATCGTGACCCAGCTTCAGGAACAGCCTTGCAGGAGATCAGCTTCTGGCTGAATCTGGAGAGAGCCCTCAACAGGATCCAGGAGAAGAGAGAGAGCCCCGAAGTTCTGCTCACACTGGACATCCTCAAACACGGCAAACGTTTCCACGCTACTGTCAGTTTTGACACCGACACTGGTGAGTGACAGCCGTTCAAAACTTCTTGTCTTTTGCTTGTTTCTCTTCTGCTGCCTTTGCAGTATGGTAAATTGTTGAGTCTTTCTCTGTTTCTCACAGGACTGAAACACGCTGTGGAAACGGTCAATGACTACAATCCTCTGATGAAGGACTTCCCTCTTAATGACCTGCTCTCGGCGTCAGAGCTTGATAAGATCCGCCAGGCTCTGATGGCCATTTTCACTCACTTGAAAAAGATTAGGAACACTAAGTACCCGATTCAGAGAGCTCTGCGTCTGGTCGAGGCCATCTCCAGGGACTTAAGCTCTCAGCTCCTCAAGGTGTTGGGCACCAGGAAGCTCATGCACGTTGCCTATGAGGAATTTGAAAAGGTTGGAATGTTAGGATCTCTAAAATTCGCTACAATCTATTTGTTTCCCTCCAGAAGTACACTTGTACTATAGCTATTAAAAACTTTAAATGCACAACTAAAAGTTTTTTTTAACCTTCTTTGTGTAGGTGATGGTGGCATGCTTCGAGGTGTTCCAGACTTGGGAGGATGAGTATGAGAAACTGCATGTGCTTCTGAGGTACATCGTCAAGAGGAAGATAGAGGAGAACCTCAAGATGGTGTGGCGTTTGAGCCCTGCCCACAGGAAGCTCCAGTCACGTCTGGATCACATGAGACGTTTCAGAAGGCAGCATGAGCAGCTGAGGGCCGTCATCGTCCGTGTGCTGCGGCCTCAGGTAGAGTCTTATTTACTAACTTCAGGTTCATTTTAATGTGTTTTTTTTCCTAAAATCCTGTCAAAATATCTATGAACACTGGATTGAAAAATGGTTCTTTGACGTTTAGGTGTCTGCCGTGCCACAACATGCCCCTGGAGAAACAGTTGAGCCTCAGGACATGAAGGTTGCTGGAGTCCTCTTTGATGCTGCTGATGCTAATGCTATCGAAGAGGTCAACCTGGCATACGAGAATGTCAAAGAGGTCGATGGCCTAGATGTGTCTAAGGAAGGCATGGAAGCCTGGGAAGCTGCCATGAAGCGCTACGACGAACGTATTGACCGCGTGGAGACCCGTATCACCGCGCGTCTGCGTGATCAGCTGGGAACCGCCAAGAACGCCAACGAGATGTTCCGCATCTTCTCCCGCTTCAACGCTCTTTTCGTGCGTCCCCACATTCGTGGTGCCATCCGGGAGTACCAGACGCAGCTCATCCAGCGCGTGAAAGATGACATCGAGTCACTGCACGACAAGTTCAAAGTGCAGTATCCTCAGAGCCAGGCCTGTAAGATGAGCCATGTCCGAGACCTGCCGCCTGTGTCTGGTTCCATCATCTGGGCCAAGCAGATCGACCGTCAGCTGACTGCCTACATGAAGAGAGTGGAGGATGTTCTGGGGAAAGGCTGGGAGAACCATGTGGAGGGGCTGAAGCTGAAGCAGGATGGAGACAGCTTTAGAGCTAAACTCAACACTCAGGAGATCTTTGATGATTGGGCTCGCAAGGTATTTAGCCGAACATAGATCGAAATAGATAAGAAAGTATTTTAAATGTTATGTATTTGACTTTCTCATTGTTTTCTTTTTTTTGTACATCAGGTGCAGCAGCGTAACCTCGGTGTGTCTGGCCGCATCTTCACAATCGAGAGCACTCGTGCCCGTGGACGCACCGGAAACATGCTCAAGCTTAAGGTCAACTTCCTCCCTGAGATCATCACCTTGTCCAAAGAGGTCCGCAACCTCAAGTGGTTGAGCTTCCGTGTCCCTCTGGCCATTGTCAACAAAGCCCACCAAGCTAACCAGCTGTACCCATTTGCCATCTCTTTGATTGAGAGTGTGCGCACCTATGAGCGCACTTGTGAGAAGGTGGAGGAGAGGTCCTCCATCTCCCTGCTGGTGGCTGGGCTTAAGAAAGAGGTCCAGGTTCTCATCACTGAGGGCATCACTCTGGTCTGGGAGTCCTACAAGCTGGATCCTTACGTTCAGAGGCTGGCTGAGACCGTCTTCAATTTCCAGGAGAAGGTCAGTATGGAGGACTTTACATATGTATCACTTAAGTAAAAACTTTTCAATGTGTTTTTATAATGAAACTAGTCCTTTTGTTTAATTGCGTTTAATTCTATTTTTCCCTCTGGCATGTTGTTTTCCAGGTGGATGACCTCTTACTGATTGAGGAGAAAATTGATCTTGAGGTTCGCTCTCTGGAAACTTGCATGTTCGATCACAAGACCTTCAGTGACATCCTCAACCGAGTCCAGAAGGCTGTGGACGACCTCAACCTCCACTCCTATTCCAACCTGCCCATCTGGGTCAACAAGCTGGACATTGAGGTTGGCATCACGAAACAACAATACAAGAATTATTTGTTGTTTCATATGATTTGATTGTTGACTGTTAGGAGTTGGAAAGAAAATACTCTGAACATTTCAAGATTTGTGTCTCTTTACGTGTGGCTGGTATGTTTTGAAACTGATTTTCATTTTGTTTTCATAGATTGAACGTATCCTGGGAGTGCGTCTGCAGGCTGGTCTTAAGGCCTGGACACAGGTGCTCCGTGGGCAGGTGGAGGACAAAGCTGATGTAGACATGGACACAGAGGCGCCACAAGTGAGCCACAAACCTGGAGGGGAGCCCAAGATCAAGGTAGATATTGTCATTGTAGTGTTTTTTGTTGTTTTTTTTGTTGCTCATGCTGTGTTTTTGTTTTAATGAGTTTATATTGATTACAAAACCTTGAATTCCTTGACACAGTAAACCAACTTTTCTGTTTTTTCCTTTTCCCAGAATGTTGTCCATGAACTGAGGATTACTAACCAGGTGATTTACCTGAACCCACCTATTGAAGACTGTCGCTACAAGCTGTACCAGGAGATGTTTGCCTGGAAGATGGTCATCCTTTCACTTCCAAGGATCCAGAGCCAGAGATACCAGGTAGGAATGTCTGAAAGCTTTGAGTAGTACAGCTGCGTTTCCCACCACAGAAAACTGTTGTAACAATGCATGTTGTAAGTTCTGTGGTATGCAAACATGATGGTAATAGACACTTGGAACAAATTATAAAAAATATATCTTGTATTCTAGATCAGATAAAATGTATGGATGAGTCACATGGATTTTGAATCCTGTTACACTTGTGCTGTTGCTGTGATTTAATCCAATCTGTCCTTTTCTTCCAGGTGGGAGTTCACTATGAGCTGTCAGAGGAAGAGAAGTTTTACAGAAATGCCCTGACCAGGATGCCAGATGGCCCAGCAGCCTTAGAGGAGGCCTACAATGCAGTGGAAGACATTGTCAATGAGGTGGAGCAGTATGTCAAGGTAAAAGTCATTTTCCTCTGTAATAGCATAAAAAAAATGTGTTATCCGGCGTTTACTACTGATGTAATTGCTTTTTTTGAGGAACAGATTTAAAGAAATGAAATACCATAGTACTGAAGATTTCTTCTTAGATATATAATGTATACTATCATGTGTTAGGTTGTGTGTACCCATCATTTTCTCCGTTGCCCTTATCCAGGTGTGGCTGCAGTACCAGTGCTTGTGGGACATGCAGGCTGAGAACATCTACAACCGTCTGGGTGAAGACCTCACCAAGTGGCAGGCGCTGCTGGTCCAGATCCGCAAAGCACGTGGAACCTTTGACAACGCAGAGACACGCAAAGAGTTTGGACCTGCCGTCATCGACTATGGCAAGGTAAACATGACCTACAGGTACAGGTGCTGTATAGGTACAATATTTGTAATAGAGTAAAATGTGATATTTGTAACCATTGTATTACTGTCTACGTGATACCCCCTATCTGTTCGAATGAGTTTCATTACAATGCAGTTTTTAATTTTTACTTCTAAAGGTTTTTCTTCCGTTGTTTTTTGTTTGTTTGTTTGTTTGTTTGTTTTTTTGCTAAATGTTTATTTTTTGTCTCTGACAACAGGTCCAGTCTAAGGTGAACTTGAAGTATGACTCCTGGCACAAAGAAGTGCTCAGCAAGTTTGGTCAGATGCTTGGCCAGAACATGCAGGACTTCCATGCCCAGATCTCAAAGGTAATTCATAATATAAAAAATTATTTCTTTTAACCAACCCAGTGACATTAATTTCCAAGCAACACCAGTCAGAAAATTATTCTGCGGACTAGATTTCTTTCTTATAAGTTTCCTTTTTCTGTTTCTTCAATAGTCCCGTCAAGAGCTGGAGCAACATTCCGTGGACACAGCCAGCACCTCAGATGCTGTCAACTTCATAACTTATGTCCAGACCCTGAAGCGCAAGATCAAACAATTTGAGAAAAATGTGGACGTAAGTACTCCAGAAATGATCCGTTTCCTTACTTTACTTATTTATTTGTGTCATTGTTTGCTTTAAGAAAAACAGTTTTTAAACAGATTCCTTCCTTCCTTTTGCCCCTAGTTGTTCCGTAATGGACAACGTTTGCTGGAGAAACAGAGATTCCAGTTCCCTCCATCTTGGCTCTACATTGACAACATCGAGGGTGAATGGGGCGCCTTCAGTGACATAATGAAGCGCAAGGACACGGCTATCCAGCAGCAGGTGGCCAACCTGCAGATGAAGATCGTGCAGGAGGACAAAGCTGTGGAAAACCGCACCACCGACCTGCTCAATGACTGGGAGAAGACCAAACCAGTCGCTGTAAGAGAAAAAAAATCATCTAATTAAATTTATTTTATTAAATTAATTTACCGCAGACTGCTAATTGTGAAATTAGAACTGGAATAACATTATTTTTCAAAGGAGAAAGGTTTTGCTATGTGGCTAAAATAATTTTCACTCCTCAAATGTTTGACATTTTTAACTAAATTAACTTTTTACGATGTCGATCTGTTCCACCAGGGTAACTTGCGCCCAGAGGAGGCTCTTCAGTCTCTCACGATCTATGAGGGCAACTTTGGCCGTCTGAAGGATGAAAGGGAGAAATGTGCCCGTGCCAAAGAAGCTCTGGAGCTCACAGACACTGGCCTGCTCAGCGGCAGTGAAGAGAGGGTGCAGGTAATGCCAGTAAACATTTACATACCATGTTTTAAAATGACCCGTTAAAGACCAGCAACAGCACATATCTCACACTCAGTTGGAACAGGAGTAATATTTAACCCATTCTGCACAAAAAGCGGTTAAGGTGCCAATCCTTACTTTTACAGTTGTTCAAAACTAAAGCAGTGCCCACAAAACAAAACTTGTTTCTGTCTTTGTGCTGTAGGTGGCATTAGAGGAGCTGCATGACTTGAAGGAGGTTTGGTCTGAGCTGTCGAAGGTTTGGGAGCAGATCGACCAGATGAAAGAGCAGCCATGGGTCTCCGTACAACCTCGCAAGGTAAAAATCCACAGTGCTCGGTTTTATTATTCAATTTGTTTATTTTTTAAAATTCTTAATGGATTACTGTTCTTGTGTTTACAGCTTCGCCAGAGTCTGGATGCTCTTCTGAACCAGCTGAAGAACTTCCAAGCAAGACTGAGACAGTATGCCTCCTACGAGTACGTCCAGCGGCTGCTGAAAGGATATCTAAAGGTCAGGCAGATAGTTTTTCCCTAAAATCACAAATTTAGACCCAGTAGAAAACGTAAATTGGTTTATTGAATTCTTCTTTTATTCATTTTTTCCTTGGCAGGTTAACATGTTGGTGATTGAGCTGAAGTCAGAGGCTCTGAAGGATCGCCACTGGAAGCAGCTGATGAAGCGTTTGCACGTGAACTGGGTCCTCTCAGAGCTGACCCTGGGCCAGATCTGGGATGTGGATCTTCAGAAGAATGAGATGGTGGTGAAGGATGTTCTCTTGGTCGCCCAGGGAGAAATGGCTTTGGAGGAGTTCCTCAAACAGGTGAAGAGAGAGGGCCCTAAACAGACTGTGCAGTTGTGACGATCATAGCTTCCATTCCAGATGATCAAAAATGACTCTCTCAGCTAAAGATATTTTAATAATAATTCTGGGTTTTTTTGTTCCTCAGATCCGTGAGGTCTGGAACTCGTATGAGCTGGACCTGGTGAACTACCAGAACAAGTGTCGTCTGATTCGAGGCTGGGACGACCTCTTCAACAAGGTCAAAGAACATATCAACAGCGTGTCCGCCATGAAGTTGTCTCCTTACTACAAGGTAAGCAGAATGACTTGTAGTTTAATACTTTATAAATGTTAAAGTTTTTTGAATGCATTAACACTGTACTCCTCTCTTTCTCTCAGGTGTTTGAAGAAGATGCCTTGAGCTGGGAGGACAAACTGAACCGCATCATGGCTCTGTTTGACGTTTGGATTGATGTCCAGCGTCGTTGGGTCTATCTGGAAGGCATTTTCACCGGCAGTGCTGACATCAAACATCTTCTGCCTGTAGAGACCCAGAGATTCCAGAGGTAAATTGAGAACCTTTATTTTATTGCTTAAACAAACAAGAGATTACTACTGTAACTATATATTTCACAAGAACCTACTCTATTAAGTCTCTCTGTTTATTCCACAGTATCAGCACCGAGTTCTTGGCATTGATGAAGAAGGTGTCAAAGTCTCCCTTAGTGATGGATGTGCTGAACATTCAGGGAGTGCAGAGGTCTCTCGAGCGACTGGCTGACCTCCTGGGAAAAATCCAGAAAGCCCTTGGAGAATACCTGGAGAGAGAAAGATCCTCATTCCCCAGGTAAGAAGATGATGTGAAGGGACTGCTCTCTGTTCTCAATCTGCATTTAATACAGCACTTAGTGGTTCATGATTATGTTTATTATTAAGAATCACTTTAATTGATAAAAACACTCCTTTGCCTACTGATTCCTCACCTATTTGTCTCCAGGTTCTACTTCGTGGGAGACGAGGACCTTCTGGAAATCATCGGCAACAGCAAAAATGTGGCCAAACTGCAGAAGCACTTCAAAAAGATGTTTGCTGGTGTTTCCAGCATCCTGCTCAATGAGGACAACACTGTGGTGCTGGGAATCTCGTCCCGCGAGGGTGAAGAGATTCTATACAAGACACCCGTCTCCATCACAGAACACCCCAAGATCAACGAGTGGTTGACGCTGGTGGAGAAGGAGATGAGGGTGACGCTGGCCAAGCTGCTGGCTGAGTCTGTCACAGAGGTCACATCCTTCAACAAGGGCACAGCCGTTGACCTCAGTCACTACATTTCTTGGATTGATAATTACCAGGTTGGCATTGAGGAAATTACTTCTATACACGAGTTGTTATTCAGCTTGCATGTTAATGTGCTTTAAATTAATCTGTTTTGTCTCTTCACAGGCCCAGCTCGTGGTCCTGTCCACTCAGATCGCCTGGTCTGAGAACATTGAGTCTGCATTGACCACCATCTCCGGCGGAGGGGACATGACACCCATGCAGGGAGTGCTGTCAAACGTAGAAGCCACCCTCAACGTGTTAGCTGACACTGTGCTGATGGAGCAGCCTCCACTCCGCAGGAGGAAACTGGAGCACCTGGTCAGAGGGATTTTTAAAATAAAGTTCATTTTTTAAGAATGTTTACCAATGAAAGTGTCTGAAATCTCTCTTCTGCTCCAACTTAGATCACCGAGCTGGTGCACCAACGTGATGTGACCAGGACTCTGATCAAGAACAAGATCGACAACCCCAAGTCCTTCGAGTGGCTGAGCCAGATGCGCTTCTACTTTGACCCCAAGCAGACAGACGTCCTGCAACAGCTGTCCATTCAGATGGCCAATGCTAAGTTCAACTACGGCTTTGAGTACTTGGGTGTTCAGGACAAGCTTGTCCAGACCCCTCTGACAGACCGCTGCTATCTCACCATGACCCAGGCTCTGGAGGCTCGCCTTGGAGGGTCACCATTCGGTACGGATGCTTTTTTGTACACACACAAGAAATAATGTTATGTCCATTTTTAAAAATAGTAATGGTTTACATCTAAAACAATCAACTTCACTGAGATTGTCCTTCTTCTAGGTCCTGCTGGCACAGGGAAGACTGAGTCAGTGAAAGCTCTTGGACACCAGCTGGGCCGCTTTGTCCTGGTCTTCAACTGTGACGAGACCTTCGATTTCCAGGTACATGACTTCACTCAGACTCTTCATTTTTGTGATTATCCATTAAAGGATGTAGCTGTTTTTATGTTGGACATTTAACTTACAAATCTCTTTTGCTGAACTCTGATTTTTTTTGTTTGTTTGTTTCTTAGGCCATGGGTCGTATCTTCGTGGGTCTGTGCCAGGTAGGAGCATGGGGATGCTTCGATGAGTTTAACCGTCTGGAGGAGAGAATGCTCTCTGCCGTCTCCCAGCAGGTCCAGTACATCCAGGTGGCCTTGAGGGAGCACAGCAACCCCAACAGAGACAGGAGTATGTATAATGTTTGTTGGGAAATCACCACAAGTATCAGTAAATGGGACCAAGATGAACAAAAAAATGGCTTTGCATTTTAGAGTTACACAGAACAGGGAATTTTTAAAGGAGAAAAGTCAGATAAGATAAATAAATTTAGTTTGTCCCCACCTTTCTCTCCTCCTTTAAAAAAATAAAAAATAAAAAATTTAAATAAGAATTGCATTGTAAGTAACTTCATATCTGTTACTCTTTCAGGTGTGCCCGTCACCACAGAGCTCCTGAACAAGCAAGTGAAGGTCAGTCCGGACATGGCCATCTTCATCACCATGAATCCTGGCTATGCCGGCCGCTCCAACCTGCCTGACAATCTGAAGAAACTGTTCCGCAGCTTGGCCATGACCAAGCCCGATCGCCAGCTCATCGCACAGGTCATGCTGTACTCTCAAGGCTTCCGCACAGCCGAGATCCTGGCCAAGAAGATTGTGCCCTTCTTCAAGTATGAACTGTTTTAGAAATATTGTGTGGTTTTGGGAGAATTTTGAGAGATCTTTCTTTTCTGAATTTATCCCTTTCCACTGTTTCAGGCTATGCGACGAGCAGCTGTCATCCCAGAGTCACTACGATTTTGGCCTCCGTGCTCTTAAGAGCGTGCTCATCAGTGCTGGTAATGTCAAGCGTGAGCGCATCCAGAGGATCAAAAAGGAGAAGCTGGAGCGCGGAGAGGACGTTGATGAGAATGACATTGCTGAGAACCTTCCTGAACAGGAGGTATAGAAGATTACATATTAAGATTTAGAGTAAAGTGTTTTTATTGTTTTAATATAAAATTTGCCAGCTGTGCAAATCTGTTTTTAAGCATCCAACTAATTTTGTGTCGTTATTACTGTAGATCCTGATCCAGAGCGTGTGCGAGACCATGGTCCCCAAGCTGGTGGCGGAGGACATCCCTCTGCTCTTCAGCCTGCTGTCTGATGTCTTCCCTGGAGTCCAGTACCTGCGTGGAGAGATGACTGCTCTGAGAGAGGAGCTGAAGAAAGTGTGTGCGGAGATGTACCTCACCTACGGAGACGGCGATTACGTGGGCAGCATGTGGGTCGAAAAGGTATGAAGCTAAATACTGTTCACATTTATATTATCAAGTGTGCCTAGAAATAACAAGATATACGGCCCAAATTTTGTAGTTTTTCTACTTGTCTGAAACTTTGTCAATCACCCCTTCCAGGTGCTCCAGCTCTACCAGATCACACAGATCAACCACGGTCTGATGATGGTGGGACCTTCAGGTAGTGGAAAGACGATGGCATGGAGGGTGCTGCTCAAGGCCCTGGAGAGGTTGGAGGGTGTTGAGGGCGTGGCCCACATCATCGACCCCAAGGCCATCAGCAAAGACCACCTGTATGGAACCCTGGACCCCAACACCCGTGAATGGACCGATGGCTTGTTCACGCACATCCTGAGGAAGTGAGTTTTGTAAACACATTTTACTGTGAAGGATTAAAATCAACTCAAGGTGGAGTTAAACAAACAAAAAGGTGGCAGGCATGCAATAATTCTTCTGTTTTTTTAGGATCATTGACAACGTTCGAGGTGAACTGCAGAAGCGTCAGTGGATCATCTTCGATGGTGATGTTGACCCTGAGTGGGTTGAAAATCTCAACTCTGTCCTGGATGACAACAAGCTGCTCACCCTGCCCAATGGAGAGCGTCTCAGTTTGCCACCAAATGTAAGAAATACAAATTCTTATTTTTATTTATCTATTTTAAATGAGACAAACATGACGCTGGTGAAAGCTGCTATTATAATCTTAAATTTTTCTCTCTCCAGGTGCGTGTGATGTTTGAAGTACAGGACCTGAAGTACGCCACGCTGGCCACTGTGTCTCGCTGTGGTATGGTCTGGTTCAGTGAAGATGTCCTCAGCACTGACATGATCTTCAACAACTTCCTGGCTCGCATACGAAGCATACCATTGGACGAGGGAGAGGATGAAGCTCAGCGCCAAAGGAAGGGCACCGATGATGAAGAAGAGAGTGCATCACCAATGCTGCAGGTAATCAAAGGAAGGAAAATAGAGTTTTTAAAAGACCTTAAGAAATGTGGATGAAGCAATCTGTTAAATGATACTTTATGACAATTCTTCTTAATTGATGTCCTACTGGATGTTTTACACTAGATCCAGCGTGATGCTGCAGCTGTCCTGCAGCCTTACTTCACCTCCACAGGCTTGGTGATCAAGGCCATAGAACACGCCTCCAAGATGGAGCACATCATGGACTTCACCCGCTTGCGTTGCTTGGGTTCTCTGTTCTCAATGCTGCATCAGGCCTGCCGTAATGTGGCGCTCTACAACAACAACCACCCTGACTTCCCCATGCCCATTGATCAGCTGGAAAAATACATGCAGGTAACGCTCTGCTTTCTGCTCTCCATATAACCTAAAGAAGCATTCATCTTCTATTGTTTTATCAGCTCGAAAGTTTGTCACTTCAACATAAATGTATTTTATTAAAACTCAAATATTGTGGCATTATTTTTCTACAGAAATATCTCATCTACGCTGTGCTGTGGTCCTTCTCTGGTGATGGACGGCTGAAGATGAGGGCTGAGCTTGGAGAATACATCCGCCGCATCACCACTGTACCCCTCCCCGCTGCTCCCAATGTGCCTATTATTGACTATGAGGTACAGACTCCTGATGTTAAAACAGTTGTTAATTATTCTCGAGTAAATTTTTTTTAAAGAATCGAATCAAACAAATGCTACCATAGATTTTTTTTTTTTTTTAATGTCAAAATGACCATTATGTCATTTTCTTTGCATCGTGCAGGTTAGCATCACAGGTGAGTGGCAGTCCTGGCAGGGCAAGGTGCCCCAGATTGAGGTAGAGACCCACAAGGTGGCCTCCCCTGATGTTGTGGTTCCCACCCTGGATACTGTTCGCCATGAGGCTTTGCTTTACACATGGCTAGCTGAACACAAACCACTGGTGCTGTGTGGACCTCCTGGCTCAGGAAAGACTATGACTCTGTTCAGCGCCCTCAGAGCTTTGCCTGATATGGAGGTGAGATGCCGGATCAAACAATTTAAAGATATGTCAAGACTTTCCCACTGCCAAAATTTGTAACTTCCAAATTTTCTCCTTGCTTTCTACCAGGTTGTTGGTCTGAACTTCTCCAGTGCCACCACCCCCGAGCTGCTGCTGAAGACCTTTGATCATTACTGCGAGTACCGCCGTACCCCCAACGGTGTGGTCCTCGCCCCCGTCCAGCTGGGCAAGTGGCTAGTGTTGTTCTGTGATGAGATCAATTTGCCCGACATGGACAAGTACGGCACACAGAGAGTCATCTCCTTCATCAGACAGGTATGATACGTTGTTTTCAAACTTTAACTTCCCTCTGTCATGTTTGCAGGAACACCTCTGCTATTTTTTGGGGCTGTAAAAACTGAAATCATGGCAGCATAGAATTTTGTATCCCTCCTTGTATGTTTAGGACAATGATAAATACTGCTGTGTTTCTTTACAGATGGTGGAACATGGAGGCTTCTACCGCACATCAGACCAGACTTGGGTCAAACTGGAGAGGATCCAGTTTGTTGGAGCCTGTAATCCTCCCACTGACCCTGGCAGAAAGCCTCTCACACACAGGTACAGACTTTACACCTGATTCAAACTGTTATTAAGTTAATATCATGAATAACAGAAAAAAAAATCTTTGAAATGTAAATGATACTTGTCAATACAAGTAAAACATTGCTTCTGGTGAGCCCTACCAGTGACCATATTGTGTTGTGCTGTTTGAAGGTTCCTGCGTCACGTTCCTGTGGTGTATGTGGACTATCCAGGACCAGCTTCTCTCACCCAGATTTATGGAACCTTCAACCGTGCCATGCTGCGCCTCATCCCGTCTCTGCGGACCTATGCGGAGCCTCTCACTGCTGCTATGGTTGAGTTTTACACCATGTCTCAGGTAAAGGGATTACTGGAGATATTTAAAAAAAATAAATAAATCAAACATGTAAACTTCAAGCTTGTTCAATAGTTTCACAGGTGTCTAGTGTACAAACATGAGAGAAGCTGTATATTAATAATAACTTTTCACTTTTCTATAAACTCTTACTGATGTGTTTGAATATCTAATTCCAATCCCTTTTTCCCCTCCAGGAACGGTTCACCCAGGACACCCAACCTCACTACATCTACTCTCCCAGAGAGATGACCCGCTGGGTGAGGGGGATCTTCGAGGCCCTGCGGCCACTTGAGACTCTGCCTGTGGAGGGGCTCATTCGCATTTGGGCCCATGAAGCTCTTCGTCTCTTCCAAGACAGGTCAGCACTGATTTTTGAGAGACTGAGCTTTACCTCATTAAAACTATTCACACCTACCCTTAAAGTGTTTTCAGAGACTCATGTGATGTAAATGTACGTTAGTGAATCTTGAGAGTAGAGTTTTTCATTTAGTTTTTGACTAGCTGATAAATCTGATAGAAGTCGCCCTTAATAAATGATGTGGAGAGTATTTAAAGAGAGGCAATTTGGCAATAATGCTGTTTATCCTAAACCTGTTCTCCAGACTGGTTGGTGATGAAGAGAGAAGGTGGACAGATGAAAACATCGACATGGTTGCTCTCAAACATTTCCCCAACATTGACAAGGACAAGGCACTCAACAGGCCAATCCTCTACAGCAACTGGCTCTCCAAGGTAAACTTGAAACATGTTGATCATGCTGTGATATTCCTGCTTCGGTTATGATGCTGAAATATTGAGAATCAACCTCAAGCATTCGATAATTTCATTTTTACTGAGTTTATTGTTTGTGGATGCAGGACTACATCCCGGTGGAACAGGAGGAGCTGAGGGACTATGTGAAGGCTCGTCTGAAGGTTTTCTATGAGGAGGAGCTGGACGTTCCTTTGGTGCTCTTCAATGAGGTGCTGGACCACGTCCTCAGAATTGACCGGTGAGTAACATCTTCTTCTGCCAACAGCTGAAGATTGACTTCTCATCTGGTGTAAGTCTAAAAATGACAAAGAAAGGGAGTAAATATTAAAATAATTTATCCTCCTCCAGAATCTTCCGTCAGCCTCAGGGCCATCTCCTGTTGATCGGTGTGAGTGGAGCGGGAAAGACAACTCTGTCTCGCTTTGTAGCCTGGATGAATGGGCTAAGTGTTTACCAAATCAAGGTTGGTGCGACATGTGAAGATATATCAAGGCTAAGTTAATACAATTTCCTCTTAAGAGCAAAAAATATATAACTTCATGTGTGTTTACAGGTTCACAGGAAATACACTGGAGAGGACTTTGATGAGGATCTGCGTACAGTGCTGCGTCGCTCAGGTTGTAAGAATGAGAAGATTGCCTTCATCATGGACGAGTCCAACGTGCTTGACTCCGGTTTCCTTGAGAGAATGAACACGCTGCTGGCCAACGGAGAGGTAACATGCTGATGGCACAATTTGACAACACTATCTTCCATTTTTCTCAGATGAGATATCTTTTTGGCTTTTCTAGTTCCTAATATTTTAATGTTACCTGTTGTTTGTAGGTTCCTGGCCTGTTTGAGGGAGATGAGTATGCCACCCTGATGACTCAGTGTAAGGAGGGAGCCCAGAAAGAGGGCCTGATGCTCGACACTCATGAGGAGCTGTACAAGTGGTTCACCAGTCAGGTTATCAGGAACCTCCATGTTGTTTTCACCATGAATCCGTCATCAGAGGGCCTGAAGGACAGAGCTGCCACATCACCTGCCCTATTCAACAGGTACGGAGAAAACAGTTTCGACAGCAAGCATGCAGGAAATAGATATCACAGTATTTAAATTACACAGTGACATGCCTTGTTTAACTGAAAAATGTTCTTTTTGTTAGGTGTGTGCTGAACTGGTTTGGAGACTGGTCCACAGAGGCCCTGTATCAGGTGGGTAAGGAGTTCACCAGCAAAATGGATCTGGAGAAACCAAACTACAAAGTTCCGGACTACATGCCCATCGTCTATGACAAACTGCCACAGCCACCTTCTCACCGCGAGGCCATCGTCAATGGCTGCGTGTTTGTACATCAGACACTTCACCAGGTAGGGATGATTCCAAGGCTGCAGTGGTGGTTAGTGAAGTCTTCAGATAACAGGCATTCAGAAATCCTTTAAAACCAAGTTTATACATTTAACAGTTTGTTAATGCATACTTTATTGTTAACTCTACACAGGCTAACAACCGTCTAGCCAAGCGAGGTGGCCACACGATGGCAATCACTCCTCGCCACTACCTGGACTTTATCAACCAGTACGCCAACCTGTTCAATGAGAAACGCAGCGAGCTGGAGGAGCAGCAGATGCACCTCAATGTCGGCCTCCGCAAGATCAAGGAGACTGTCGATCAGGTACAGAAATATTGCATGTCATCTGATGTGCTTACATAGTGCCACAATGCCATATTTTACCGCTTTTCGTGTGACTCCCGATTTACCGTATGTCTCTTCTTCAAGGTGGAGGAGCTTCGTCGTGACCTGAGAATCAAGAGCCAGGAGTTGGAGGCAAAGAACGCTGCTGCCAATGACAAGCTGAAGAAGATGGTCAAAGACCAGCAGGAGGCAGAAAAGAAGAAGGTACGGAGGAAGAAACGTCACACTTTGAAAAGATTAATTTTCTTCTCTTTCTACAAAACAAATCTATTTTCTAGCTAATTCTATTTTCTAAGCTAATAGATCG
>JAQLOL010000007.1:11708206-11732068 GCA_029783665.1 Naso thynnoides | reverse complement strand
TTCTATTTTCTAAGCTAATTTTTCTAGCTTGTAGTACAGCCATCCCTTGAGCCTTGCACTGCACAGTCGGATTAAGTGATGCATCAAATTATAATCGTACACTGTTATCATTGTGAATCCAGGTGGTGAGCCAGGAGATAAAGAATTCTGTGTACAAGCAGCAGGAGGTGATCAAGGACAAACAGCTGAGTGTCAAACAGGACTTGGACCAAGTGGAGCCAGCTGTCATTGAGGCTCAGAATGGTACAGTAGTGATTTGCTTACAGAGGTCTTTATATTGGATTTGATTCAAGTCACACAAAGAGTACAATGCAAAGATGGAAAAGGCCGTATTGTTACAACCGTAGAACCATATAACTGCTTCACAATGTGTACCTGCTGTTCTTTCAACATTTTTTTTCAACATATCACATTGTCATGTATGGTGCAAGGGCTTCTGGTTAACAGCTTGATCTTTCCCCCGCATCCTCCCTTCATCACTGCCCTTTACATGTCATAATTCACGTCCCTGTTCATCCTGATGTTGATAGCTGTTAAGTCCATTAAGAAGCAGCACCTGGTGGAGGTGCGTTCCATGGCAAACCCACCTGCTGCTGTAAAGTTGGCCCTCGAGTCCATCTGCCTGCTCCTTGGAGAGAGCACGACCGACTGGAAGCAGATTCGTTCCATCATCATGAGAGAGAACTTCATCCCTACTATTGTTAACTTCTCTGCTGAAGAGATCAGGTGAAATGAGAAAAATGAATATTCTACATTGTTTACTAAAGCCTTCTCCCTCTCTGTCTTGCCTCTTTCTGATTTTCAACCCTTTAAATTCCTCCTTTATTTTGCTCTCTCTATGCTCCCCTATTCTTCCTCTCCTCTTGCTATTTCTTTCTTTCAAACACATCCTCTGTCCCCCCCCTAACTAGCGGTGAGCTCTATTAAGCGGCAGCACCTAGTAGAAGTGCGGGCCATGACCAATCCTCCAGCTGCTGTCAAGCTGGCCCTGGAATCTATCTGCCTTATGCTGGGCGAGGAGACCAGTGACTGGAAAAAAATCAGACAAGTTATTATCAGGGACAATTTCATCAGCAGCATAGTCAACTTTACCTCTGAGGAAATGAGGTACCGGTGTCAGAACGTCTGCTTAGTTCTTAATGAGAACACAAATATAAAATAATCAGTATCTCAATCAATTGACACCTGTGATCGGAATTTGATTGTAGGTTTCTAAGCAGTTAATTTTTTTGAATCAGAAAATAAGCTGATGTGCTGTCCTCGTTAGTAGCTCTCACAGTGAAGATCATAGTAATTGCACTCCTTCCTGCCCCAAATATAATTTAAATGATCCTGGGCAAGATTTCATCTCCTGTGATTCATTGTGTCACACTTCACATGGCTATATTTGTCTGTGTAAATTGCCGCTGTATCTAAATACTTGGACTGTTTCTATTTAATCCAGCGACTCCATCCGTGAGAAGATGAAGAAGAACTACCTCTCCAACCCAAGCTACAACTACGATCAAGTGAACAGGGCATCTCTGGCCTGTGGACCTATGGTGAAATGGGCGATTGCTCAGGTAAGAAAGCCTACACAATATGAAAGTGAAGACTATGAAAGGTTAAAGAGAGAGCTCATTAACGTGCACAATGTTCCCCCACTCCCTTAGCTTAATTACGCTGACATGCTGAAGCGTGTGGAGCCTCTGCGTAACGAACTGCAGAAGCTCGAGGATGACGCCAAAGACAACCAGACGAAGGCAGAGGAAGTGGAGCAGATGATCAATGACCTGGAGGCTAGCATTGCTCGCTACAAGGAGGAGTACGCCGTCCTCATCTCAGAGGCCCAGGCCATCAAGGCTGACCTGGCTGCCGTTGAGGCGAAGGTAACTGATCATCAAACGGATGTTTAGTTTCCCTTTGTATCTGTCTTTCTTTTAGAGTTGTTTATCCTGCAGCATTTTTCTCAAGTCTTGCCATGTCCTCTCAGGTGAATCGTAGCACAGCCCTCTTGAAGAGTCTTTCAGCTGAAAGGGACCGCTGGGAGAAGACCAGTGAGACCTTCAAGAACCAGATGTCCACCATCGCCGGAGACTGTCTGCTCTCTGCAGCTTTCATCACCTATGCTGGCTACTTCGACCAGCAGATGAGACAGAACCTGTTCACTACCTGGTCTCACCACCTGCAGCAGGCCAACATTCAGGTAGTTGAAGCTCTTATACATTAGAGCAAAGTCTTTTTTGATCAAAACACCCACCAATCCTGGCTTCATCCACATTACAAATATGTCTTCAGGAATTTCTTTCAATTACTGTGGTTGTAAACCGCATGTTTTGCAGTTTATGTCAGAGGACATTTACTATTCTAAAGTCCCATTTTATTACGTTCATCCCTCCAGTTCCGTACAGATATAGCAAGAACTGAGTACCTGTCCAACGCTGATGAGAGGCTCCGCTGGCAAGCAAACTCCCTCCCAGCTGATGACCTCTGCACTGAGAACGCCATCATGCTCAAGAGGTTTAATAGGTCAGTATTTTTCTCTCTTTGCATGTTATTGATTTTTATGTTTTCTTGGTGTTGTGAAATTAATAGTCATTCTTGAGGATCAGTTACCCTTGAGTCAGTGTCTCTTTTCACAATAATCTTTTTCTAGATACCCGCTAATCATCGATCCATCAGGCCAGGCCACAGAGTTCATTATGAATGAATACAAAGACCGCAAGATCACCAGAACCAGTTTCCTGGATGATGCCTTCAGAAAGAACTTGGAGAGTGCTTTGCGTTTCGGAAACCCGCTGCTGGTCCAGGTATGAAGAGCTTATTCACACTGCCAGCATCACCCCTTTTATTTTTACAAGGATTTATTTATTCATAGTCTTTTCTTCCTTTTGTAGGATGTAGAAAGTTATGACCCGATCCTGAACCCAGTTTTGAACAGAGAGGTCCGCAGGACTGGAGGACGTGTCCTCATCACCCTCGGAGACCAGGACATCGATCTGTCTCCTTCGTTTGTCATCTTCCTTTCTACACGAGACCCAACTGTGAGTAGACTTTAATTTAGGTTTCATCTATAGATAATGCAATATTATTAGATATTAACACAGTTGGATATGTATAAATCTATAAATAAAGTATAAATAAAATGTTTGTTTGTTTTTATCTCAGACTGAAATTAATCATCCCCCTCGCAAAAATGTTTTTACAAAAAAGGTATTTAATGTCATTGGTGTCCTTTGTTTTTGCAGGTGGAGTTCCCTCCAGACTTGTGCTCTCGTGTCACATTTGTCAACTTCACGGTGACACGCAGCAGCCTTCAGAGCC
This sequence comes from Naso thynnoides, assembly GCA_029783665.1. Lineage (NCBI taxonomy): Eukaryota > Metazoa > Chordata > Actinopteri > Acanthuriformes > Acanthuridae > Naso > Naso thynnoides. The sequence goes on along the minus strand of JAQLOL010000007.1, from coordinate 11,728,765 downwards.
AGTGTCTCAACGAGGTCCTAAAGGCTGAGAGGCCTGATGTGGATGAGAAACGCTCTGACCTCCTCAAACTGCAGGGTGAGACAGAAAATAGAGACACGATGTCACAATGCTGATCCAATGACAGGGCAAAGATGGAGGATGGTGATGTTGAATGCTGAAGGGCGTTTACACAATGACTTGGACTTAAGTCACATTTTTTTAAAAAAATAGTCAAATAAAGAGTAATCAAGAACCATCCTCCTGTCTCTTGTAGGTGAATTCCAGCTGCGTCTGCGTCAGCTGGAAAAATCCCTCCTGCAGGCCCTCAATGAGGTTAAAGGCCGCATCCTTGATGACGACACCATCATCACCACGCTAGAGAACTTGAAGAAGGAGGCAGCTGAGGTGACCAGGAAGGTGGAGGAGACGGATCTCGTCATGGCAGAGGTGGAGGCAGTGTCGCAGCAATACCTGTCTCTGTCCTCTGCATGCAGCAGCATCTACTTCACCATGGAGGCTCTTAACCAGGTCTGTGCACCGTATGCATGTGTTTAGAATCAAAAGATCAAAAAGGAAAACTCTAAATTACGTATACCATAAGTACCTTTAAGCTGTCTAATGCGTGCTTACTTTTAAACCAGCCAAACAACCATTAAAAAAAAATACTTATTTGTCATCTCCAGATGCACTTCCTGTACCAGTACTCACTTCAGTTTTTCCTGGATACCTACCACACGGTGTTGTATGAGAATCCCAACCTGAAGAGCATTAGTGACCATTCACAGAGACTTGCTGTCCTCACCAAGGACCTTTTCCAGGTTTGAACCACACACTTTAAAAACAAGAGACTTCTTTACTTAAGTAATTGTAATAGACTTTGCTAAAGTCATTTTGGGCTGTGTGTGTTGGGGAGTGTAGGTGGTGTTCAACAGAGCAGCCAGAGGAATGCTGCACCAGGATCACATCACTTTTGCCATGCTGCTGGCTAAGATCAGCCTTAAGGGCATAACCAGGTAAGACGCCAGTATTGCCCAAATGCACCGCCAGTGGTAGTGTTACATAAAGAAAGTTTCTCAGAAACATCAGAGAACATAAATCTAAATCACTGTAATTACTCTCCTCCCAGTGAGCCCTCATATGACTCAGAGTTCCAGCACTTCCTGCGCGGTAAGGAGATTGTTCTGACTGGCACATCACTGCCCAAAGTGAAAGGTCTGACCACCGAGCAGAGTGAGGCCATGGTCCGCCTCAGCCACCTGCCAGCATTTAGCGACTTGGTGGACAAAGTTCAGGCTGATGAGGTGAGTATTGACAGATTCTGTCAATTTGGTATTCATCATATTGTCATCACAGGCAGCATGTGAACAAGCTCATATTTTTAAGCATGCCTCTTGCTAGATGTTCTTCTAGAATACAAATCATATATTGATCATTATCTCTTTCTGGTTTTCTTTTTTACGTAAGCAATTCTTCATGTGGATTGAGAGCAACACTCCAGACCTGGCTGTTCCTTATCTGTGGTCAGAGGAGAAGCAATCCAGTGAGTGTATATGTAGTTATATTATGCAAATGATGTATTAGCATTAAGGCAGCAGATTTTGATTTAAATATGAATGTCTTTATTCTATGTATACATGACTTTATCTCCTCTGACCCGTTCTGCTCTTTCCTGTTCAGCCACCATTGGCCAGGCAGTTCACCAGCTGCTGCTGATTCAGGCCTTCCGCCCCGACCGTCTGCTCGCCATGTCGCACATTTTCGTCTCAAAGGTGCTCGGAGAGAGCTTCATGAACATCATCGAGCAGCCTCTTGACCTGGCTAACATTGTGGATAACGAGGTAGTTAACCAGTATTTTTCTCCGCAGAGGCGTTTGCCATCATCAGTGTTATTGAACCTGTTGCTGACGTTCCTGTTTCGTGTCTGTAGGTGAAGCCGAGCACTCCGGTGCTGATGTGTTCTGTACCAGGTTATGATGCCAGCGGCCTGGTCAGAGATCTGGCTGCTGAGCAGAACAAACAAATAACCTCCATATCTATTGGTAAGGAGGGAAACAGCTCTTTCTCCTGACACAGAAAAAAACATCCTCAAATCAAACATTTAGTGAGGATATTGTTATTGAATGTTTGTGATCAACTGTCCACAGGTTCAGCTGAGGGCTTCAACAAAGCAGACAGAGACATCAACACTGCTGTCAAGTCTGGCAGGTGGGTAATGATATGTTTGTGTTTATTTTCTGAGCATGTGCGCTTTGTTTTGTCGCACTGGTGTCCTGACTGTTTCGTCCTGCAGGTGGGTGATGCTGGAAAACGTCCACCTGGCCCCCGGGTGGCTGATGCAGCTGGAAAAGAAGCTCCACTCCATGCAGCCTCATGCCAGCTTCAGGCTTTTCCTGACAATGGAGATCAACCCCAAGGTAAACCACATCACTGAAAACAATTATTATGATCTCAAATATTAAAACTTCCTCTAGTCAAAAGGCTGGGTTTCTCTTTCACTCCTTTAACTCTCATCACTGTGTTTTCCTGCCAGGTGCCGGTGAATCTGCTCCGTGCCGGTCGTATCTTTGTCTTTGAGCCTCCTCCTGGTGTCAAGGCCAACATGCTCAGAACTTTCAGCAGCATTCCTGTGGCTCGCATGTGCAAAGTAAGTTCACCTGGACTGTACAAAAAAGCTTAATCGTTATCATCACTGTTGTCTGCACACTTCCTCTCTATGTGCATTCTTGTTGACTTTTTTTCCTCATGTTTGCACAGGCTCCCAACGAGCGTGCTCGTCTCTACTTCCTGCTCGCCTGGTTCCATGCAGTCATTCAGGAACGTCTGCGCTACGCACCACTGGGCTGGTCTAAGAAATATGAGTTCGGAGAGTCTGACCTCCGCTCTGCCTGTGACACTGTGGACACCTGGCTGGACGACACTGCTAAGGTTGGAGATATTAGAAATTGTTTTAAGGATCATTATATATAGGCCAATAGAAACATATCGCAATGACCCTTTTGTTCAGTTCTTATCTTGAAAGAGCCAAAACCATCAGATTAGTTGTAGTATTAAGAGTTTTGAAGTACAAATAAAACCTTGTCACACTTTGACTCTGCTCGCACACAGGGACGTCAAAATATTGCACCAGACAAGATACCCTGGGCTGCACTGAAAACTCTGATGGCCCAGTCTATCTACGGCGGCCGCATTGATAATGAGTTTGACCAGCGTCTGCTCAACACCTTCCTTGATCGCATCTTCACCAAAGGAAGCTTTGACAGCGAGTTCAAACTGGCTCTCAAGGTTGACGGGCACAAAGACATCAAGATGCCCGACGGCATTCGGTCAGAAATGACTTTGATTGTCTCACAAGTGTAGTCCAGTTTTTCTGATTGGATAAGCAGGTAAAAAGTGATTTCTGATTTTTTTTTTTGTTTGTTTTTTTTACAGGCGAGAGGAGTTCATGCACTGGGTAGAGATGCTCCCCGACACTCAGACTCCATCTTGGCTCGGATTGCCTAGCAACGCTGAGAGGGTCTTGCTGACCACTCAGGGTATGACACAGCCGGTCCTCTTCATCATCTTCTGCGCTCTGGTGTTTTGTCACATCAACTGGACAACAACACATCCTGATGCTTTTTCCTCACTCCATCTCTTCAGATTTCATGTTTTCAGAGAGTCGATCATTAACCATCTCTCTCTCTGTTTTAGTGTCTTTACCTTTATTTTGACAGGGTGTCTCAGTGCAGCGAGAGATCAATATCTTGTATTTTTGCGTCTGCTTTGGGCAGAATACTGTGTGTGTGTGTGGTGGCAAAAAATATGTGCTCTCTGCTAATCTCTAATCTTTACTTCATTAGTTAGTTTTCAGTGGTATCACAATTAGGTAATAGCTGCAGTTTTGTATGTTGTAGGTAAACAGGTTAGCTGTGTTGTTGTAGCCATCGTACTTTAGTAGGTCTGCCCAAAGGAAGGGTGTGTGTCACCTCACCCTCCAGCAGCTGTATTTCACTGCCATCATGTCGCTTTGCTGGAATTCTACACCCTCCCCACCCTCAGATTAGGATTCAAAACGACCACACACCTCCCGTCTCCCTCAATCACATCCTCCCTTCCTGTTTTGTCAGACAAGTTCCACCCCTTCTCCAAACTCCCACAATCCCAGCCCTTGAAGACTTTTTCCCCTTTGACCACCTTCAGCATTGCCCCTCTCCTTCATCCCCGTTCCAACCCTTTAGTTTCTCTTCCGTTACCCGACATTGGTTATATTCATTTCTTTTGCAGATCCAGTCAAACAGGAATGTGGTTAATTTATCCACTTTGGAACTGTGTTGAATGTTACATTTGATGGAAATGTTGCCTGAGGCCTTGTGTGTGTTTGTCATGCCAAGTGTAGTCCCAATTTGTCTGTCTGGCTCAACTTTTTTTTCTAAACCTTTTTTTTAACACACTCTCCAGGTAAGCTGTTTGTTTCTTTGTTCCACTATTAATTTCTTCTCCCCCCTACCTCCCACCATGGCCTTGTCTTCCACCTCCCTCCCCGCTCACTCGCTCCCTCCGCTGGGCTGCACAGGCACTGACATGATGGGTAAGATGCTGAAAATGCAGATGTTGGAGGATGAGGATGACCTTGCCTATGAGACTGAGAAGAAGGAGCGCACTTCATCCACATCTGATGCCCAGCCGGCCTGGATGAGGACTCTGCACACCACTGCCTGCAACTGGCTGCAGCTCATGCCCCAAACAGTCAATCCACTCAAACGCACTGTGGAGAACATCAAGGTAATGGCGGAAATGAGAGGAAAGGTGGTTGGCAAGCAGACTTCAGTGGCCAGGCCTGAAATTTTGTGTGTTGTTTTTGTGCTTGACTCATGAGGTAACGAGGTAAAAACAAAAAATACAAGCAGATGTTTGAATTGTGGCAGATGAATATGTACTTGCTTTTCTTTATACCGTTGCACCTGCCAGGCTTTTGTATTTAATGTCCTCTTTATCCAAACACACAAACACCAGGACCCACTGTTCCGGTTCTTTGAGCGTGAGGTGAAGATGGGTGGCAAGATGCTGCAGGAGGTCCGTCAGGATCTGTCCGATGTGGTGCAAGTGTGTGAGGGCAAGAAGAAGCAGACCAACTACCTGCGCACACTCATCAGTGACCTTGTTAAAGGTAGCATATCATCTGTTTGTTTGAAGTCAGATTTATAAATAAATGAAAATAACTACATGCTTGAGATTCCTCATTGTTGGTCTTGCAGAAGAACACATTTTTAAGCAGGTTATATAAATGAATAAGTGGTGTGTATCTGTTTCTTTTGTGTCCAGGCATCCTCCCTCGCAGCTGGTGTCGCTACACAGTTCCAGCTGCGATGACTGTGATCCAGTGGGTGGCTGACTTCAGTGAGCGAATCAAACAGCTGCAGCAGATCTCACAGGGAGCTGCTAGCGGAGGTGCAAAGGAACTGAAGGTACTGCTTGGTTAACTGTTAATGTGCAGCATCAAACCATCTGTGAGTTTGGACCGCGCCACTCAGTGTTACATTGGTTTGCTTTCCTCCTTCTCCAGAACATCCACGTGTGCCTTGGCAGCCTGTTCGTGCCGGAGGCTTACATCACTGCTACCCGCCAGTATGTGGCCCAGGCCAACAGCTGGTCTCTGGAAGAGCTGTGTCTGGAGGTCAATGTCACCACCGCCCAGGGCGCCACACTGGATGCCTGCAGCTTCGGCATCAAAGGTCAGACAAGCAGCACACCACCTGCTGTGGGCTGGAGTTGCATAACAAGTTTAAATTTGAACATTAGGTTGTGTACGAGTCCATAGGAGAGGTCTGTGCTAGACTTTCCCCCCCCCCCCATTCTTGACTTCTCCCATAGGACTATGAATTATTAAGAGTAACAGGACAGCATGGGTCCACACAAGTCGCTAAAATGTGAAGGCATTTGTCACCAAAATGAATTTAATTTACTAAACATTGGCGATTTCAAAAATGTAGTCTGATGTTAAACATGGTTGCTGTGTCTCCCAGGTCTGAAACTGCAGGGAGCTACTTGTGCCAACAACAAGCTGTCTCTGTCCACCTCCATCTCCACTGAGCTGCCTCTCACTCAGCTCCGCTGGATCAAGCAGAGCAGTGCTGAGAAGAGACACATGGTATGAACAAGATAAGCGCACACATTATAAACATTTTCATCTTTTTACCAAATAATCTACAGATGATTTAGAAAACATGTTCAAGAATGATTTGATTTGGATGAACCACTCACATTTATTTTTCATCACTGCAGGTGACTCTGCCAGTGTACCTGAACTTCACCAGGTCTGACCTCATCTTCACTGTCGACTTCGACATTGCCACCAAGGAAGATCCCCACAGCTTCTATGAGCGTGGAGTTGCTGTCCTGTGCACCGAGTAAATGAAACAAGTCCCCAAGACCAGCGAGTCTCCATTGTTAACCACACATAATTACTTACATTCATTGCTTATTAATCACATTCAGAAGTAGTTTGTAGCCTGTTGCATTCCAGTATAAAACATAGTTTGGAACATTTGTGGAACACTAATGAAGATGTAACCATTTTTGTTGTTAGTGGGAAGTGTCTCAGAGGGTCAGTGGAAGGTTGCAAGATGGTAAACGAAGAAGGAATCCAAATGTGGGAAAGGGAAGTTGGAAGGGAATTTTAATATGAAAGAACCTGTATGTTTTTAGATGAAATAAAGTCTGAAATGTAGTGAACACAATAATGACTTCGGTGTGGTGTTTCTGCACAAACAAATGTAAGTGTTCAGAATTCTCATTCTGATAACTTGATCCTCAGACTTTAAGTATGGAGGATTATTTTCTTATTTGAGACTCCTCAGTTCTTAGTGCTATTAACTACTAATATTTCAAGTTGACTTGTCATCAGCCGGCTACACTTTTTGAGATCAACTTACAAGTCAATGGTAGATTTTAATGAAAAGAGAAGAGATAAAGTTTAAGAATAAATTAAACTGACAACATAAACATTTTATTATCCTAACTCAAACATGTCAAATCAACCACTGGTTTGAATTGGTGACATTTGTCACTTAGGCATTTTTCTGAGGAAAGAACTACTTTTGTATAAGGTTCCCTCAGCTGGATAGTGGACAGGAGGACAGAATTTCACCCAATGGCTTTCTCACAAATTTGCTCAGTAGTTTCGTGTTTCTTGTTTACGCCCACACCAGACCTGTGAACCAACATGTGCATGTTCGGTATTTACTTTGTGCTGAACCTGACATCCTGCCTCCATCATCAGCTCGTCATTCAAGCCTTTATAAAAAATACTAACCATTTTGCTGATCAGACCAGGAGCTGTGAGACAAAGCAATATAAAAATGTTGGATTTTCAATGTATATCTGATGCCTGCTGGTTGGGGAGATAAACTTGCAGTTTTGCAAGGTTATGAAAATCGATACCTGTGTGAGCTATTAGGTAAATAGTTTCACAACATGAGTGTGAGAACATGTCAAACAGATGGACTTAATGATACGAGACTTAGGTTCTCATCTAAACATGGTAATCATTGCTTTTGTATGTGCTTCAATTCTTCTGTTGTGTTTAATTTGCCCCAATTTTCAGACATAGATACTCACAACCAAGAGGAATATACAATGTGTATATTGTAACGGCCATTTAGATAAGTAAACCTAGAGCACAGCTGTCTCAGAAGTTGTATTTTCCAGAAAAACTGCCACTATATAGCTACAGAGGAATATTCTTAAAAATGCCTAAATATGGGGAATTTATCATTAAAATGTGAAGGTGCTTGAACTCAATTATCTAGTGCAGCAGTTTATACTTATTTAGCTTAGGCTGACAAAAAAGCTGTTTAGTTTTTAAATGTTCTTTTTAATAGGTCTTTGGGAAAACATACAGTTTCTTCATTGCCAGTGCATGGGCTGCACTCTGGTCTGCTACACAGATGCAGGTTACTTGGGTAAACCTCCCAACAAAAATTGTAATTGCTTTAAGAGAAAATAAGCACAATAAGTGACACCTGTGAGATCCTCAAAATAACTGGTGGAAGAAAAATGAATGTATTACCCTGTAACAGTATTTCGTTCTTCTTTGAATCATTTAAACGTGACTAAAGTATTTCAGTCTGTGGTGAAAGGGCTCTAATATAGCTCAGTTGCAGACTCCCCTCCCTCCTTTTCCTCCTCCATGTTGACAACACACTGCCTCTTTCTTTGTGCCAGCTCCACCACTTCTGCTCCAGGGAAACCCAGCTTTCTCTTGTAAAGAGATCCAAGGTTAGAGGGGCTGGGGGACCTCTCAGAGGAGCTCTCCAGCATCTGAGAAAAACTCCCTTCAACTGGGGTCGCAGGTCCAGCTGTTTGAGGGGTGGAGGAGCTTGTACCGTGTAAGCCTGAATCATCAAAGTGCATATCTGTATCCATGGTTTGGGTGTGCATTGCTGGATCAGCTGCCTCTTTAAGACCTCCACAATCATTTGTGCCACTGTGGGAGGGCAGAATGTCAAGGTCACAGACCCACAGCTCAGAGTCACTCCCACGTTTCATCTGGACATCCAAAAGATGTTTCTGCTGCTCTGTTACAGGATCTTTAATTCCATTTTTCACCGTTTCTCTGAGGGAGGCAGGGTGATGAGGGTTAAATCTTCTGCTCTTGCCAGAGAACCGACAGCCTCCTCCTCCTCCTCCCTGCTGCTTAGTTCGCCTGCTGGAGACACCCGCGTCAACATTTGACTCGTCAGAATCCTCAGAGCTCCCATCGTATGGGTCCAAAAACTACAATCATGAGCACACATGCATTCATTCATGAACACAGAACAGAGATGGGTGGATCAGAGGAAGGAGAATACTTACCAAAGAATAACAGCCATGCCTTCCTGCAGGCCTGTGTGTTAACGGCACTGTCCGACGAAGACTCTCACTCTCTGGTGCACTGCTCACACATCCCTGCTCGACAAGATTTTTGAACTGATAAGACGGTGATCAATTTATAAATTAAAAGCTCAATGCATGCTGTGTGCCTAAGTGATGCTACTGCTGAGGCCAACAAAGACAAGAATATGGATGTAAGAGGATGTGTATGTGTGCGATGTCAGATGGTGGTGCCAAGATAATGTGCAGACAGAGTCAGTTTCAGGGACAGAAACTCAGTTTGATGCAGAAATTAAATAAAATTCAAGGAGATATTGGGCAAAAATTGTCTTGAGTCTTAGACTAGCTGTAATCTCTTTTAGTATTCATTTGTTTATTGTGCCATATATATATGTATATATATATGTATGTATGTATGTATGTATGTGTGTGTGTGTGTGTGTGTGTGTGTGTGTGTGTTTATAATATTTGCATTCAGAGATAAAACAATACCACAGTGCTGGTGTCCGACCATCTTGGGCTGATCTCAGAGTCAGAATCAGTGCTGGAATCCACTTTACACATCTCCTGACAGAAAAGACAGGAAATCAATATTGTATTAAAGAAAATCAAGCGATGTTAAATTTTAAAACTCAGAAGAGGCCACAGAAGTCTCAGGATGATGTTAAAATGTGGTTCTGAAATGTGATCTTACCATGTACTTGAAAGCGAGATGGTCCATGTTGCTGGATATGTTGTGCACATGTCTATCAATGTGGTCTAAATTGAGAGAGACAGAAAAAAGTACTTTAAAAAAACTGCAATAATGCGCTTTCAAAGCCACCAAAATTAACGCATACTTTTTGTATGAAAAAAACAGACAGAAAATGCAACAAATTCAAACTTTTTACACAATAACGCAGTGTCAGAAAACTATGTTCAAGAAAACTAATAATATATGAAATGACAATGTTTATAATTAAGAAAGTGGAAAAAAAAAAAGTACCTGGAAGTGCTAGCTGTCGTCTTCTCCTGTGTGCCATGACATTTGGCGAGCATAACTGCTGGTCCACGATAAAGTTAACTATTTAAAATGGGTTTCTGATGTCAGATGGAGTGGTAGATTAATTAACTAAGCAGAGTATCAGGTGCCTTTGATATGATGCAGCCAAGCACGACCACAGGTGAGCATTCACACATGTAAACAGCACGGCCACTGAGTTTGCTAATTCCATTTAACAAAATAATACGTCCGGTGATTTTTTTCCCCCCTTTTTTTCAAAATAAAGTTCACAATGACCTCGCTGACTGCGCACTACAGCCCCAAATGTCAGCTGTCACTCTGACTACCTTATTTCCGTTTTTTTTTAAAAACAAAAACAAAAAAAAGGTATATATTTTCTAAAAACTACTGAAAGCGTTTTTACATGTCTACAGACCAAAGGAAGGGTAATATTATATGTCTTCAAAATTATTAAACGTTCGGTTTAGCATTTTATATCCTGGTGTAACTGTTTTATTTTCTCTTACCACTGTTTGCAAAATATGGCTTAAAAGGAATAACTGTGCAACGTTTCAGGGAATTATTAGTGTTACAATGCTGTAAAAACTTGATTTAAAAACAAAAAATTCTAAATTTCTTCTTCTTTTGTGAATATTTCCAACAACAAATAGGCAATTTGTCCTCGCTACGAAGCAAAGATGGAGCGAAACAAAACACACATAAATGTTAACAAATAAAAAACCCCAAATATCATACAAACCAAACTTTTTAAGGGTTTCTCAATATATGGCATAACTATCTCCAACGGTCTCAAAGTACTGACAAGTAAAATAGCTCCAGTCGTATCCTCCTCCACCGTTGGGGGGAACGGGAGAGTCGGAATGCCCGCTCCATGGCCCGCTCCCTCCGTGCGTAAGATCCGGCCTGGGGGAAAGGGATGAATGTTAATTTCAAAGATGGCGGCGGAGGGAGGAGGGAAGGAGATGAACGAAATTAAAACTCAGTTCACCACCCGAGAAGGCGTCTACAAACTCCTCACTCACTCCGAATACAGCCGTCCTAACAGGGTGCCTTTCAACTCGCAAGGCTCCAACCCCGTCAAGGTCTCCTTCGTGAACGTCAACGACCAGTCGGGCAACGGCGACAGGATCTGTTTCAATGTGGGCCGTGAGCTCTACTTCTACATCTACAAAGGCGTTAGAAAGGTAGCGTGCTAAGGCGGCTAATGTCAGCGGAAATTCACGATTGTGCATGTTAAAAACACCACTGCTTGCTGAGCTGATGCTGATCTTAAGGCTATCGCTAGCTGTATTAAATAACTGTCACAGGTGCTTGACTTTGAAATTAGCTGACAGCTAGTTAGCTTGAAGCTATGATGAAGCTAGCCTACTGGTTTACCAGCCAACGCAGCTAGCTAGCGTTGGCTAACGAGCTAGCAGCTACTCCGAGGCCAGGGGCTAAATTCCGTCCCCAGTCCGTCACTCTTGTTTAGTTTTGCTGGACAAAAGGAATTGAGAGGTTGGTTAACGATCGCTAGTTTAAAGTTGACCTTTTGATTTGAATTAACGTTAAGTGGTCAGGGTTGACATTGCTGCTCTAACGGTTGTAGTTTGTGATGACAGTGACAGTTCTACGTTGACACCCATAACACCTGTGAGCGCCTTTTGACTGACAGCAGTCGACAATGCACAGTGATGCCGATTTAGTGTATGGACAGTCATTTTGCCAGCAAGCTAACTGTTGCCTTCAGCATTAAATTTAATGAAGCTGAGGGATATGCCTGGACAACACCTGTTAACGTTACCTAGTCAAACCAGCTGACTTGCTATGCTTGTAGAGAAATGCTAACTTCAGTTAGTCATGAACGATAAAACATTTATTCTGATAAAGCCTCTATAGTTAAAAGGAATACAGGCCAGTGAAGACTCAGTAACTGCACAGTAAGTTATACATACTGTGGAAATGTTCAGTCACTTATAAATACCTCATGGTTAAGGGGAGTTCTGCAAATGTGTGATGATGTTTGAGTTGAACTGGGTGGAGAATGAGTGAGAATCACATGATAACTCATCACAATACTTTCCTACAAAATGCTACAGACAGGCTCTCACTCAGGCTACATGTTAAACACCCGTAAAGCAATCATAATGCAATGTTAGTGTCAAAGCATTTAAGTGCTTTCAGCTGACAGTTGACTTCTCATCACAGGTTGACAGGAATCAGCTGACTTCTATGTTGAAGCAGTATGTCCACAACATGTGCATGGCATGCGTGTCATCATTGCAATGTAAAACAGCAACAAGTTGGATGAATGCTGAACAACCAGAAATGGGAAAACTTTGGAAAATTTGTAGTAAACGACAAAACTGTGTCATTGTAATTCAGATCTTGTCAAAACTAGCAAATTAAGTCTGACACAAAATGTAAGATGTCAAGGTGTTGCATCACAAGGAAGTCAGTGTTAAGCCTAATAAAAGCTAGAGTTTTGCTTTAATGTATCACCAAATAAGTTACTCGTCACAGTACATCCCCGTGTTGATGATCCGTCTCATTCCGAGGTGTAGCTGGAAGAGATTTGCAATTTTCATCTGTTATGCTTTGCTGGAGCAGATACTTATTTAAAGAAAAAATAGTAAGGCTGTCTCATGCATTCCAGCCAGCAGTTAACAAATCAAGCACCCAGTGAGGAGGTGTTATTTTTCTATGAGTACAGAATGTCCTCTCAACTCCTTGATTAAATGTATACTTCACCAGTTTTTATATAGGCTGAGTGTGCATCATTTTTGCTGAAAATGTCAATCTTTAAAGCACAGCCTAATACCACGCATGCTCTTCTGAGGCTTAAAAGTTGTGTTTCAGACAAAACTCTTGAAATTAAATTATATTCAGGACTCGGTTTGACATTTCCCTGAGGCGAGACAGAAACCCCCGCCGTTATATCTAACAGTAATGGAGGAACCACTGAGTCATCATCTTACACTCAGAGAATTTTCCATTCTACAAGTAGTGTAACATGTAAATCATTAACAGTGGAACTGTTATACTGCTTATCTACAGTATATGCCTTGGGTGTCTTATTCGCAGCCATAAAATGCAGTTTCTCCTGAATCAAAAACTGTGTACATCATATATTGTGATTGCTGGCATCTACCCATCTACAATAAAACGGCATATGTATGTGAGTTCATCCTAATATTTCCTCTGTGACTGTTTGATGTGCTGTTTTAGGCTGTGTTAAGATGGTACATCTTGAACACTTTGGTTGCATTCGCTGTAGGAAAGCTTTGACGAAATTGAATATCTTGTTTCTAATCAGCGAAATTAATTAACATTGTCCCTTGAGCTTCTTTATACTGAATGTCACTTTGTTTAAGATGAAGCACAGGGAAAAAAAGAACAATATAACGGCACAGCTCTAGTGGTTTATCATTGCAAGTTTGGCAATAGCCTCTCTCATGCACCATAAAGTGCATGAAGTAATTTTTGCTATTTAAAGGTCACTGCATTCACTTCTTGTGCTTTCATGCTTTCTCTCTACAGGCTGCTGACCTGAGCAAGCCCATAGACAAGCGCATCTACAAGGGAACGCAGCCTACCTGTCATGACTTCAACCACCTCACAGCTACAGCGGAGAGCGTGTCCTTGCTGGTGGGTTTCTCAGCAGGACAGGTACAGCTCATTGACCCCATCAAGAAGGAAACAAGCAAGCTCTTCAATGAGGAGGTAGGTATAAAAGTATAGATGTTAGATGACTGTGAAGTCTGTGTACAGAGTTGTCTAATATTGAGAGAGACTGTGGATTTTTTTACATTTAATTTTGTCAGATTGATTTTTGTACTGCTGTTTATGTCGAATCTTGCCAGACAGACATCTGTATATTAGTTTATGCCATTGCAGCTGAAAAAGTTTTTTAAAATGCATTTCATCCAGTCCCGCAGAGATTAATCTTTGCACTTTATTAGAACCATAAATTAATCTACAGTTTTCAACTGCATGGACATAAAAATTACATCTTATTGAATATTTCTGTTAAACTTAAATGAATCCTTAAAAAAAACTCTTCTCCTGTGTTTTTAGAGGATTAAAAGCACTTAAATAAATCAAAACATGTTCAATGTGTTGGAAGGATTTTCTGATCTTTTCTTGTTTTTTAGCCTGTTGCTTTTAAACTCTTTGCCAAGTGGTCTAAGGCTTGACTGAGTATTCTTTAATATGTTCAACATGTTCAGATTATCAATATCCTGATGATACTGTACTAACATTATTTTTTCTTTCTCCCCTTTTCCTCTGCTCTCTCCTCTTCTGTTTGCTTTTCAAACCTCAACCTTCCGTCTCCCCTGCCAGAGACTAATAGACAAGTCCAGGGTAACGTGTGTGAAATGGGTGCCAGGTTCTGAGAGTCTGTTTCTGGTCTCTCATGCCAGTGGGAATATGTACCTGTACAACGTGGAGCATACTTGTGGCACCACAGCACCACACTACCAGCTGCTGAAACAGGGAGAGAACTACTCTGTACACACTTGTAAGAGTAAATCCACGCGGAACCCTCTCCTGAAATGGACAGTGGGTGAGGGGGCTCTGAATGAGTTTGCCTTCTCTCCAGATGGGAAGTTCTTAGCCTGTGTTAGTCAAGATGGCTTCCTACGGGTCTTCAACTTTGATGCGGTTGAGCTCCACGGCACCATGAAGAGCTACTTTGGTGGCTTGTTGTGCGTGTGCTGGAGTCCGGATGGAAAGTACATCGTTGCAGGTGGTGAGGACGATCTAGTGACTGTGTGGTCGTTCTTGGATTGCCGAGTCATTGCCCGAGGACACGGGCACAAGTCGTGGGTGAGTGTGGTGGCCTTTGACCATTACACCACCAGCGTGGAAGAGAGTGACCCAATGGAGTTCAGTGGAAGCGATGAGGACTTCCAGGATCAGATGATCCACTTTGGAAGAGACCGAGCCAACAGCACGCAGTCTCGACTTTCCAAGCGCAACTCCACCGATAGTCGGCCCGTAAGTGTCACGTACCGGTTTGGCTCGGTGGGCCAGGACACTCAGCTGTGCCTATGGGACCTCACTGAGGACATCCTTTTTCCCCATCTTCCACTCTCACGGACACGAACACACACTAATGTGATGAATGCTACCAGCCCCCCTGCGGGTGCTACAATAATCACTAACACCTCTAGTAACACTACTAACGGAAACAACAGTGGTGCCAATACTCCTGGCATTAACTCCCTCTCTACTACATTACCACGCTCCAACAGCCTACCCCATTCAGCCGGCACAACGACGACGGCAAACAACACCAACAAGGCTGGCAGTGGTGGTGGTGGTGGTGGTGGTGGTGGCGGCATTAGCAGTGGTATCATGGACAGCGCCATCGCTACAGGTGTGAGCAAGTTCGCCACACTCTCGCTCCATGACCGGAAGGAGCGCCACCACGAGAAGGACCACAAACGCAACCACAGCATGGGCCACATCAGCAGCAAGAGCAGCGACAAGCTCAACCTGCTTACAAAAACCAAAACAGACCCTGCTAAGACTCTGGGCACGCTGCTGTGCCCGCGCATGGAGGACGTGCCCCTCCTTGAGCCCCTCATCTGTAAAAAGATAGCACACGAGAGACTGACTGTACTCATATTTTTAGAGGACTGTTTAGTGACTGCTTGTCAGGAGGGATTTATTTGCACATGGGCGAGGCCAGGCAAAGTGGTAAGTTCTTTTTAATGTAGGAAGTGTGGGGGAAAGTTGAAGTGATAACATTTTGTTTGTCAGTCTTCAGCTGTCCTAAAATCAGTTGGTGGGCTGCAAGTTAAAATCAAGACATTCTGAAATCGTAAAATAAACTGTGGACATTTGGAGAAGCATTTTTAGCTTTTCTAGTCAGATTGTCACTCTCTGCAGGCAGGCAGGTAACATATCAGACTTGGTTTAATGTACATCTGCTTTCCAATGAAAGAACTATAATTCCTAACTTTCAAGTATAACCAATGCTATGAAATATTCCAGTTTGGTTATATAATACATTTTTGATGAAGAGGATTTCCTGTGTAGACCTGTGAGGGGGAAGAAGACGTTAATCCATACCAAGTGTGTTCATTGATTCATCATAATCATCCCTCAATGCATAGCAGCATAGCCAAGAAGTCATCTGCATACACGCTCACATTTCAGCTTTTATGCAAATGGCTCTGTATCTGCCCAAAGAGTCTCTGCAGTTTCTCACATGCTTACGGCTACAATGTGTATTTACCCTTGTATACTTCCCTTTTGTCTGTGTGTTTTGAGAGATTTTGCCACAATGAGGCACATGATCGTCTGGATCTGTAAAATACAGGCAGTCTACTTAGACTAGACAAGACAGATTGTTCTTTTGAACTAGAATCAGACATGAATACAAACACAAACAATGCTGCCATATCGAGTGCACAAGTGTCTTGTAGGTGAGCAAATTTATGGTCCAAAGTTTAAGGATGTGCGAACAAATTCTGATAAAAACCTCTTTTTAAAAACATGGATTGGATAAATGTAGTGTAATCATTATTCAGTGATAGGGAAGAAATCAATCAAACCGTAATTTTTTTATGGTTAAGAACTAAGTTTGTATTAGCAGAAATGCAGTGACAATGTAGGTCTTAAAGCTGGGGTAGGCAATGTCTGGAAATCAAGCTAGCTGTAGCATGAGACCTCTAATGAAACAACACCGCTGCACCCCTCCCTCGTTTTTGCTGTGGCTTGTGTTTTATTACATTTGTGTCTCTCTCTTTTGAGTCCGGTTTACACCAATGATTCACGACAAAACTTAAAGGTTGCAGGGAAAGTTGTAGCGGAGTAAACCGATCCATTTGAGCTTGACTCAAGCCAACTGATGATGCCGCCTACAGTTCAGTATGTCAAGCCGCCAGAGGCCAGTTTTAGAAAATAAGGCACATGTCGTTTCAACGGCCAATCAGCTCATAGAGACCTGTCTCCAGTAGCCAATAGGAAGATGTGCTCTCTGAAATGAACTGTGATTGGCTGAAAGGTGCGTGTGATGTCCCATTTTTTAAAATCCTGAATAAATACGTTCCAGTGCATGTGCTTGGGAAAACATGGACGCCCGCAGCAAAGATGCATAGTACAACATACATTTAATGAAGACCTATGTGAATTACCACAGTAATGAGGAGAAAAGGTGTGAACTAATTTGCTCATCTTTGCTAATTCAAACAACGTACAACAGCTCTTCATTGTATAAGCGTGCGCTGAGCGTGCTCAGTTGAGATGCCTACAGCCTCATTATGTTAAGTGAGAAGATGGAGCCGGTCTCATGAATTCAGCCTAAAATAAAGAAAGGTGTGATTTCAGGTGTGCTTTTTTCGCAAACTCGGGCTGTATGAATCTTGAGTTTCCGACTGGGAATTCCGATTTGAAAGACTGTTTCATTGCACTTTTTCCAGATGGTCGTTTTTTTTTCAGAGTTCCGAGTACAATGGAACGCAGCAACAGAGCCAAGAAGAGGTGCAGAAGTCTAGTGTTCTTTAAGACCACCTGAATTACAACATGCTGATAGGCTAGCCTGGAATTTTTGCCCGACGACACCAAAAAATAAACTGCCTACCCTACCTTTAAGTTTGGTTTTAAAGAAAAAAAGTAATGTACGTTACAAGTGCCTGATCCGGCAAACCTCTCAAAGACATCACTGGAAAATTGTCCTCCGCTTCGACTGTTGCACGCAAGCTTTTATTATATGCAGGGGATCGAGATACGGGAAGAAGCAGCCAGAGGCTAACATTTTAGGAGCTATGTGTTGCTTGATTTCTTTGCTACAGTGTGTGAACTTTCCCAATGCAAATCTCCTTGTTTTCCTTTTTCCAGGGTTTATTGTCATCCCAAAACCAAGCCAGCTCTCCCAGTGGAACAGTAGTATAGCCACAATATTTCTGCTGCTAAAGAACCCTGCAACCCAGAGTCTGATGCTGCTCTTCACCCTGCAAGCATTGCAAGTTTTCCTTTTTCTTTGATTACCCACCCCCCCACCCCTCCTCCCACTCCCCTCCCCCCAATTTTGTTAATGGCTTTTCTGTTCTTTTTTCGTTTATCACTCACTCTGACCTAGTGGAGGAATGAAGCAAGACAAGGTGTGGTGCAATTGTGTACTGTTGCGCTAATGTACTATTGTTCTCTGGAGTTTTTTAACACATTTTAGAGTTTTAACAAACATTTTTTCTTTAATGTCAAATTCTCATCAGACTGTTGTCCCCCTCTGGAAATAAAGCTTGGCTTTGTTAGATGCAAACCAGACAAATGTGGCTTGAGATTAAAGGGATAGTTCATTTAATTGTCATAGTCTGTGTGTACCTTTGGGCTCCCAGACAACATTGACTTTTGGGTGAACTATCCTTTTATGACCAAGTGCGTGAGCATCTTCAAATTTCGCATCCATCCACATTCACCCACAGCTTATGTCTTACCTTGAGTAGAATCTCCCCATTGACTTTGCACTGATTTTGTTAGCTACTTTGTTGTTTGTTTTTATAACTACTCTAATGGAACAAAAACGAGGGTTGAGGACTGCCTTGTTGCACTCGGCTTTAACATCCTCAGTCTTGAAATCTGAATCTATAAAGCTGGATGCTGCAATCATAGTCTTTTTAAAGAAAAAAAAAATTGTTTGCACTTAAATTAGTTTATTAGAAGAAAATGGCTTTACATTTTTTCGGGTGTGCTCAGAACTCACAGATTGCTAATACGGTAGGTGAAGAAAATGATAAAAACTATTAAAAAACCTTTATCTATTGAGCATTTATTTTAATATTATTTCAGATTCAAATCTGCTCTGTATCATAATGTGTATATTGTAATTAATTGATTTGATGGGGGCCTAAGCAAACTACCATTACTCCAGTGGAAGTTTTGTCATTGATAGTTATATTTCTAAAGCCTAAAGTATACATATTAATAATATTAAAATAATCTTGAATACACTGTTTGCTGTTCTTTTTTTGTCACATGTACTGTCTCGCCGATGATTGAATCTCAGATGACTTCTGCTTTGAGTGAAGCTCTTTTTATGCCTCAGCCACAAAAAACTACTCACAGATATGACAAAACTTTATATCCTCTGATTTTTCTCCCTAAAGGAAATTTATCAAATGCCACAAACAGATTTTACGTAAACTTTAGATTCAGCCAATGAGTCTTTGTCATCTGGTGCTAATTCGGGGCTGTACCGACATTAGAAACTCTTACTGAGGTTTTCACAGGAAGCTTTGAATGTCTGATGTCATATTCAATGATGTCATAACCCCCCTTGTGTTACTCATACAAGTTTGGCTGCTGAATCATTCGAAGATTGAGGTGAACATAAATCCTTTTTACTCCCAAAAGTAAAAAAAATAAATAAAATGAGCTCTCCTCCCACCAGTTAACTGCTCTGGATCGGAGCAGAGAGGTGTGTCTGTGGGTGTGTTTTTTCCTCCTTCGGTCCACGCCAATTCTTGCAGGTGCAATCATCATCAGCAGCAGCAGCAGTCTGTCTCTCCACTCAAGCCCATACAACCCACACAACACTTGATACATGTACGTGCAATCGTCTGTGCTGTCGTATTAATTATAATGGTGGTGTGATGAATACAGCCCTAATTCATGATCATGTGACAACCAGCTGTTGTTACCATAAAGGGTCCAGTGATCCCTGCGCCACACACAGAGATCATGAGGCAAATATATTTTTATAGTGGATAACATTTTGTACTTCCAATTTTATTGTTCATTAAAAAAAAAATCATTCTTTGAACCTTCTTGTGTCAGGTGGTCATGCAGGCATTATGTGAAAGATGTAATGTAGATGTATTTGTACTGCAGGTCAATGACAACAACATGACGTACATGAAATTCCCTTTTTTCTTTTACTCCAGTAATGCGTCACAATAACCACCATAATAAAGTGCAGACTCGCAGGCCATTTTAACGAGCTCACAGCTCTCAATGAAATGGTACTTTTTGAAGTCGCAATGTTTCAAGTGAGGAGGAATGAGGGCACTGAGCGAGCTACATTCGAAACAAGGAATTCAGAGACATTAGTCAGGACTTAAAGCCTGATATGCAAATTGTGTTCTGCACTCACATAACAGATCTGAAAGAAAAATCTTGTTTTTTTTTTGTTTTTTTTTCAAAGTAAACTGTTCAAATTCTGTGATTTACATTACAGCTGCATTACAGAATTTGCCTTTAAAATACAGAAGCACTTCATGTGACTGCTTTTGTTGTTTTGCCTTTGTACAGGAAGACTGTTGCCCTACAGCTGAGTCCATTCACAGCTAATGAAGAGATTACCACAGGTGTGCAGTGCCTATAAAAAGTTCACCCAGCCCTTCTCTTTCATGTTTATGGCTCTACTTAAGCAAATACACACTGACTTACTTAACGCCACTATGTGTCATATCGAAAAATGACCAATGATCTAGATAGTGCTGTCCATGCTATTCACACGTGATATTAATCAGCTTATTTTAATTTTTGTGGTTTATTTATGTACTTAATTTAGAGACACTTGTCGAGGTTTTGTGTTCACTTTGACAAGTTTTTTTTCTTTTCCAGTTCATGATAATTGAGAGTTGTAAAATAAAACAACCAGAATCGGCACAAGTCCTACTATGAATTAGAGCTGCAGCAATTAATTGAATAATTGAGTAATCGATGGATAGAAAATTAATCAGCAACTATTTTTATAATCGACTAATCGTTTCATTTGTTATATAAAAAAAGGGAAA
>JAQLOL010000007.1:11683337-11703994 GCA_029783665.1 Naso thynnoides | reverse complement strand
GGATCCTGCCTATTTTTGGCACTTTTGACAAAAAATGTCTTTAATTTTCTGCAGTTTGACTCCATTTTAATAAAATACTTAACAGAAGCTTCAGTTAAAGGCTCATTTTAGTTAACTGTTGATCTATTTATTTTTAAATACAACCACTTTATAGCCCAATTTATGCTAAAACAACAAAAATGAATCATTTCTCAAATTTGTCTCATCAAGGATGATTGATCGATTAATTGTCGCAGCTTTTTTTGTTAAAGTTCACATTTCAACAAAAGGCAAAAGCATCTTTGAGTTCTGATGTCCAGTACAGAGTAAGTTGCTTTTATTTTTAGGTGAAATTTCCCTTTAATCGTTATAAGTTGGCATAAATTCGATTTCCACCAAATGTAACGTTACTCTCCTCTTTAATATTGCCAGACCTTCTTACATTTGCGTTTCGACAGCGGAGCCAGGTACCCTCTGAATGACTGGTAACCTTGAGCTCACACTGAAGTTCACACTGGCCACTTTTTTTCTGTGACATTCCTGGAGTGCCGTTAACGTTAACTGTACTTGTTTAAACTATGCCAAAAATGCAAACTAAAAAAAACAAAGGAATATGAGAAAAAAATAAACGTTGGATGAAAAGGAAAAGCTTGATTTTCATGAACATTAAACGTGTTAATTTATGTGCTTACGAGGCAAGGAAGTAAAAAAAACAAAAACAAAAAAAACCTGCTAGCTTATTTTAACAGTTGACACAGTTAGCAAACACCGTAAGAAAGAAATCTTCGGAGGAAAGCCTGAACGACATGCGACCGCTTGTCAGCCCTGTCATCACTCCGCTCAGCCGTTAACTGTTAACTCACAACTTACAATGCATTCCCTTGAGTCTTAGCTGCCGCATGCGAGTCGAGAATCCATAACACACGTTTCTGGCCGCTGCATTTCAATGTGAGGCTCTGAAATATGAGGATATTTGCACCGAGATGTCGAAGCGACACGGATGTTAGCCTAGCTCCGCGAGCGAACTAGCCCTGTTAGCTGACCGTCGCCTTGGTAACGGAGCACGCCTTCGCCCTCCACTCTGACCTGAGGAGGAAACTAGAAACTCTCGATGTTTGACTCTCTGGCGGCACCGCTGAGAATACTCTGAATTAAAAGCAGTAGAATATGCCCAGCCGTGTCAGAAAAAACGCCAGTCAAGCGTAATATTTCATTGCGGGCCCGGATATTTAACGCGGCATTGTCTTTATAGCTGTAAATTCACCTTCCTACCTTTTTTCCAGAGGTTGGAGGTGACCGTCACTCGCTCGGGGGTCTTCTCAGTAGGCAGCGGATTGTTATTCCGCACGTCCACCACCTTTCCCACATTGTTCCAGTCGGTGTTGGGTGGTGTTTTGCACGCATTTCGAAGGCTTGCCCTGTTTTTCACGCCAATAAGCCAGTTTGAGTAGTGCATCATTAGTGCACATTTAATTCCAAAGAGCCTAAGTTACCATCTACAAACAGTCCCTTCAAAGAGCGCAGCGGTCTGTCCACCGCATTCATGCCATAGCAAAAGGTTACCAAGCACTAGTGCATCCCATACACAACCAATGCCTCTTTTCAGTGCGTTAACGTGTCTGAAAGGCGTGGACCTGCTCGTTTTTGGCCAGCGTCGGCTTCCGTAAAGACCTGATCTGTGCGCATGTCAAGAACTTCCTCGAATGTTTTCCATGCTGATGTTGCACTAGAAATGTGAATTATTCGCCTCACTGTTTACTTTTCCCTGCTTGTAATTGTAGCTTAGCCTTCGGTTACCATGAAAACAAGATTCACCACTGTGGATATCAGGGCAGTTATTGCCGAAATCAATGCCAAGTAGGTGGAATGCTACTGCCGTTAGCCGGTTTGCTAAGCTAGCTGTCCATCGCCAGTGTGTGTTTGTGTGCAGATGTTGAGCAGACATTCATGTATGTGCCTCATTCTTCCACAGCTACATTGGCATGAGAGTATACAACGTGTATGACATCGACAATAAGACGTATCTTATCCGTCTGCAAAAGTAAGGACCGTTTGAAAAACTTGTCTCCAAAACTTTCACTGCAGTGGTGTCGTTTTATGGCATGAAGCCCATAAGTGAAATATTCCAAAACATATCAAATGAATGCATTCACCTTTGTGATCTAGCTGATTATAAGTAATTTTTGCTGCCAGTGTATTTGAAAATATTAAAAGTGAAAGTAAGCATTGTGCAGCAGAGTGGCTCTGTTAGTGATATTAGAAGATTATTACTGATGCATTCATGTTTAAGCTGCATCTTAGTTAATGACATAAGGATGGTTTAATTTGTAACAGTGTTTCATTTGATATTAGTTTAATTCCCATATGTTTTGTTTTGTGAGACCTGAATTTCCAAAGTACCTATTAAATGACAGTTTTCACTATGATAAGTAAAAGGACAGTATTCTCAGAGATACTAGAGTGAAGTAAAAGTACCTCATTTTGAGCAAATCTACTTGATGTATTTTAAGTCACTGTATGTAACTCAGTGTCATTTTGTCGTCTCAGGCCCGACAGTAAAGCTGTTCTCCTGGTTGAATCTGGTACTCGGATTCACTCCACAGACTTCGAATGGCCCAAGAACATGATGCCTTCGGGCTTCGCAATGAAAGTAAGAACACTTTGTGTTTTATTGAGTAACATTGGCAACTTGTTTCTGTAATTGTATAATTTTATCGTTTTAGTCACTTATAATATTTTGAATGTTTTCCTTGAAGCTCAGTGTGATGAGCCTCAGCTTCAGTTTGACGTGACTTTTTAAAATCCTTTTATTAAAATTTGATATTATGTTTTTATGTATTTATGAATTTGTAGATATGTAGATTTATCTATTTAAAAAAGGGGCCCTGTATATCAATGGACATTTGCATGTAAATATGCAAGAAAGTGGCCAATTTCCATCCCCGGTCCCCAATGCCTGCTACACAACCCACGAAACACATAATAAAAAAGGACAGGAAAAAAAAACAAAAGCAAAAAGTACGATTAACAATGTTGTTGATGACAAACCAGGAATTAAAAGACTACAAAAAACAGATGTTAACTGTCAAAGTGCTGGAGTGCTAAAGTGCTTAATTGCCAAAATACCAAGGTACTAATGTTACTGCACATTGAACATTTAAAGTGCTAGTTGAACTGCACATCCCTATTGCACAAGCCTGTAAACTGCAGGTGTAGATTGCACAATGCCCCACTGCGCATGTTTTGTGCATACAGATGAGTGTGTGCAGGTACTATTGCACGTGGTCAGCATACGTGGAAGTATCCATGTATGCAGTATTGCACATGTTTTGCATACATAAAAACACACATAAGTGCAAATATGTCTACATGCAAGGTCACAAGTCTGGTTTGTCCTCAGCAAGTAAACCAATACATACAGAATACAGATATAACACAAAAACAGCACATCCAGTTTGATTTTTAAGCAGGGTTAATTGTGATGAGACTGAATCTTTCTCTGTAGTGTCGAAAACACCTGAAGACGCGGCGTTTGACCCACATTAAGCAGCTCGGCATTGACAGGATTGTCGACATCCAGTTTGGCTCAGATGAGGCAGCGTACCACTTGATTGTTGAGCTCTACGACAGGGTGAGAAGACATTTTTTGTCGTGCACATTAAACTAAAATGCAACATCATGTGCTGTTCAGATCGTCCCAAATTATGACACCGATGTGTACCTTTGTGTTCGTGTGTTTATGGTCTGTCCCCATCCATGTGCAGGGTAACATCATTCTTGCAGACCACGAGTACACCATCCTGAATCTGCTGCGGTTTCGCACAGCAGAGGCAGAGGATGTTAAGATCGCCGTGAGAGAGCGGTACCCTGTGGAGAGCGCCCGGCCCCCTGAACCTCTCCTCAGTTTAGAGCGGTAACCACGTCTTTACATTTGCTCATTGAGTTTGTGGAACAAATGGATTTCCATCGGAATTCAACAGATATGTTTTATTCCTTCAGCATGGAAAACTTGTTTTTTCTTCTTCTCTCTTTATTTAATGCAGACTCACTGAAGTCCTCAGCAAAGCACAGAATGGAGATCAAGTGAAAAGGGTCCTGAACCCTCACCTTCGTAAGTAGCTTTGAGTTGTTAAACTAAAACAGATGCTTATTTCTGTTCAGTTTAAATGTTTGACACTTTTTTTCATCATATAAATGAGCAGGATAAATATGTTTTTTTTCCTCTTCAAATGCCTATACAGCCTATGGAGCCACTCTGATTGAACACAGCTTGATAGAGGCGGGGCTGTCGGGTTCTGTCAAAGTTGACGGCCAAGTCGATGCTGCTCAAGGTATAACAGACCTTAGTGATGTGATTAACTCATTTATATGATCGACGGGTATTAGAATATTTACATCACTATTTTCATTTTCACTAACAAACTACAGTCATGATGATGTGACATTTTTTGCTGTCTGTACCAAACAAACATGATTTCTCACATCCAGAAAAAACAAGATTTGTCATAAAATTATCAAAAATCGCAGCTTCTGCTGTTTAAATATTGCTTTTTCCCCATATTGTGGTTTAGGATTTACCCTCAATAATCAGCACCAGAAACACTTAAACTTTTGATTTTAATAATGTACACATTTAATTACAGGATAATGTGCAATGTTCATACTGCATTGGGCAAAGTGCATCACATTTAAGCAGCGTTTAAAATCAGATTGGGTCGTTCAAGATTGTGATTATTTGTCTGAAAATGGCTCATATGCACATTGTTGTTTTCCTGTGTACACTTTGTAAATCTGTGAATACAGTGTTTGATCTGTTTCCTTTCTTCAGTTGCTCCTAAAATCCTGGAAGCCCTGCAGATTGCAGAAACATACATGGAAAAGACTGCCAACTTCAGTGGCAAAGTAAGATGTCATTCACAAGCATTTTTTCATTCTTATTTGAGAGAAAGTTCGTAGGATCCTCTGTGAGATTTGTTCTGTTCACAATTTTGCTTTGTTTAATTCAAGGGTTACATCATTCAGAAGAGTGAGAAGAAGCCGAGCTTAACTCCTGGCAAACCCACTGAGGATCTGCTCACGTGTGTCCTGTTTTTTGGAGAAAGCTACAAGTCATATTTTGGCTGGTTATTTATATTTGATTAAATAATTGATTTTGTCTGCTTACAGATATGATGAATTCCACCCATTCCTCTTTGCCCAGCATGTAAAGAGCCCATATTTGGAGTTTGATACTTTTGACAAGGTGAATATCTGCATGATGGCGTGTTTAGTTTTATTTCTTTGTGCCTCCTTTTGATCCTTTTTCCATTACACTTAAATTCTCACTTATTCATAAAAAATTGTGACAAAAATCTAATGTGCTCCTCTCTTTCAGGCAGTCGATGAGTTCTTTTCTAAGATGGAGAGTCAGAAGATCGACATGAAGGCCCTGCAGCAGGAGAAACAGGCTCTGAAGAAGCTGGAAAATGTTAAGAAGGACCACGAGCAGAGACTGGAGGCCCTGCACCAAGCACAGGTCAGCATTACCGGCAACATTCTGCTTCGCCTATTTTTTCCTGACATTGTTGAAAAACATCCTCATGAAATCCTGTCTTGCGTGTCGCAGGAGATGGACAGATTAAAGGGTGAGCTGGTGGAGATGAACCTGCCTGTGGTGGAGAGGGCTCTGCAGGTGGTGCGCAGCGCCCTCGCCAATCAGGTGGACTGGACTGAAATTGGCATTATCGTTAAAGAGGCACAGGCAGCGGGGGACCCTGTGGCCTGCGCCATCAAGGAGCTGAAGCTGCAGACCAACCACATCACCATGCTTTTAAAGTGAGAACATCACCGATACAGAAAGTTCCTCAGAGCCCTCTGCTCATCTTTTACTCCATGGAGCTTGTGTGTGTCTTTTCTCCTCTAGGAATCCGTATATTTCTGAGGAAGACCAGGAAGAGGAGGAGAAAAATGACATAGTGCAGGAGAAAGGAAAGAAAAACAAGAATAAAGACAAAGGGCAGAACAAGAAGTTGCAAAAGAACAAGCCCATGCTAGTGGATGTGGATCTTGGCCTGTCAGCTTATGCCAATGCCAAAAAGTAGGTTTGCTTGTATTCTTAGACGCAAGGTTAAGCATTTTTTGGCGAAAACCATGTTTTCACAGAAATGTCTTTGTGCTTTTTTAGGTACTACGACAACAAACGCAGTGCTGAAAAGAAGGAACATAAAACCATTGAGGCAGCAGATAAGGTAGGAAAGCTTCAGGGTTATTCTGCACTCAAGTTTAAGGCAAGAAAAATGTGAGAAAAAGAAGTCGCATCATGCTTTTATATAAAGATGGATATTTTCTTTTATCATTCAAGGCTATGAAATCTGCTGAGAAAAAAACACAGAAAACACTAAAAGAGGTTCAGACTGTGACCACCATTCAAAAAGCCAGGAAGGTCTACTGGTAAGACGCATATATACCGGCACATATCAACATTTTAATTGAGTATTTCTATACATAGCAGTAGTCTTTTATTCTCTCAACCGTTTCTCTCCTTTTCGCAGGTTTGAGAAGTTCTTGTGGTTCATCAGCTCAGAGAATTATCTGGTCATTGCAGGTAGAGATCAGCAGCAGAACGAGATGATCGTCAAACGTTACCTCCGGGCGGGTAATGACTTCATACACGCACTCTTATCTTTTTAAAAAAAAGCTCCTTCAAACAGTTTATCCTCTCATGTGTACCTTCACTTTGTCAGGTGATGTCTATGTTCACGCTGACCTCCACGGAGCAACGAGCTGTGTCATCAAAAACCCCTCAGGTGAACCATGTGGCTTCTCAGTCTCTCTGATATTTGGATTTTTGATGTCAGTTTTTCACTCATTTCACTAATTTCTATGTGAATCTTTGCCCCTCTCCGTCTTCCTGCTCCAGGTGACCCCATCCCTCCTCGTACCCTGAATGAAGCGGGCACTATGGCTGTGTGTTACAGCGCTGCTTGGGATGCCAAGATCATCACCAGCGCTTGGTGGGTTCATCATCATCAGGTGAGTCATCGTTATTGTCCAACTAGATTTTAAAGTTTTGCTCTTTCCTCATTATAATCATATTGTATAAGTTGGCTTCATGCTCTGTAACATATTTATTAAAGCTGGGGTTGGTAATTCCAGAAAGCTAGCAAGATTTGAAGTTTGTTTAGCTGTAGAAGCTGCTACGGGAACAGCTAGTAATGTAGCTGCATCATCTGTGCCGTTCTTCTCCGTGTGACTGACTCGCACAGCCGTAGCTTTCTGCCTCACGGTTGCTCAAAGCTCCGGTCACGCGTAATGAATGCACAGGCAGAGAACGTGAAGACAGGACAGACAGATAGGCGTCTAGGGAATTCTTTCAGTTTGAATCGATGGGTTGTATGTATTATTGCTTTGCTGAAGCCACAGACAATGTTTTTTTTTCTTTTTTCTTCAGAGGTTTAGATATTTTGATTGCCATCAGGCTGTTAGGAGGTTTTTTTTCCCCAAATATGGCCATAAATGCTTCTGAGCAGAATTACCAACCAAAACTTCAACTGTAGTTTACAAAAGCTGCTGTGTGGAGTTTTCCTATAAACAAAGTTACATTTGGTGTTTGTGACCAAAATGCATTTTGTATTTGAGGCCTGATGTTCGTGTTTAGTGCATTTCCTTCCTCATTTAATATTAGTAAAGCTGTTTTTTGAATTATTTAAAAAGCTGTGCATAGTTTACATTCCATGTTTGTGACTTTGTGCTCTTCTTATTCTGTAGCTTTGTCAGTACATTTTTTTATTCCTTTGTGTATTACAAAAAACAAAACAAAACAGGGACTATCTTATTAAACTTCTTTATAATGCTAATAGTTTCAAAAACTCCAGAGCACAAGCAGCACAGTGATGGAACTGTTATGAAGTGTGACATTAGTTTGTCCTTATTTCAGGTGTTATGTCTCGTGTTTTCGTTTAGGTGTCTAAAACAGCTCCCACCGGAGAATACCTGACTACTGGAAGTTTCATGATCAGAGGTAAGACATGTAGAAGTTTCAGTTAAATACATTTTGAAAGGCACCAGAGTCAAATATGAGAAGATATCTGACATTTGAACTGTTTCTCTCTCTAGGAAAGAAGAATTTTCTGCCACCTTCTTACTTGATTATGGGCTTCGGATTTCTCTTCAAAGTAAAACTTTATTGTGATTTTGAAACTTGTGCCAATACCTTTAAAGTAATACATATACCAATAAGTCCTCTTCAGACAGTAAATTTTCAGGCTTGTCTCTGTGCAGGTTGATGAGCAGAGTGTGTTTCGGCACCGAGGGGAGAGAAAGGTGAAGACTGTGGAGGAAGAAATTGAGGAGGTCACATCTACAACTGCTGAGCTGTTGGAGGAGGGAGAGGAGCTGATAGGTAACATGCACACAATAACTTGCTTCTTTTCCTGAGTTTTTAACATCCACATTCAGGTGTTGAAACCGGATTCTGTTGCAGGTGATGACAGCAGTAACGAAGATCAGGGTGAAGAAAAAACAGGAAGAGATGGAGAAATGGAGAAGAATATTAAAGAGGAGAGTGATGGTGTGAGTGGAGATCTGACCGCTGTTCCTGAGGAGGACGACATGGAGGAGGAGAGAGAGGAAGACGACAAAGAGGAAGAGGAGACGAAGAGGGAAGAAAGTGAAGAGTTCAGCTTTCCAGATACAACCATCTCCCTCTCTCACTTACAGCCCAACAGGTGACGTTACCGCCATTGCTGCTTCAAGCAAACACTATCATTTGCACGACAATGAACGATACTTAAAGAATGGATCTCTCCTTATTTGTAGGAGCGCTCAGAATCCTGGTTTCAAAAAGGAAGTGACTCCTCAGGTAATTAGTCACATACATCACCACAATTTCATCTAAACCAAACAAACTGTGTGTAGGATTTAGATGTAACTATTTGCAGCCTCGACGCTAGATGTCACGAAATCTTACCCACTGGACAATGAAATCATAAAGGTATAACACTTAATCCTCATGTTAATTCATTAATGTCTCCTCAGGCTGAAGCAGACTCCCAGGGGAAGAAACACATGACAGCCAAGCAGAGAAGGTGAATGAATGGAATAAAATGCTAGTTAACAATGTACTTATTCCTGCTCAACCCACACAACAAAGTAAAGATGCTTTAAGCCAGAAGTATTGTTGAGAGGAAACCTCTCTTAACAAGCAGATGCAGAGGATTTCAGAAACATTTCTGATTGACCAGTCATTGATTTATTCATTATATGTGGCCTGTGTTGACTGTCCATGCCCCTAGAGAAGAGAAGAAGAAGAAGCAGAAACAGGAAGGGTGTGACATCGAGGAGAAGGCTGAGATTTCATTCGGAGAACCAGCGGCAGACCAGGGGTCCAAAGGTGGAGGCGGCCCCTCCCAGCCGCCACTGAAGAGAGGTCAAAAGGTGAGAGAGGAGCGTGGAGATAAGATGTTTTTTGTCTTGTGGACCAAATCTAGAACAGTCATACTGCATTTAACAATACACTGCTGTTAAGTTTTAACTGGCACATTTAGAGGAAATACAATTTAGAAGAGAAACACACGGCTAAAATCTACAAGAAAAAGACACAAAACTTGATGGATCAGTCTTGAACTTTTAACTGATCTTGCACTTCACTCTGTTTTTTCTTCCCTGTTGTCACCTCAGAACAAGCTGAAGAAGATCAAGGAGAAGTACAAAGACCAGGACGAAGAGGACAGGGAGCTGATGATGCAGCTGCTCGGGGTGAGGATGAATAAAACAACACTGAACACACAGTTTTACCACAGTATGCATGTGCTGTACTTTGCTGTTCAAGAGTAAATCCACACAGTCTGCAAGACTTGACACAATAAATAACACTATGATCGTTTTTTTTCCTCCCTAGTCAGCTGGTTCTGCTAAGGACGAGAAAGATAAAGGGAAGAAAGGAAAGAAGGGGAAGGGGAAAGAGGAACCCATCAAGAAAGCAGGCCCTCAGAAACTGAACCAGAGACCCCGTAATGTGGAGGCTGCAGCGAAGAAACCAGAGCAGTAAGGAGGAGGGGAGGATGCTGAGGAGAGACAGGCTGGGGAGGAGGGAGGTCCTGCTGAACAGGAAGAAAAGGTACAAGACATACCACAGAGATCCACTACTCGTGTCTGAAATGTACAAGTTCTCTTGTTATGTCAACTGAAGCTGCAGATTTGCCCTAGGAATAAAATTTTAATATGCATACTTTACATGTGCATACTTACTCAAGGACAATCTGAACACACTTGTGTTGCTGTTACTGCTCTCAAGTCATCAGTGCTGTTGTCTCTTTCAGGAAGATGATGCAGACCAGGACAACCCTGGAGCAGAGGTGAGTTCTTCTGTAAACAGTTACGTAAGGGAGAATGTCGACGACGTGTCCATCATCAGGATTGACGGTTGCCTCCACGAAGTCCATTCAGTCCTGATTATGGACGCCTCAGAGGGCATCATCCCGCTTATACCATGGTCACTTACCAAAGAAAATAATAATTAGACCATTAATTTTTATTGTCATGCATTTAGGGGTTAAAATTGAAAGTTTGAAACAAACAAGAAGAGGCAACAAATCTAGCCAGCTAGTTTATCTCCCATTGCTATGTCTTATCTATGGCCCGTCCTATTTACTGGAGTACTGAACTATGTTTTTATCACATATGAACCTTATGGGATTGTAATGATTATTCCAGTTATTAGTCGAGGTCTCACGTGTTGCTATGGAAACGGAGTTGTTGCTTGTCTAAAACTTTCAATTTTGACCACAAAACACATGAAAATGAATGAATGGTCTAATTATTATTTTCTTTGGTAAGTGACCATGGTATAAGTGGAGGCAACAACGTGGAGGCGTGAACCGTCCGAAGCACACGTGTCCACGTTGCTCATTCATTTTTGATAATGAACACCGCTATCCCCTACGTAAATAGTTCTTTTATAGAATGAAATCATTATCCCCCTTTTTGTATATTTTCCTAATAATTTAAAGAATATTTTGCTAACAAATTCACGTTCATTCTCTTATTTTGTTTTCACCCATCAACAATGTGTCTGCTGCGTTAGTCTCACTTCAGTTTTCCTGTGTGTTGCTTCAGGAAGCAGAGAACCTCCTCAGCTCTCTGACCGGTCAGCCTCATCCTGAAGACGTGCTGTTGTTTGCTGTGCCCGTCTGCGCTCCGTACACCGCCCTCTCCAACTATAAGTAGGCGCACTTAACCTTTTTTTTGTGTGTGAGACAGACATTAAAATTAAAGGGTGCAGCGGCTAAATTACATATTTGTTTGCCACAGACATAAGGTGAAACTGACCCCAGGTACACAGAAGAAAGGAAAGGGTATGTAAAGCAATCCATTCCGATGTTCATAAAGTCTGTGTTTAACGTTTTACAGTGAAACAGTAATGTGATTTTTTTGTTGTTGTTGTTCCTACCAGCTGCACGCACTGCAGTCCTCAGCTTTATGAAAGCCAAAGACACGTCAGCCAGAGAGAAAGACCTATTCCGCAGCGTCAAGGTAAACACGTAAACAGCAATTTAGAAATCCGCTTAAAGTTACTAAATTCTGTTGTTTACTTAAACATTATTTACAAACTGTGTAAACACTTGAAGATCTAATATGCCAGATTTTCCTTAAAAAAAAGAAACTATGTATGGACTTATATTCCTTTTTATGTAGCTGTGTTGTGGACATTTTGGGGCGTCAGGGCAGTGGTGCGGAGCCCCCAAAAATAGTTTGACAACCTTTGCTCGCTCAACAGTAACCGACTTTCCTACATATTAGGCTGTTAACCTTTAAAAAAAATTTATTTACCGCTTTTTGAAAAGTAGTGTGTGCTCTTAATTATCAAACAGTTCAATAACATTTAAAAAAAAAAAAGATTTACAAAGTAAAAATCCAGTTTACAGCTGGTTAAATGGAGGCTCCCTGTTTTGTGACTACAAATTGAGTATGGAGCATAAATTAGGTTTTGGACTTCTGGCTGGAAAAGATGTGTTGGGTATTTTTTTCACTTTGTCTGACAATTTTTACAAACTATTTAAACAAATAAGAGAAAAATTGTGTCGTTTCTAATATCGTCCTGTGTTGCAGGATACTGACCTTTCCAGAAACATGGCAGGAAAAGTTAAAGTATCAGCTCCAAACCTGCTGGCTGCAAAGAAGAAATGATAGACGAATGAACGCAGATCCGACGAGTGCATTTAAAGGACTGAGGGACTCTCCTACATTTCAAACAGATACAGGTTAAGATCGATCAGCACTGTTTGGATCTGAATGATTTTACTCAGAAGACTGTATTTGTTGACCAACAATTTGTTTGAAATGAAATCGTGTAAATTAACAAAGCTGGACAGAACACGTCTTATGGTATGTGTTTATTCTCTGATTATAAAGTAATTGTATACATTGTACTCTACAATAAAAAACACAAAAAAGGGAACATTGTGCAAATCAGGCAAATACAAAAAAAAAAAAAAAAAGCCTTACTGACATCAGGCATTTCAGTGCAACGTGGCTCAACATCCAATGCAATCATAGTATTCTAAAGGTGGGGTGAGTCATCGTGGAGAAAGGCTGTTACTATTCACTGAATTTGAAATTTGGCAAATATCCTCATAGTCTGTTAAAATCTGTTTCATGTTCACAGCCCTGACTTGGGGATCAAAGTGGCTGCAATTGAGCCTCACAACATTATTCCAGTCAATCAGCAACAGGTGGCATTCATGTTCATGGAGAGGACAAGGCAAAGGAAAACGCAATAACAATCTGTGTGCCGAATGACTCACTCCACCTTTAACTCATTTGTTGAATGAAATTAAAATGCTACAGGAGCCACTCATTACAATTTAAAGGCTTTAAAAGCCACTTTCAGAACTAAGCACCCACACATTTCCTCACAAATATATAAATTACTATATATATATATAAATAAAAACTAAAGATCAACATGTCTGTGGCTTCAGAATAGATGGTCTTGCAGAACAAAGCACTAGTTTTAGGTCTTTGTGAACTTCAACTATCCATTTTTTAGCAAACAGTTCTAGGAGTTATTCAAGCCAAAATCTGCACAGTTAAAGCAAACCTGTTTCTGCCTTTCACTTCTTAATTTAGTTTTAAGACATGAGACACAAATTTTAAGTTGGTTCTATTTTTTAGGAAGACCAATGAAAACAACAATTATCATGTGTATCTTTGTTTTAAAGACCATAACTCTTGATTTTTGGATATATCCACATCCTGTAAGAGCATCTTCTGGTGGAAAGGAATTCACAACAAAAAATACAAGCTTAAGTCTTTTCCCTCTTTCTGAACTATTTCTCTTCCTCACAAGCCTCAATAACTGTTACAGGGTTTCTTCCAGAGGTCATCCTGAATTCGAGCCCCTCAAGACAGATAAAAGGACTACACAAGTCAAGAAAGCGGAACAAAAACTGAACCCAAATGTAGTACAGTGCTCTCATACGCTGTGCATCACCTGCACTGCTAAAGGTTGTACTGGCTTTTCAAGATTTTGACCTTTAATACACAAAAAAAAGTAAAACAGCTTTGAGCACGCCTGTGAACCTCCCGTGTGACAGTCAGGACCATTTTCCAACAGTTCCCCAGCTGGTCACTATTGCTTTTTGTAAAATTTTTTTTTTTTTTTTTTGCAGGTGTCCACACTCAAACTAATGCACTCATAGGACTACCTGCTCTTCTTCTACATCTATACGTACATAGTCTGGATCCTTTCTCTCGGCTTAGGAGCCCAGTGTGTTGACACGAGACATTCTCTGTTTGAGGCTGTGCAGGAGGTGTTTGGGCAAGCAGTCCCAGTAACTCGACAAACGCTCCCTGTGCTGGAGAACGGCCTCCATACAGAACCTGCAGAGAACAGCGTGTATAAAAAAATGAAAAAAAACAAAACAAATTCATCCACATTGTAGATCATCGTCTTCGCTTCCACACGTAACTCACCGTACTAGTGTTTTGGGCTGAACGTTGAAAATCAGTAATTCGTTGCTGTGTGCCTGTCAAGTAAAAAATAAAAAGTGTCAGATTCAGGAGAAAAACATTTATTGTATATATAAATACATTAAGATATGTGTTGCAGCTTACAGCTCTGTGATGAGATAACAGGTTGTTGGCACATCCTCCAAACACAAACACTTCTCCATCTGGACCGGAGCACGCTGTGTGCCACAGCCTGCAAGCACACAGCACGAGGGTCATAAACTTTGCTGCTAGCATTTTCAATTACGCACATCCACATATGTGTGTCATCAAGTCGAAATGTAATCGATAAGCACACAAACTTTCCCAGTAAGATGAGAATTACCTTGGTCTCTCTGTGTGACTGTGTTTGAAAGGCTTCCATTCATTTTTGCTCACATAGTACAGCCAGGCGTCACCTGAAAAACACATGTTCCTCAGATAAGAGATCATTGTGGAGCAGCTGGGATCATTTGCTAGTGAGTTAGAGCAGAGTCAGACTCACTCAACGTCTCTCTCTCTGTGGTGAAACCTCCAAATAAAAAGATGTGGTCTGGCTACACGGGAGTGAAGGAGTGCCAAGACCGGCCCACGGGACCCTGCTGAGGAAGGCTCCTGCGAGAGGGTAGGGAGGGTCAGAGGTCAACATTAGAGCAAGATAAACACATATGACAATGATCAGGGGTGGGGACAAGAAGCATGGTAACTTGTCAGATGTTAAAGGAGAAAAGACTCAATATGAGGGATCACCACACTCTTTGAGACGGCTTTAACTCAAGCCAACTATTCCGCAGTGAGATTTATGTGAAAAAAAATAACACTTACATTTCGTGCCACTCCCATGTGTCCAGGTCAATGTAGTACAAGTCATTTAATCTGTAGTTCTGTGGACGAAGATGGAAATTATTAATTTTATAATACTGCATTATTTCCAATTTTGTGACTGCACTTTGATCGGGGAGGTAAAATCAACTGTATGATGGAAATTTCTAACAAATGTGCTAAACAAATGCACATCTCGAATTCTTCTTTTTGTTTCCTTACCTTGTACCGGCCCCCAAACACATAGCCTCTGTTACCTATTGTGGCACACGCATGAGCTGCTCTCGGCGATGGGGTGTTCCCCTACATCAGGCCAAACCAGAGAGAAAATGACAAATACTTCCTCGGTGTGTATCGTAATATTTCTCGAGTCACAATATGTTCCGGAGGAAAAAAAAAAAAAAATATGGCAATATAATGACAGGGACGAGATAAAAAGTAGAAAGACCGCTCAGTTGGAGAGGGTGAAGCTAGTACTTTCCTGTTGGTAGTGAGCTGGCTCTCTAATTTATGCATGCAAGCGTGTGTGTGTGATTAAGTTGTGTGTAGTGACTGTGCATAGGGTTACCGTGGTGATAGGCTGGCTCCATGTAGATGTTTCTAGGTCCAGGATATGGATGTGGTTGTTCCAGCATCGCCCTGGGCTGTCCCACTGCAAACAAAATTCCAATTATTTTTTAAGCCAACAATAATCTTGACAGGATCTTCACTCCTGACTTTTTTCTATCTTGCTCTTTAAGAGTCAGATTTTTGTTTAAAGTGATGAAATTTGAAATAAAAACAGAAAAGTTTTTTTTTTAAAATCATTTAAAAGAGGATTTTTGTTTACACACCATAAGTGAAGACGATTCATCATACTCAAAAGTTCCATGATGAGGTCCTTGTGCAGCATAGCCGTAACCCCCAAAGAATATTAATCTGTGGAGAGAGCACAATAAGACAACAATTTGTGATTACTCTTATGAATCTATTATTGTGTATTTAACACCCAAACCTTGTTCTTAATGGCCACATTAAAATATTAACGTCTGGCACACATGAAAACACATAAATGCCATTCAACACTTCGTTTCAGCTCATTTATGACACTATGTGGCGAAGAGGCATTTCAGTGTGGATGTGAAATGTTGCCTTGACACAAAAATCTAGAGACAAAGACCACAGGTCATCTCTCACTTGTTCTTCTGAACCCAGCACCCTAGCTTGTCCTTGCAGGATGGAGCAAGTCCTTTAAGATCCCTCATTTCCTCCCAAACGAGGCTGGGAGCTCTCAGGGGCAGACGGTAAATCTGCAAAGCACAGCAAAGAATGATCGCAAACAGCAGGCTGACCCACCTCAAAGTTTTATGCATCCTTTAAAATGACAGAAGATTAAAAAATTAGCATAAACTCTTCAGAAAACTGGCTCAACTTAACAAACAAACTTTACCCTGTTGGTGTTTCCTCTGGCGTGATGACCTCCAAATAGGTAGAGGACTCCGTCAACACAAACCCCACAGCTGCCTGACATGGATGTGTGCAGGTTACCCCCGGCTAAATGCTTTGTCCTGTGAATGGTTAGGAGGTTTTGTTTGTCTTCTGTTTGTGCAAATAGCATACAATTTAGTATTTATGACAATAGTGTCCAAATGCAACTTCAGTGTAGCAGCTATTACCACACTCCTGACTCCATGTTGTAAGTCCAGATCTCATTTCTGGGCAGGTACAAGTCAAAGAATCCATGGTTTTGAGCATTCTTGCAGAAAGGGGAAAAAAAAATTACATTTAAATAAACATACAGACTATTGTGGGGGGTGCAGCGGTCCATAAATAGCACAAAAATGTATATAACCTCTTACCTTATATCCACCCCACACATACATGATGTTTCTGTCGACCACTGCTATGTGACCACTTCGCTCAGCTGGGGTATCCAACTCAAACGACTCAGATGCTTCAGTGTCCAAGGGCTGCTCATCTTCCACCTCTTCCTCTTCCTCCTCCTCCTCTTCCTCCATATCGTCATTTACCATCCAGGCAAACAGTCTGTCATCTTCATCTCTGTCTGAGTCATTGTCATCCTCTCCTGCTGGAAGATCTCCCATGTCCTCCTCCATCGCTGCCATTCTCTCTGCCATGTCAGTCTCCTACCAGAGCAAGGAGCGAGAGTTAAGTCATCTAGCTTGTAGGTTATTGCTGATTGGATTAACGTTATTTGATTAACTAATTACTCTTTCAAATCATCTAAAATGGGATAACAGAAAACGACCTATATTGAAAGCAGGAAATGACGAATTTTCTGGGCATATTCTCTCTGCAGTTTTTACTAGTCTGGACATACTACATATACCTTCAGTTTTTAAGCCTACGTCCCTTTGTTAGCGAGAATTTAGCTAGCGTCACCATAAATTAGGGCAACGGACCAGATGACATTAGCTGGTAGCACGATTAACTGCTGTTGTTACTGTTGACCTACTTTGCTAGCTTAACTATTTAGGTTACTAAATCAATTTTAAGTTAGCTGTTAGCTTACCTACCTTAACTTTGTGTCTGGTCCAAGTTAAACTGATATATTTAATTTAATTTCCCCGTGCAAGCTAAACTACTTAGCTGCTCACCAAGCTAGCAGGCGCTCAACAGCTGTTCATCAACGTGCACACTGCCCGACGTTAGCTACACAACACTTGTGATTTGGAAAATGCAAAGAACAGCGGCTATTCGATGTAACAAAAGTCCTGAAGTTTTATCGCTCACATTGGTGTTGAGGCTAACCTACATGCAGCGGGAGCTGCGGGCAAAAATGTTGCGCACCTGTTGTTTTCTTACCTTATCAGGTGTTCGCTTTCCTGCAAATTTCAAAAGCAGTACGACATTAAAGTGAGGTCATCACAAGCGATCTGGGGGCACGACCGGAAGTCATCGACGGCTTAAATCCGCCATCTTGGAAAGGTCGTAATAATTTTCACTGACGTATTTTATTTATTTTCCGGTTCAAAAAATTTTTTTTTTGTTATATTAAATTAATATATCTATATTCAGGAATGCAACTTGCAATCAAGTAGTAATCTTCAAAGTAAAAGTCTTTAACACCTGTCATAAAAAGTAACAAAAGATGAGCCTATCTATGGCAATAGTAGACTGCCTGCAAATTTAATGAATACAAATTTGAATTCAGGACTTTATGATGAATGTATCTCTTTTAATAACTCTACAGTCTATTTTGCTTTTCTTCACCTCAGATTGGTCAAACTAAGGCTGAAATAAACAGGACAAATCTGATTTGGTCTGAGATGGTGTTCAGTACAAAGAATAAAACCTTTATTATTCATAACACAATGTACACACATACACAGAAAGTAAAACACTACAGTTTTTAAATTGCTTATCCATTATAAGCATACACTATCATACACAGACTATGTACAAGCAGATCCACTTCTAAATCCACGATTTTCTTTAGAGTCCTTCCAGTTTGCTGTGAACACAAGGGAAAACATGATAAGCATCGACATTAGTGATGGTTGAAGCTGCAGTTATTTGTTATGAATGATGGAGAAAGACAGGTGAAACATTAACAGTGCATCTCACCTGTCCTCAATAGTTCTGTTGGATGGGTAGTACACCTTAAATGTAAAGCCACTTCTTGGGAATGAGCCCTGTAGAGATAAATAACAGATGGGTTATATTGGTAGCAGATAATTCACTGAGATAAGACAATGACCGGTTTGAAAAACAATGTTATCACTTTTGGTCAAAATATAATTTTTAGAGCCCTCACTTAGGTTTTTTGTGTTTCTTACCGGGTTGACACAAAGGCAGTTTGTGTTTGTGATGCTGAAGGGGTCGTATTTGTCTGCAAAGACGATGACATCAGGGACCGGGTAGACGCGCATGGAGTAGTCGTACGCCCAAAATACAGGACTGACATACAGAGGCAGTGGAGTCAAGTGTCCCTGAGACAGGACGGTCTTAACAAACTGGGGAGAGGGAAAATGAAAAGATATCAAAAATTTCTAAATATCAATATATCAAAAATAAAAGGACATTTCACACTGTTTAGTCAGATATGAGTCCTGGGGGGGTAAGTCAAACATGAGATTTAAGGGTTGGATGAGAAAAACTTCACTCAAGCATTAGAGTTTGTACAGAAAAGCTGTAACTTACATGGTTTGGAATGTCGAGATTGTTATTAGGCAACCGCACGCAGTTCCTGCACATCTTGTTTACCAGGTCTTCCCTGATAATGACAATCTCCTGGCTGCAGTACTGAATCCTGACAGGCAAAAAATGTGGCAGGTCACTTGAGTGTGGTCACAGATCTCTCAAAGGTTTAACAAAACAACTTCCTTTACACCAAAAAACCCCCCAAAACATTTTGACCTTAAATAAAAGGGTTGTACATTTTACCTGCACGGGTTCGTAGTGAAGACGGAAAAGGGCACCCTCTGTCTGAACTCCTCCGTGACGTGATCTGCCAAGGGAGGCCTGAGGGAAACATATTAATCCGTATTTGTGCAAATCAACCAACATAATGCTGTTAAAAAAGTAGATAAATGCTTACCTTGGCAGAATGTTTCCTGGACCAGGGTCTTCAGGGCCAGGAACAAACACAAAGCGACTACTGTAGGTGTGGGATAAACATCAACCATCAACCATCAAACATTTACATCAAACACACTGAACAGTTAAAAATAGACCAAAGCAGACGGGAATCTAAACTGATCGTACCTGTTGTGAATGTTGGGGTGTGCACATATAGCATCAGCTAGAGCCTTCAATGACTCTGAAAAGAGAAAAGGAATTAGATTCTGAAATGTTGTCCGTTTATCCCTAAGATCTCAAAATCTACTGAACGCTAAAAGTGATGAAGAGCCAGAAGTCTCACCTTTGAGTGATTTGATTTGTGTTTTTCCATACGGGGCAGAAGAGAAGTTCCCACACAAAATGAAACAGGTGGGGGGCATTGAAGAATAACCTGCAGGAAAGAACAAAATGAAGATAAAAGTCATTGGTTTCCACATTCTTGGTCAGTTAAGTCCAAATCTAAGTCTATAGAGTGCCTAAGCCATGCCCCTCTACTTCTGGGCCATGGGACCTTAATTTGAACAGTAGTCAATAGAGAAGGACAAAAAAATTTTTTTTTTGTAAAATCCTGTTTGGCTTGTGGCCTGAATTACACGTGATCATCGGCAATTTAAAAGATAATTTTTTAATGTAAAGAAAGTCAAATTTTGTAGTTAAACAGTAAAGTAAAATAAAGTTTTGTGCGAGACCACTCAGTGAACTGTATGTCTCATCTCGTGCAATATTCGTCATCAATACAGACATGGACGTCAGCTCGGCAGATTACACAGCGTTTTTCCAGGATGAGGGGAAAACCTTTATAAATCAGGTCATATTGAGAGCTGCAGCTACTTGAATGGGGAGTCAGGCATGTTGGTTGTCAGAGGAAGGAGAATGTTATGACGTCAAAAAACGCGACTGGTGTTGTGGTCTTTATAATTACATATTTTCACAAGCTAATACATCAACCGTCTGATGACAAACACAGACTTTCTTCATGTGAAAAATGATCATTTAAACAGACGAACATCGTGTGTGTAATTGAGGGCACAAGTCAAACGGGATCAAAAAATAATTTTCCTTCCCCCGTTCCGCACCACGGTCCCATGGTGTCCACTGGAAGGGGTGTGACTTAGGCACTTTATGATGCAATAACAGACCTGAGAACATGAGATGGAGCTTCTCCATCACTTCGACGCTATCCAGCCACACATCAGAAACAATAACAAACATGGCGTCCTAGTTCTCTTCCTCCAGCTGCTTCAGCTTGGCAGAGGCCTTTACTGATGTGGTGGATGGACCTCCAAAGAAGTTCATATTGCCGTAGTAAGCCCTAACAATTAAGC
>JAQLOL010000007.1:11638842-11654107 GCA_029783665.1 Naso thynnoides | reverse complement strand
GATTAATTCGGTGCCGGGGACATATAGCTTTATGTTGAGTCTGTTATTAAGCCAGACTGTGTCATGCATCTCCATTACACACACATTTAAGTTTTAATTCAAAACCAAAAAAATGAAAAAGTCAGCTGGAGACGGCTTTTTACCTACCTCACATAGTTAACATCATTTAGCTAGCTTGCTACAACGTAAATAATGTGTGACAAGCATTTCAGGCTTAGAAACTGATAAAATGATAATACAGAGAGATTTTTTTCCCCTTCATAATAAAAAAATAATTCTGGATGTTGCATATTCAGTAATAAATATTTAATGTCATCAAAACAAAAGTCAACATTTCAAAAATCTGGACTTGTGCTTGCTTGTTTCTCATTTTTGATCCAGGTATTTTTATGAGCCTCAGTGGGAGAACACCATTATGTGTCTTGTTCACTTCTCTGGAACATAAAGAGAAAAAGTAATCTCAGCACTTTTTATGACATTGTTAACATCACACATAAACCTTTACTATTGCCAATAGCATCATCTGGATGTGTTGAGGTAATTCCTTGTTTAGATGGGCCTTATCCTTTGTTCCCTCTGCAGCGTTTCATGCTTACAGATCAGACTGCAGCGAGGGAAACTATTCAAGAGTAATCAAAGCAGCGTTATTGGCTAAATGTTTCCTCTAATTAACATGCAAGAAAGTCGACTGGAAGACGGCATCTTGTGCAGCCTCCATAAGGACTGGTGATGTTTTTTTCATACAGATATCTGGTATGTCACTGGCTTCGTGTACAACCTATAAAAGGACAGTGTTGTGTTTGGTAATGAGCTTTTGATTACCTCCTGATTGACTCTTGATTGATTTTGCATCCAAAGTGTCTTGGTCTTAAAATTGCTACTGGCATTCTTGTTTTGATTAATTGCCACCCTATTATGAATAAAACTTGCCATTTGAAATATTTAGTAGACGTTTTGACATAGTTTTACGTGCATTTGTGGAAGTATTCAGATTGACTGCTTAGATGAAAACGGCAGCAAGTCCTGCAAATTGCCAGTGAGGGGAAAACTCGTCTTTTAAGTATTTAAAGTATTAAAGTGTTCATGAAACAGTCAGAATTGCACCTGTCAGTGTTTATCTTATCACCTATATTAACTGTTACATTTCTATTATGTTGTTATTGATACATTAATGTATAGGCAACAATTTAATGTTGATGCTGTTTATCTTTACAAATTTACTGCATTCTTTAAGACAGTAAATATCTATTTGCGACAGGAACATTCAGGTTAAGTACAAATATATAAAACCTGTAATTAAGTATTTTCACAACTGTTGGCTGGTTACAATTTAAAGCACATCTTGGAATTAACAGTTTAACAAAAAGACAAACCCTCCCATTCTGTATCATTAACTCTGGCTTTCAAGAATATGCAAATTGCATGTGTGGTTCCCAGTGTCTGATTGGACCCAATGCCGCCACCGTCTTCCTGCCAACTCCTCCCTCTTTGCCTGATTGGACTGGCATCAGTTGGCCTTCACCAATCCTGCAGCACCAATCAAGGACGAGGCTTTAAAACACCTGCCAGCCAGACAGTTTGGGCCGATGACTTCACTTGGCAAGCCAGCGAAAAGTTCCATGTGTTTGTTTGTATCTTTGATGATGATTTTTGACAACTAGTGTTGTGATAAATTTAATTTAGTAGCAAGGTTGGGTTAGGCATGACATTAGCTCTAACATACTGATAGAAGCTCTTTCTGCATTTTTCATTTGTCTTACTGATAAACACTTTTGATAGGGAGGCTTTATTTTTCCCTTTTGATTTATTTTGAATTTAGGTAGCAGCTCTTATTATTGTTATTTTTTAAGAGATCTCTTTTTCTTATGTCTATTTCCTTTGTTAAAAAGCGCCCATTAGCCCTTTCTATTGAGGTTTTGCCTCACCCTTTATGTTGTAATTTCCAGACTCCCAAGAAAATAAAAAGGATGATTTTTGCTTTCACTTACACCATCTGATTTTTATGTTGCTTCCTTTTTTCTTTTGTGAGTTGGGTCATAACAATCCTGAGCATCACTACATGTATCATCACACAAAATACTGTTGTTCTGTTGTAAGTGTGCTATTGGCTCTGAGTAAAGTCTACCATTGTCTTGTCTCAGTCCTCAGCGCAGCTCTGCCTTGAACATTGAACACCAAACTCCATCGACTGTAGCGAATTATTGAAGCAGAAGGCCGCGGTGTTTGTGGAATAGAGTCACCGGTTCTTGACAAATTACACCTGGTAAGCAAGTCTGAAACACGTTACCTCAGTGTTTGTAAGATTTATGAGGACGTCTGCATCCGCATCTAATTCACTTGGGTTTGGCAGACACGGCAGAAAGTCCGCGACGGCAGAGAAAAAAAAAAGGAGATTTCCTCAACAGTTTTTTGTGAAGACGTATGCACTCCCTCCGTCATTCAAAAGAGGTTGTAAAAGTTAACAACCCCTGCGTATAAACAGGAAGCAGCAAACATATTCTGATGGCAGGTTGTGCTGATCAAAGCCTTACAATGGAGTTTTGATGAGGAGCAAGCAGGAGGGGGTGAGGACACTGGAGGCGAGCTTGAAATGTAATGTCATATTAATTGAACTGTATGTAAAGATGTTTAGATCGTTTAATAAGAAACTACCTCACAAACATGTTCGATTTTCTACGTCCCTCTTGAACCCTTGTGACCCATCAAGATGCACTGCCATTCATGACACTTTATCTTTATATTTGTCCGATTTAAAAAGAGAAATGAAGCTGACTTGCTCTAATCAGAGTGTGAGGTATCGCTCGTATGAACTGATGTGGCTCTGTCTCACACAGAGCTCCACACTGCTGTTGTTCTGCTTGTGTTATCAGAGCTCAGTGGACTGGGCTGAATAATTCAATGCTCCCAGCAGCACCTCTCTCTCTCTCTCTCTCTCTCTCTCTCTCTCTCTCTCTCTCTCTCTCTGCACCGACCTAGTTTACATCAGGAGTTTACAGGTTGCGTAGGGGGGCTGGAGACTCGCAGCCCTGTAGCCTTGGCTAGCAACCCTGGCCAGAAAAAAAAAAAAAACAACAAACTCCTCTGTATACAAAATCAGCTTTTGACAGCCTTGAAAGTTAAAGTTAGAATGTATTATTAGACTGAACTGAATGCAGCAGGACTTAACTTTGAGCTCCATCCAGAGGCACAGTGTTAGTTCAACCACCTGCCAGGCTGACAAGGAGAGATGTTACGCCTGTTAAACAGACCACCAACATCTGAAAGCCCGGCTCCAGTGACAAGCCTGATGGTGCTCGTAGCTCTCCTTTGACCTGCCAAGACTGTCGAGCCCCAATGAGCTTAAAACGCAGCATGAAACACAAGCTGTCGACACTCATCTGTGAGTGGGAGTCTGCTCGCCACAAGCCTTCGAATTCAGGAGTTGTTGAGAGGTGACAGTATGGATCCGTCACACAAAATCATGT
The DNA here is from genome assembly GCA_029783665.1 of Naso thynnoides. Lineage (NCBI taxonomy): Eukaryota > Metazoa > Chordata > Actinopteri > Acanthuriformes > Acanthuridae > Naso > Naso thynnoides. The sequence goes on along the minus strand of JAQLOL010000007.1, from coordinate 11,650,643 downwards.
TTTGGAACATGACGTTTTCAGAATTGTAAATGTCCGTATTACATCTTTCCTCCAAGCAATGAAAAAATAGGCAGATTTCTTTCGGTTTAAGTTTTGTTGTTTTTTTTTTCAGTTTTCTCTTTTTAAACTTACTAAACCATGGTTGGAGCAACAGATGCCAAGCACTGGAGTAAAGAGTTAATGAAATTTCCTCTTGAGAGAGAGAGAGATAAAAAATCTGACAAGAAGAATTGAATTGGGCAGCCTCGGGTTCAGGGAAGCCAAGGTTAAGGAAACACACCACAGCAACACAGCAGTGCAGTGTTTTCATAGAAAATCAATACTGTGCTTCACATTAATGTCGTTATATTGCTGTGTAGAAGGCAGGTCAGACTTTTTAACATGCAGGGAGCAAGAAATAAAAAAGTCAAAAGCCCTCTCAAGCAAAATTTCAAGTTAAAAGAGCACTTTCAAAGAACTTTTTTATATGTGGATGAATATATATTTTTTTAGAATAATAAATTCATTAAAAAATTTCCTCCAAGTCCAAAATAGTTGTGATTTTAATTGTAAAAGAAAATTTAAAAGGAACTTTTGAAATTTCTGAAAAGGAAAATGCAAATTAGAAGTGAATAAATTAGACTGCAAAGCATAGCTTGGTCAGAGGGTGGCGTTGCAGGGAATGTAACACATGACTGTAATAAACAGAGTAGAAGAAGTAGAGGTTGCAGACTGGTTGCTGTTTTCCATTTAAAACTGCCGTCATGTTCTTCTCATGAGATGGAGGAATACTTTGGTCTCATCGCTCCACATGTACTTGTTGTTGTTATCAGCCATGTTTTCACAATTTTGGGAATATCTGCAAAGACGGCGGAAGCATCTTCTTCTACTACCTCTTCTTTTGGGAAGTGGAGACAGCTGATAAATATTTGCTATGTAACACTTTATATGACACAGCTGTTTCTATCTCATATTTTAGGCATTAATTGTTTTTTGACTAAAGAAAAAAAAACTTCAAGTGAGCATAAAAACTTTGTTGCAAAACCAAGGATGTTTTTTCTAATTTTGCCATTTCCATTAACCTTTTCTTATGCGATCTGTCAAAACATGTATAAAAATACAATAATGGAAATATGATTAGTGATTATTTGTTTACCTTTGTCTTGGATGGCCAAAGGCTTTGTGAGCTGATAGAATAACAGCGTTGGTGATGGTCCCAGTTTCTATAGGACCTTTAAGATTTTCCAGTCTGAGCTCAGCTTTCAGAGATATTTTGGCAGTCAATTTACTCGTACCTCTCATTTTCTCAGCACATTTCCAACTTTCTTTTGACCTCTGGCTGACCTCCCATTAGCAGCAGCTATCACAGTCTGACACGGATATCACTGCTGCAGGTCAATATTCAAATCACACCTCAGATGTGGAGAAGTCTCTCCTGCCAAGTTTCTGTTAATCCATTCTGGGCAAATATGAAAAAATTATCTCCCCAATTGCCAAAAAACCCTCTTTCCTAAAACACTTGCAAGGTGTTTTCTTGTAATACTGATTAGAGGTGAGACATTATTAGCCTGATCAGGTGAATCTGTACAACTGGAAACCTCTCTCACCAAGAAGTGATTTCCTCAAATCTGATGGCTTTTGTCATCATTTTCATATAATAAGAGACATTACATTTTTTATTGATTCGGATTCCATTAGCAGTTGACACCTTTCCAAGTCCCGCCCCTTAAGTTAATGCTCTTATGTCCATTAAGCTATTGTCAAATAAGGTAACTTTTCCCCATTAGCACTCTTGGTAATTTTAGAAGCAGTAAATTGCTAATTTCAGAACAACAGGGACAAAATGATAGTTGTCACAATAGTCGTTGATTGACATGGCAACTGTCACCGTCAGAATTTAACAGCTAGCCAGTTTATAAAGCTTAGATGACAACACAAATCTGGCAGATTTTAACATCTGGGTCCTGTAAAAGGGTCTGACAGATTCACTTCTAAGGCCACATGCAGGATACTGCGCTGAAAGAGTTGTAGTGTGTTCACATAGAAGGTAAAGCAATTCTTTTGGGTAATGCTATTACATACAGTGCACAGTTGATGCAAGAAAAGCAAGAAGGGATTATGCAAATTTGGCATCATTCATGTTTTTAATTTGCGCAGAAAAATTTTCAACAGTCAATACCACCATGTCTGAACACGCTGGTGCTGTCGGGAGGTTTGGACGTCAGTGATGTTGGGATGGTCCCAAAGCTGATTGGCTTCAAGCATCGAGCAGACAGCATTTATGACACAATTCGAGTTGCCTCATCACAGTTGCGTCAGTAGCGTCATTCAAGTCGCCCAGCGCAAATTTGCTTCAGTGTTTGTCTTTGTATTGACTTTATTTGTAACCTTGATGCATAAATTTGCATTTTGTCTGAACACACCTTTACAGTTAGGACTAACCACAAGCCTAGCTTATCAAAAACAATTAATACATATTCCAGTTGCTAAATTATCACGAGCTATAATCACTGTTCGGGGTGGGGTTAAGTATATTGTGAGAAGCAAGTTTTTGTTTCATTTATGACTCAACAGAACAAATCCAATATTGTTGTTAACTCAAAGAATTTTGTCATTGAGGTTTTCTGGTGTAACGTCAGTCATTTTCGCTCAAATGCACGTTTATATCATAATGGACAGCTACTTCCCTGCTGCTAATAAACACAGCTGAAGGTCAAGCCACTCCTTGTGCCCGCATCCCCAAACGAAAGACTACATATTACCCCTGTAAGATCTACCAACAACATGTCACAGTAAATTAAATCCCCTCTAACCCACACACAGGCTGGAGCTGCTGCTTGATCCCCTCAGACTCTGACCTCTCTTTGCTGGTCAGTGCAGTGAGGCAGGAGAATCAAGCGAATGAGCCCTGGCCACGAAAGGCCATCCCTGCTTAGCTCGCGTTCTGCGCCGCCGGGGCTGACATCGGAGGTGTTATTACCATATAAATGAGATAAGGTCTTTAGTAATTGCCGGCTGAAATTAAAGCCAAACAGTCATATGCGTTGGAGACTGTTCATCTGCACGTGGAAAGAAATTGTGATGTCTTACAGTAGACTTGGGTTTTCTGCATTTTATGCATTTGTACGTTATAAAGAAGATTACAGCTCTTTATGTTTGTGTGTTTGTTTTAAATGAAACAAATGGTGAGGCACAGGCAGAAATCTACTCCACAGAAACACCACAGCAGTTTATTTACTTTAATTTATGTCTATTGCAATTACATTCCCGAATAAATAAAATCAGATGTGGTAGTCCTGACACCGTAAAATAATAAAACATGCATATAAGAGCGAATGAAAACATTAGCATTGGTAAACTGCCTTATTTAGGATCCTGTTAATCCCCTTAAAGCTATCTGATTACAAAGAGCAGTAAAACACCAGCCACATAACAAATTAGCAGTGAGCAAATTAGATCTTGATAAGTACTGCTAATTACATCTGCTGTGAGGTGTTCATGCGTGCGTGTGTGAGTGTGTGTGTGTGTGTCATCTGCTGATTTTTATGAGTGTTGTATCGCATTATGTGATGGTGCTTTGGTGCTGAGAGAGGGGCAATGGCATTTGTTAGTTGATGGAATAGCCCACCTGGGATAAGAGCAACCGTGACATTTCAGCAGCGGAGCAGGGCAATTACCCCGGGTGTCAGCGGCAATAGAGCAAGCTGGCCTTCTGTTGTAGTTCAACTCATCGAGGCTTTGATTTGTACATAGATTTCTCTGGTTGGACATTTAGAGATGAAAAAAAAAGCCTCTGTCTTTGTTCTTTAGGCCAGAATTGAATGTTGCTTTAAAACCACAAGTTGCAGCCCAAACATGGGATTGTTTAGGTAATGTATGTGTTTGCAAAAAGATAAAGAGAAAAAATATATCAGAATATAAGCTATTTGCTAATTTGCAGTTTTAACCACTAATGTTACTGCATGGACCGGCATTACCGGAGGAATAAAGGCCCATTTATGCTCCCCTTGCTGTGTAATTGAACATATCCGTTTAAAAAATCACAGCCCACATACGTCCACGTGTCATGTATGTTGACATTTATTTAACATAATACATCCTCTAGATGCAAGTTCAAAATCAAAAGTTTCTGTTTGTACTTCTGCATGTAATATGCTCAGAAAATGAAAAAAAGTTCCTGCCACCATGACAACAACAACAACAAACCGTAAACCTGGAGGAGAAAGGACAAAAGAGGAGGCAGCCCCGTCAGTGCAGCTGGTTGTGAGGTAATTAAATACATCATAAAATGTGGACCGAATTTTATTTGCTTCTGTTCTTCCTATCTCACTTTTCCTCTTCTTCTTCGGTCGTGTCTCGCTCTGGTCATGCCTGAATTAGTCTACAGTGTCCTCACAATTCCCCGCCCCGGTTGAAGGTATTACTCTCTTTCGTCTGTGTCCGTAGGCTTCCTATGAACATGCAGATATACGGAAAACAGTGAACGCAGAGTACAGACTTAGAGTGCGTTTCACTTTTAAATCCACTAAATTTTTCCCAACATTATGTAAGTTATTTATTCATCATTTTACTGTTCAGAACAAAACAGCCTAAAGGCTCATAACAGGCTCTGCCTTGATTGTCAGATAAAGACTTTTAATTAAGGCTTGGCCTCACAAGAAAGTGGTGCACTTAAATGTATGTGTGTTTCTTAGAAAAATATGATCCAGAAGCTAAAAGACAGAGTGATGTTGGTTTTGCCAAATTGCTGAGTTGCTAGCCGCCAGTAATATGTTACTTGAGCGAAACATAAAGCTCCCCCAACTAATGAGCTTACTGATGGTCAGTTAGCAAACTTGTTTGTTTACTCCATCACTGATGGGACAATTTACAGCATTAAAAAAAAAAAAATAACATGCAGCCTGTATTTGTACCATTGATGTGTAAGTTGTGACTATCTGCAAGTCATTGCTTTCATGTGGAACACTTTTGCTCCAGCAGAGGCAAGATACACATTTAAAAATTTAGCACAGTTATTGAAAGTTTATTTTTTTTATATATTGTGATTTCATCCTCATATTCCAGTGCATTCAATTCTTTCTTTTGGCTTTTCTTCTGCTTAGTCCTGATTAGAAAGCCTTTGAGCACTCTTTGTCATGTTTTTGTTGCATCTGTCCTCTGTCTGTGCTTTCTTGTTAATGTTTGTCAATATGGATGCCCTCCTCTATTTTGCTGCAGAACAAATCTATCTACGAGTACAAAAAATGTCAAATAAACTGAAAATATTCAAGTGGGACTCTGACCTCTGTTGATCGATAGTAAAAATTCAGGCGTGTGAATCACCAAAGTTGAATTTATTATTGGTAAAAACAATATATTTGATAGCTGTGGTTTAAATTGTGTTCAGACGTTGGTGTTTTGTAGACTTCTTTTTATACATCACCTATTTGCATCTCTATGTTTTATCTATAGTTTCTTTTTATTAATGTTGATTTTAAAAAAATATCTTATTAAAATTACCTTATTAAATATTGAACTATGGCGGTATTTGTATTTGAAAATGTCCACTAAAATGTAGAAATGTCAAAATAAAAAGAAAATCTAAATGTATATCACACATTTAATTTAGCTTTTTAATGTCTATCACAATGAATAATTTAGTCTAAGGTCTCTAAATCTGTTGTTTGATTTGAAAAACACTAGCTTTACTGTGGTGTATCCTTACTTGGCCTTACTTTGTGTGTGTTTGCCTCTGGCCAAGTGAATACATTTAAAACCGTGAGAGGAGAAGCCAGTGTGTAGGCAGACTGTTTGATTATCTCTTGATAAGGAGCAAGCTGTGAACTATTGATCCTCTAAACTGTGATACCATGAAGAGCTGGAAAACCATCAGCTACAACAACTCTAGGGATGATTGAAGTTTTTCTACAGGTTCTCCTCGATAAGAAACATTTTCAAAACCAGGTTAGACGACTCGTACATTTGATTCAGAGCATTCTTTTGAGGGCTTTGCCTCCTGTGAGAGGCCTTCATGCTACAGCAGTACACGGCACAAGATCAAAATGAAGGGCCCTGTGTTGCGACCTTTCACTTCCATGAAGTCACGAATAAAAAACCTCCACTAATCACAGCGCTGTGTTTCAATTACCCCCACATCATAACGCTGCTCTCCTCTTCCCAGAATGCCACTGCCTGAAGGTCATGGCAGCCTTTTAGTATCGCATGCTGTCTAGGACTTTCCATGGTTGACCTTTCACTGTCTGTCACTTCACAGGATAACACCAATCACTGTGCAAGGACTTGATTGCATGCAAGGTCACATCATAAGGTCCTGGCCATGTTTGGTACAGTAAATTAATCATGTAGTTTGTGTTCATCATGTCTATCATTTTGTGGGAAAGAAAAAGGCATTGGATATCAGACTGAGAGAAAGGAAGAGAAGATAATTTTAAGAAAAAGCAAGAGAGGAAAAAGGAAAGAGACCAGTTCTGCCTGTGATGACTGAGCTTTAATTCCACTGATTCATTTCTGACAGAGCTCTCACATTAATTTTTTACATCTTGCCTGTAGTTATCATTACTAAGAAAACTGTCAGGCTCTCTTCCCTTATTTTGACAGAGACACTTGCTTTCATCTCCGCTACAAGAACAGGGGGTATTGTTATTGTTTACCAGCTTCCCACCCACTTCTGAGAGTCTGTAGTGTTTAGCAAGTCATCCACTGAGATTCTTGTCTGGACTGACGAGCAACTTTTTCCTGTTTTGTTTTTGTTGAGAAAAAAGGGAACTAAAGTTTTTCGAGCTTTAGTTCGTTATAAATTATTCTGCAAAGTTAAGTTTGTGTTATGCAAAATTCTAAATTGAAAAACACATTTAATTGTTAGTCTTGAGATCTAATTTTCTTAGTAAACAATAATAAATCTGTGGAATTTTTTTTATGTCACTTACTGTATCTCACTTTGAAAAATGGATAATAGTTTTGGTTCATATCCCATCCACTAGCATGGAGTTGGTGCAATTTATGACCTATACTGTAGCCAGACACTAGGGGGCGATGAAAATGTTTTGGCTTCACTTTTTGGTAACTTTCGTGTTGTCAGTCTTTACGCAGTTAAAAGTTTTACACATGATTTCTTCACCAAATTTAGATTTAAAAACAAAGTTGCCTTGTGGAGTTCAGCTAAACAAATATTAACAAACCAAACGTCTACATTCAATGTTACACATCAATCGCATTTTGCGTATTTTGTAGCCTTTGACATTTTGAGTATGTTTCCTCCAAATATTTTCGATACCAGTTTTTAAAACATTTAGAAATTTGTGTTTTCTTACAAGCAGTCTCCTTCTTCGCTGCCTCTGTTGGGGCATTGCTTTGTTTCTTGGCTTAATACTCCCACCAACTGTCAATCGGTGGAATAACATGAAACCAGCCACAATGTGTGCCCTCGTGTCACCAAGTCCTTCAAATTAAATGGCAAACTGCATCATTAGTAACTGATCTTTACAACAACATATTTTCTAATCCGGTGCCCATATTAGCATCACTCACTCGCTCTCTACTCACTCATTCATATCATGACCTTGGGGACTGTAGGGGTGTTCTAATGAATGCTTGGCCAGTCAGGGATCCCCACAGCGCTTGATCTTCTGCTGTGCATGTAGGGCTGAGAAGCTGCAGACAGTCCATTCCTTGATGTTGTCTAGCCGGGATTATCTGTCTGCCTCTTGGTTGTTTGCTGCCCATATCAGCAGGAGGATGCAATTTGTCTGTTTCCTCCAAAGCCTCTAAAACCACCACTGCAACAACAACAACAAAAAAACACTTGCTGATCTTACAAAGCAGTGGTGTTTGGTTAGGTATAGGCACAAAAAACTTGCTGAAGTTAAGGGAAAGATCAGAGTGTGGGTTAAAATGACAACTTGGATAAGGTAGCAATAATAACCACAGGGTTGAGATCAGGGTTAAAAGCTGACAACGTTGACTGTCAGGAGAAAAAGCAAACATCTGTCACTTATATAAAGGTATGACGTTTTGTTGCTTCATTCAACCACCCAAACCTTCTCTCTCAGTAGACTTCGTGGCAGTATAACAATGTCTTGCTTTTTCTTTTTTAAAGTCCTATGACCACTAGAGAGCTTTGCCACTTGAAATACAGTAAATATATGCTGGCGTTGGGCAAATGATGCTGTCATTTTTCTTGACGAGACTAACCTTTGTCACAAGTCTTGCACACACGTATCACCTCCGCATTAATTTATTAGAAAGTGCTGATGTTTTCGGTCGCCAAGACCTTCCTGACCTCTTCTGTAGTTAGAGGGCGATGAAAATGCTCAGACAAAGTTGCCCTGTGGAGTTTTTGTAAGCAAATGTTTACAGACCAAATGTTTACACTCACTGTGAACACATCAGACACATTTTCTTTGAGTCTCATAAACATGTTGAGTTTATTTTTCTCAATATATCTGCAAAATCAATTTTTAAAACATCTTGAATTCTTTTTTAAAATTTGTGTTTTCTTACTGGTGGTCTTCTTCTTCACTGCCTCTGTCAGGGCATTGCTTATTTGCGGGCTAAATGCTGCCACTGACTGTCAATCAGTGGAATAATGTGACAAAACAATGTTCAATCAACTGTCCTGGGGACCACATCCTGGCACTTTTTAATAAATCAGTGCAGTTGTGATATGTTGTGCAGGAACTAACTTTTTCTCTGACATGATTCTTTGAAAGAAAATGCTCACAAAAACTCAACAGAATATATTTAACATTGTCCACCATTTCAAAATGATTATACAGCTTGCAGAGTGTTGTGGTGTGAACTCTACTGAATCAATCTTTACATCTGCTTACATCTGAGTGGTTTCCAAGCAGGGAAAGGATGGCAGAGAAAATTCTAAATCTGCAGCGCAAATTATATTCTTTATTCAGATTTTACTGATTTTCCTTTTAATTAAATTGATATATTTTTTCATCTTTAGTCCCTAAAAACAACAGTGTGAGAGGGAAAAATTACTCAATTCATTAAATTTGTGAACATGTGCAACCAGAGATGAGGGGTCACTAGTTGACAATAGTTTCTTTCAAAGGATTACAGGCCAAAAAGGTTGGGAGCCACTGCCAAACACCATCCATTGTAAGTCTTTGAAATAAATACCAATGTCTAGTATTTCACAATGTTTCATTCACTAAAATTCCATTCACAAATTCAGAGCACAGTCATATTTGTTGTTTGTACATTGAGCATGTCAGGCCTGCAGATCATTCACAGTGCACTTTCGGCATTATGAATATTCAGAGTGGTAAAGAAATGTCACCGTGCTCTTCCGTAACAATAATGGAGCTTGAAGTCTGAAACAGAGGAAAGCTAATGAATGTAGCTGCCTCGCCTTGATTAGTTTGCATGACAAATGTTTTGATAGAAACGGCTCTTCGAGGCTTCAGTCTACATAACATCAGTTTTCGTTTTTATGCTGAGCGACAACACCGAGTTCAACCAGAGGCAACATGTGAACCAAGAATGTTAATGCTTTACCTTTTGAAACAAATGTAAAGATCAAAGATTGTGCACCTTGCTTTTGCTTACAGCTGGGAAAAAATACATACAGCTTTAAGGCTGCACCCATACAAAAAGCGAACAATTTAAGAACAGACAAGAAAACAACAAAAAAAATAGAAGGACATAAATTGAAGCCTTGGTATACAAAAGCAGCACTAATACATAAAGCAAAATGAAGTCAGTGACTCAAGAGGTACAGCTGCCATTAGAGGACAAATGTCCACAAGCTGAAGTCAGGACATGTGAGCCAAAATCCCCCAAACAAAACATCAGTTTCATGGAAATGCTAAATGGTAAGTGTGGTATTGTGAGACAGCAGTAATGTCATTTGAAGGCACACACTCCTCTGGCTGCGCTCGCTGTAAATACAATTTATACCTGACACTCTTTTCCACTCTGTTGCAGGGAATCTCAAAACTGGAGCGTTACTGGGAGCCGGCGTCAGCCTAATTACTGGGAATAGTGCCTGTCAGGAATTGAGGGCAGGGCCTGCGAGTGTGGCTCAAACATTAACATAAAGAATGCTGAAAGAGATTTAATGGGATTTTCAGCTTTTTAGGCGAGCAAAACCACAGCAAACAGTCGTCCATACACGAAAATGCAGATGTACTATGGTTATTCTGACGACACATCAGCTCTATTTTATTGGCAACGTAAAGCCTAAGACATGCTAATTCAGGCTTATGAATATACACAGATTCAAGGCTTACACACAGGCATACACAGTATGCATATATATATATGTTTACATATGACAGAACTGACATATAGACACATTTTTCTGCTCCTTCTGTTTATATACAGCAACAGAAAATACTTGGAGTTTAACTGCTAAATATGTTATTAATCAATATTGACCAAAGTTCCTTTTTATATTTGTCTGATGCTTTTAGCTTCCACAGGGTTTTACTTTGATGATAGCAACTGTTTTTAAAGAGTAAACAATGCTTTGTATGATGGCAGAGATCTAATTTTGGCCAAGCATCTCTTTATGTAACTACATAATGTATTTGGCTGTCCTGTGATCGCATGTTGTGGCAAACTCCGATCCAGCTGAGGTCCTTCTTGTGTCCACATTAAAGACCAGATGAGATCCGCAGTGATTCCTCGCCTTCTGCTCTGCTCAACTGGCCCTGATCTGGGTCATTTGGGCCATTTGCTGGCCGGCCGTGGGCCAAGAATGAAAAAAAAACAAAAACAAAACATAACAACAAACAGACCCACTATATGCAATTTGAATGTGAGACAACAGCTAGCCTTGCCAGAAATACTATATATTGAATTCGCATATGTGACAGAGTTTTTAAGAGTCTGGTTTCAAACAACATTGAACATTGTGTTGGTCAATAAAATTGTGGGTTCTTCACAGTTGCAGTTTGCCAAGGTTTTCTCCTGCAGTCAGAAAAAAGCATTAAATATTAAACCACTATAGCCTGCAACGAGCCAAAGCTCTGTTCATGCAATAACAAGAAGGCTGTGTACAGTTGAGAGCTTTTAATTTTTCCTATTATTATTATTGTTGCAGATAGAGTCCCACTTCTCGAGACTTCTAATGGAAAAACTGCAGTGCTTCTTCCCTGTGAGTGAACTCTGTCAGCTGATTTGTTCAGTGGCCTTCACTGCTGTATTTAAGTTATATTCATGAAAGGTAAAAAGTAACTTGTTACAGTTACTCCAATGACATTTTAAGTACAATTTTGAGGGACAGGTACTTAATATAGGTATTTATATTTTACGCTCCTTTATATTTTAACTCCACTACATCTCAAAATGAGATTTTTATTTTAACCTCACTAGATTTATAGTTTAAAGATTCTCAATTTTTTAGATAAATCTGATTATTTGTTGTTGTTTTTTTAAAAATACATGTTACAAAAGAAAAAGAAAAAGCATTGTTAATGATAGCTTGTGTGATGAAAACTGGACCCAAAGCAAGACTCACTTCCCTACAATTTTAAGGATATTTACGATAAAACAAACAGGATGTAAAAGGCTAATTCAAAGTTTTCTGCAGGCTAAGTGAGGCTGGTATCAGCGAGACAAACTGGAGAGGTAAACCAGTGTGTGTTGGATTTGAGAAACAGAAAAAAAACAAAGCTAGTCAAAATCGAAATAAAAGATTCAAGGCTAAATGGTTTTAAACTTAGCCATAACGAAGTATCACATAAGTAAACTGAACAATCTAGACTGGTCTGATAAAGCCTGGCAGAGTCGGTTTATTTGTTCTGCTGCGTGATTGCAGATTTGCAGCGGCGGAAAAAAATGCAATAAGGAAGGGGTTCAAACAG
>JAQLOL010000007.1:11620310-11638742 GCA_029783665.1 Naso thynnoides | reverse complement strand
AGTTAAAGACTGACTTTCAGATGTCAGTACGTTATTTGTTGGGTGTTCATTTATGCAAAAGACAGAAGTAAAGTTATTCATGTTTTTCACAGAATAGGAGAAAAAAATCAGAAAAATAAACACGTATTTGCGTAGCACAATGTTGTTTTTTCTTTTCTTTGCAAATCCGCTTAATTGTCCCACGCTGCCCCGCAATTATCCTGTGACCCTTAGAGGGACCTGACCTCCATGTTGGAAATGAGGTGGTGGATTAAATAAAGCAGTTAATACAAGCTTGCACTTGACCAACCACAGAGAAAACATCAGTTGATTGATGCATCACAGATAGGAGCAATTTGTTTGCAGAATACATACAGAGTACATTTTGTTTCTAATATTTACTTGATTGGAAAATGTAAATGCAGGATGTAGGAGGGAGTAAGGGAGTATTTTTACAGCCTTACATAATCTGAGCACTTCTTCAGTCACTATGATCTGTTGACTGTTTTACTGTAATGATATTGAATAGTTTTAAATGGCATTAAGTAGATAACTGAATGCAAACAATTGTAGTTCCTCTTTCTGCGTCTAATATAAACACTGCATGTGACTATAGCCTTCCCAAATCCTCTGTTTTGCTAATTTTATATTGTACTAGATTCTAAATGGTTAATTTAAAAAAAAGAAGTTAATACCTCTATTTCCTGATATTTCCACCTTTGTTGCTTTGACATTCAAGACAAATATCAGCTGGTGCGAGGTGTGGTAAATGCATCATAGAGAGGATGCACAAACATTCAATTAAACCTGAGAAAAATATAATTAAATAAAATTAAAATTATGAAGTATTAATAGCTACAGGGGCAGCAGCAAAATTAATTCCTTCTGGGAAGAAAAATAGAGGGTCAGCTTCTGTGTTGCGCACAAACAGTCCTGGATACCAGTGAAAATAGATTTCTACATCAAAGAGGATTTTACATTGCACCTGAATGGATTACCCTGCAGGGACGGACAGGAGATGCTAAATTGCACTTTCCTTATTTTGAGTGCAGCATTAATTAGACATAGTGAATAATGAGCCAAATGTATAAAATAATTCTTTGGAGCCATTGTGAGACTGTTAACACCCCCTCCCCCCCAGTAAAAATGGGCTTAAAGAAGGAAGGCTACACCAGCTTGAGACTCAATGGGACAGTCGATCAACTATAACAAAGCTTCTTAGGGCCCGGCTGTTTTATTGGTTTGTTGATATTGTCGGCCAATATTGACCTGTCTCACATATATTGGTATTGGCAAATGTGTACTTGGATGTGCGCAGATATAAAACTATCTCTCAAACCTGGAAAAATATTTTTCCCAGTTGATTACGTAATTTGTCCAGCAGAAGGCGGTCTTTTAAAAATAATAAGTAATAAGTTAAGTGTTAAAGTGATTTTGTCACAAGATTCAATTTATGGCGTGATGTCTAGTTTTCTGTGTGTTCAAGCTTACGCACCCCGGTGACGAAGGGGAGGTTTTTGAAATTTTCCCCATTCACTTGAATTGCGCTTAAAAATATCGTAAAATAAACAATTAACACAATTTGATGAGCCTATTCAATAACATTTTTTGAAAATATATATCTTTTCAGTGTTTGTATTAGCCAGTGTGCATGGATCTCAAAAGACTGAAAGACCGGTTCTAATTTTTTTAATAAAATGATAATGGGACAAAATCCAAGCATTGAAATAACAAACAGAAACAGACCAACTCACCTGCAGGTTATTTAATGTATAAATATCATGGTGTGTTTGAAACTTTCAATTTTAAGCGCATTATATTTTAGCTTGTAGTTTTTCAATTCAAGTGAATGGGGAGGAATATTTCAAACACTTCCCCAAGGCATGTAGCCTTGGTAAGTCAATTTTAATATTTGTTGAACACACTCAGAACTACTGTAGATTGTACGGCATAAAATTTGACATCAGTCAGGCCCTACTCTTGTGTCTAGGAGACCGACTTAGTGGTTCTCAGAAACTTCTGAGTTACTTCCTGTAGTCTGGCTCGTGCACTAGGGAATGGCCACGTTGGTCGCAGAGCGGTTTGATGATGGGTCCACGGAGTAGAAAGGATGTGGCTGGACAATAATTCTGTAGAACATAAACTATAAATTGCAGACCTTTTGGAATGTCTTTACGTGGAAGCGGTGTTTGATAGAAAACTTAAATAAAAGCAGAGGAATCTGTCTAATGCTTTTCATGCATTTCACCATATTATGCACTGACATTAGAGGGTAGGAAGGACGTCACGTGCAAAGATGATTTATTCCTTCTGAAATCCTCATATTTATGGTTCCTTAAAAGCACCGCAGCTGTTGTCGGGGTGTAAAGAGTTACAGCTTTGTCCTATGAGATCCTTGAAGCCCTCTTAACTAAATGTGTTTGTATTTTTTATGTCTCAGTGCCAACCTCTATTAGTATCATGTCACTAAGTGCCCTTGACTCCAGTCAAGCAGCATTTTGCTGGCTGTAAGGTTCGGGTTGCATTTACAGTCTGCACCCCCAAAAGGCAGCGCTGCACAGAGCAGGAGGAAGGATACTAACTCCTCCACAACTGAGCAGTGTTTAGTTATTCAAGCTGTGCTGACCTGAGGGAGAAAGACAAGTACTCACCAACTTTGAAAACATCTCATAATGCCTTTTTTTCTGTAGCTTTTACAACAAGACAGATGAGAGTTTGAATGGCAATAAATCACTTGCATATTTTAATGCTACAATGCTATATACAGTACAATACCTCAAGGTACAATGCACTACTATTAGTAAGACTGTATAAAGTACTGTTATTATGTCTTGTGTGATGACAGCTCTACTTTACTTAGAGCACTGCCTATTATGTTTTGTAACATTGCATTAGCTGCTCCCTGAAACCCTGGTGTGGGCGGCTGAATCACACAGGGATTATATGTGCAGGTTCATTAAACTATTCAACCGCACTTTGATGTCATTAAATTTCACGACTTCACTCTGGAGTGAAAGGTACCTGCCAAATATTTTTCACAGCAGTGGGGAGGTCTGCTCTTCCTTCCAAGGTGGTTTATTGGTAATTTTCTGTCCCTGGAGCAGGAAAATATCAGCATGATAAAACTGCATTTGACAGAAAATATTAGTGTTTAATTTTACACGATTATGATGTTCAGTGCAGGTTTTACAGTTGCGATATTACAAAGGCAACAATGAATGTGTAGTTGAGATTGCTGCTAAAGATTTTATGTGCTTATGTGTTACTATCAGAGATATGAAAATGCATCATAACACTTTATAAATTTTAAATGTAATGGTTTAAAGTAGAGTAACATCTAAGTGTCTTTACAGGGATCAATGTCTGCATGCAATATGTAGTGGCTGAATTTTTTTTTTTTTTAACTTAAGTACTGTACTCAAGTACAATTTTAAGGTACTTACTCATATATTTCTCTGTAATACTATTTTTTTTCTCCTTCACTATATTTCAATTGGAAATCCCTGTATTTTTTCACTGCATTACTTTTATGACAGTTATAGACACTATTTGCCTTTCAGATTAAGATTTTGAGTAAAAAATGATAAATTTACCTGATAAAAAACATTGTCACACATTAAGACAGTGGTTTCCACTTACAAAAATAACTGACTAGTTGGGATCCTTCATCATATTTCAGATGTCTGAGTTGTTTGCAATTCCATCAAAAAAAAATTCTCATTTCATTTAAGTGACATTTTAAGGCATAAATATAAATTTGAACTTTTTTCTCTCATGATCATTGCTTGTGAACCTTTGACAGGGCCTGTTACTTAAGTTAGATTTTAGATGCATGAATTATACTGTAATGGAAAATTTGCAGTTGTATTGGCATTTTTTTCTCTGATAAATGGCTTGACAGTTGGCAGTTAAAGTTGGGGTACGCAGTGTCTAGAAATCAAGCTAGCTGTAGCATGAGACTCATTAGGAAGGAACTCCACTGCGTCCTCCCCTGTCTTTGCTACAGCTTGTGTTTTATTTTGGTTGTCACTTTCTCTTTTAAGGCCAGTTTACCAGAATCTAAAAAGAGAAAAAAGAAATATGATGTAGTGTCTGCACTCCACTTGAGCCTTCACCCTTACCGAGCCCTGCTTGGAGCCGGACTGAACAGACGAGGAATGCTGTGGCGTCCAAACACAGAAAATCTTGCTTGTTGGACACAGAAAGACGTCCTGTACTTGGGTCAGCAATCCTTCTCACCCCTAAAAAAGTGCAGCTGGAGCCTCTCTCGCAAGATTAATGACCACTGATCCCAGCACAAACCACCAGGGCAGCGGACCACTGTTTCCCTCCAGGTTGCATGAGCAGTAAAACCCTCATTACACACTTTCTGAGTCTTTAGGTTGCACCTCTGCTCAGCCCGAACCAGGTCCAAGGACAGTTGCTACTGTTGGTCTTGTTTTGTTCAGTGAAGTGTGTTGGATGTGGCTGGTGTTTGCTTATTAATGCACTGTGGTACTGTGCTTTATTGTGAATTCTATAATGTCTGAATTTTGTGCACAACAAGATTTTTTCAAAAGTAAACAATGATAAAATGCAAGGGGAGAGGGAGCAAACCGCTGATGACCACTGTGACGCAGAGATGACTTAAACTTAGACTTTACTTAAAGAGACACGCACTCAAAACAAAGTTGTCTGGACCACACTCTGCTGCGGACCCTCTCGTCTGAGTTGAAACAGGAAGCTCATATAATCATCTGCGTGTTTGGAGAACTTTTTCCCCGTTTCTGCACAACCTTCCTGATTAGATGAGCATTTCAAAAGCACAAGGGGCAGAGGATCATTGCCAATATAGGGCTGAAGCAGCAAATTACCATTCGGCTGGAATATTCCTGCTGTAAATCAGCTCCCACTTTATTCTGATCTGCAGATAACTGTCTGACTTCTGCCCCAAACACCATCTTTGATGTTGGAAAAGGTTTGAAGTAAAAGTGATTAAAACAGGCTGGGCTTTATATAAGCTGTAAGCAAGCCTTCTGTGCAGAAATTCACTTTTTTAAAGCATTTAATTCGAAGAGAAATTACTTTGTTTTCCTTGAAATCAACGTCTGACTAACAAACAGCTTGAAATGGGTTGATGGGGACAAATAAACTATGTAATTTCAAGTTGTGTACTGATGATTTCAGTATCGTCATATTGAGAAAATTTTTTTGATGATAGAGCCCAGCAGGGAATCTGCTAAACAATCTTGACAGAAAGCATTTAGTGCATAGAAGTCTGTCTCACATCACCTAATTGCAGCATCCCAACCTGTATGCCAGAAATTTAAATGCCAAAGATACATGAGAGCCATATGCTGCATATACATATACTTGTGAAATGGCTTATGTAGCAAATCCTACACCAGATATATAAATAAATGAATCTTTGATAGTTTTAGCTTATCAAATACTGCAAGTTTCTGATTTTTTTAGTCTTTACTTTTGTAGTTTATGCTAGAGTTGGCAACACTGTGGTCTTCTGTTTGTGATCTTTACAGTCTGTCCATTATTTTTGTTTATTATTTTTATAGTTGTATCCAAAGAATGAGAATTACAGCCAAAGTTGATTGTGGCACTCATTTCATCGCCTGAAGATTTAGCATCTTAAAAACATTTCAATCTTCGTCATTAGCAGAGCCAATAACCAACGTCAGACATCTTCAGAACTTTCTATTTCATTTAACAGACTTGCTCATTAGGTCTTGAAAGAAGAGAAACTTTCCTGCACAGACACGTGCAGAGGGGGGAGCTTAGGGTGCTTGAGCACCTGCCCTTTTGCCCCTGACAGCCAAAGTGCCTCTTGTCACGGCTAAGAAAAAAAAAATTAATCAAAAAAAACAAAACAAAACCTATTCTTATTTAAGGGGGGCAGGTATGAAAGCCTGTTCATTGCCCTTTATGAGAAGAACAAATTAACAAGGAAAGTAATTTTGCCTTAGATAAAACAAGCTGGCATCTAGTTTATGTCAAATGTCTTTTCACCTGAGGTCATCTGTGTCGTGCCTGATGCAGCTGCGATAGACAGATGAAGGATTTCCTTTATGACGGGGAAATTTCACTGCCACCCAAGTGTTTGCAGTGTTATGGGCCCATTTTTTTTAGTGTATTTTACCAGATGAAGCGGTCCTGTGCCATGCATGTAGTATGTATTTGCAGTGTTGCTCTTTTTGCATATGCCTATTTTAGCTACATTGCAGTTTAGGCAACTGTTAGCCACAGTTCCCATGTTGTTCAAAGGACAGAGCCTCCGTGCTGTTGCATTAATATGGTGCACGCTGACATTGTGTAGTTCTCGGTCCCTTTCTCATTTTTTTCATATGTAAGATAATTTTTGGTAAAATACGATAATTTTAAAGCCGCAGTACTATATTTTTCATATTTTCCATTTGGCAACACTGTTGTTAGCCACCAGTCAGCGACACAGTTGTGCTT
The DNA here is from genome assembly GCA_029783665.1 of Naso thynnoides. Taxonomy (NCBI): domain Eukaryota; kingdom Metazoa; phylum Chordata; class Actinopteri; order Acanthuriformes; family Acanthuridae; genus Naso; species Naso thynnoides. Next base: position 11,632,310 of record JAQLOL010000007.1, on the reverse strand, counting down.
CCTGGGTAATAGTATAAGCAGTAGTTGTTAAGAGATTTGTTAAGATCTTTCTTTCGTAAAGGTTGAATTGTTCACATTTTTACATTTTTTTTTACAGTTTTCTCTAACTTGATGCTATGCTATTAAATTAATTTAACTTTGTGGTCCTGGGCACTTAGCATACTTAACATCGCTGGCATTTATCATCTCGTTGGGGCTTTGGATGCAGGTGACTATGCTTTGACTATAATTAAACTGTATTCTATAGCAGTTATAATATTCAGTGAGTTTTCTGCCTTCTTTAAAGCAGATTGTCACCCAAACATTCAAAATGAATTACTGGTAACTTTTCTCTATGTTTTTATGGCACTAGACATATAAAATAAGAATTGAATAATTAGGCAAAGATTCTGAACTAGCACCATAGAGCAAATTTTCTGGAAAAGGAATGAAATGCCAGTCATCTGTTCGTGTGAGTGTGTGTGTGTGTGTGGCACACCGTGCTCTGTAGATTTATTGTTGCTTTTTTATCCTTTGCCAGTCACATACAGAGTTACACAGTGTCCCCTTCAAATTGTGCATCACTTAGGCATAAGTTTAATATTTGTTGTAACTGCAGTGGTCTGTTAATTTTTTGGCCCAACTGTAATATATAGCTCACTGGTTGTTTTGCCGGTTTGCAGAACTTTGGGCAGTTGCCCCTCTGCATGGACCTCCTCCCGCATTAAGAAACTTTTAAAGGTTTTTTTTTCTGTGTTCTGTACAATTCTTGACACAAGCCTTGCAAGTTTAAATTTGTCATTAATTCAGTTTAAACAACTAGTTCTCAGTCTGTCACTGTAAGCAATTAACTGTCAGTCCCTTAACATATTGCTCATAAAAAGTCGGGGTAGTCTTTAAGAGCCCTGTGGAAGCAGAGGGGGGGGGGGGTTTCTGGCACAACTTCACCAGCTATCAAGCTACATGGAGGATGAAAAAAGTATTGAAGAAGTGAAAAAGCTCCAGCAACATTTGTTGTTCATTAGAACAACTTTATTTGACCATTATTTTGACTATTTTTTTGTCCTTGAGAGCCCTGACATCCTAGGTTCTAGGGGCGCCGCCGCTGGCCTTAGTTTTGGAGGTGTGTTCCACGCACTTAGCACGAGTTAGTCCCTGTCGCCAGGTGGTGCTAATTTTGCGTCTTTGCTAAGAGATATAACTCTGATTGGCTGTTTAGCTTAAAGTGAATAAGTCCATGAGAAGAGAAATGAAAGTGAATATTTCTTTCCCAATAATATATACAAATATTTTGTCAGCGTCATGGCCATTTGGAATTTAAACTGAACACAAGCTGATCAGAATGAATTTGGAGAGGCCAGACTCTGGTTCTCTGGTTTCCCTTTTTGAATGCCAAATGGAGAAGACTGCCACCTGCTGGTATGGAGAGTTATTTCCTGTCACACAGGTGCACAAGTACGCAGTTGTTCCCATACAACTTTTTGGCTAAAACAAAGGTGAGTTAAGGCAACATAAGTGGGCCTTGGTCTCCGGTGATTCTTTGATACTCATTTGGTGAGTCTGGAGCTCGCTTAGATAACCTACGCTTGCATGAAAAGAAGGTTGTGTGAATGTTCAGAGAGATGCTTGTCTGCCTTAGAGCTATTGACCCAGCTTCTCCCTCAGCCATGGAAATTCAACTAAAACTGACCTTCAGTTCCCTCTGTGGGTGAATGAGTAGGTCGAGGGGAGGTGAGAGCAACACTGTGCACTTTCCTTAAACCTGGGTTAAAAAAAAAAAAAGTACTGTGTATACCAGACTTGCCTTTTTTTCTTAGGACTGACTGGTGAGATATCTGTCAGAGAAAACAGGTTGCATATGTACTGATGTTGCTGGATTAATGGTGTTGTTCTCTGTGCATCCAGATGAGTTGATAAAACTACGCAGCTCATTTTAAATTGACCTACAGTACCGACGTCAGTGATCTGGAACTGGTAATGGTGTGTGGATAAGTTGCCCATAAAGCTAGCATGAGGGAACACGCTGTCACAGCAGCCAGATCATTAGGACACCAAACAAGGAAATGCTCTGATGGACACTAATCATTCAAGATCAAATGCATTTCAATTAACCAATAACATCTGCTTGCACAGTCATTCTGGTGACTTGCCATATGTTTTTGCGGCCTCAGAGTGGTGGCGACGAGAGATGAATGTGCCAAAATAGAGAGAAGATTAACATCCATGGATATTTCACTCACAGGCTTTAACATATTTGAGAGAAAAAATGGAAGATCCTTGAATGTGACCCGAACTTGTGGAAACAAAACTTTTTTACTTACAAACTGCTGTAGCTAGCAGCTAGCAGCTAGCAACAACACAGGACACAGGATCATTGCCAATTTGGGGCTGGAACAGCAAATTACTATTCGGCTAAAATATTCCTGAATCAGCTCCTGATCTGATCTACAGATAACTGTCAAATGTTTCACTCGCAGGTTTAAACATATTTGAATGGAAATTGAAAAATGAAAACTCCTTGAATGTGAATTTTTAGTGGGAGCAAAACTTATACTAACAAATCGATGTTGCTAGCAGCTAGCTTGCAACAAATTTTGCTTCCATTTGTTTGAATCACATTTAAGGAGTTTTCATTTTTCTGCTCAAAGATGTTCAAGCCTTTGAGTAAAACATCCTCTGAATCCATGAACGTTAATCTGCACTCCATTTTGGCAGCACAAGTCAGTTTCAAAATATCTGTAAACAAATGATGGAAACCTCTTTGAAATAAGGAGAGAATGATGAAGAAGGTTCACCGAATAGGTAGTGAAATGAAATTTTTGATAATTTTATATGGGGTAATAACTTAGTTTGAGTACTGATTTGTGCAAACTTGTAAATACAGCAGGATTTACCCTCGAAATGGAGTAAAAGAAAATATTCGCAACATTAGCAAGAATGAGTTTTATTGCACCAAAGATGGTTAAGGGACTGAGACAGCACACTCAACATCATTTCCTTTATTGGTGTCACATGGATTTCTCCACTGTCCCGCCCCTTTTGAGGACTAGAAGCAGTCTTCAGTCTATTCGTTCTTACGGAAGAAGTGAATGTAATCGCAAATTATGACCAATTCTTTTGTCCCATCGTCACCAAACTCCATATTGGACCCATTTTTTTTTTACAAGACACATACTTCTGGACATTCTGACATCAAAACGGCATTTTTCAGATACACAAATCAGGAGAATGTGAACTTTGTTTGAGACCTGTCTCAGCAACATACTCTCGATGAGGCCGTGGGATTGGGGGAGAGGTGACCCCGCCCACTTAGGAGACAGGAAGTTAGTGTATACCATTTCACACAATGGCGCAGCTTGAAGTGTGGTATCTCCTGTTATATAGAATATCTTTGATGGCACTCAGTCACAGACAGAATTGCATTGTAAACAAGAGGCCTTTAACAAACTGATCAAAACACAGATGGCGCAATTATTCGATTTACACTAAGCATTTACCTCATAATTATAAGTTAACGCGCAAAAAAAAAACTTGTCCTTCGACAATTTAACTGGGAATTATCATGATGCAGTATGTTTATCATTTTTGAACATATGCTTTAACATAAACTAATTGTGACCCAGTCATGAAGATATTGGACGAGCTGTGTTCAACCTAATTAACAATCTGCTTAACTGTACGGAAAACTGATGTTTCAATGGAAGCCTTGCATTGTGCAGATGGGCTAAAAATAACAGGTAAACAAACAGAGTTTTATCATCATTGAGATTCCAACACAATGCATCTCATATAATAACGAAAGGAAATCAGATTCATTCATTTAAATAATTGCATTTGTTCCTGTGCCTGTCCCAAGTTAATTAGCAAACATTTTAGCTCGCAGAAGAAAAAAAAAATCTGCTCTTATTAAGTGGGATAAACAGGGGCTGTCAGCACATCTTTACAAGTCTTATGTGTAATACAAATAAGCCTGGCTGCTTGTAGGTGCAGCAGCTCTGAAAGGGTTTTCATCCATAGCTGAACAATTTTCTGCTCCTCTGGGATCCTTTGCATCAATTCAATTTATTTCAGTAAATGGACCAATTCATCAGGGAAATTTGGTATGTCATTTGTGTTTTTCATCAAGCGATACCTTCCTCCTCTTTTTTCGGCAACACAAATGGATTAAACGCTTATGCCAAGATCTTGAACCTACAGTACATCTGCATGAGAGGTTATTGTGTGCTGACAGCATAAAGGCGAAGAGCTCAGAACATATTTAGAGGCGCTGTGATAATTAATAAAATCAGGTGTTTACTGCTCACTCACTGTGAGCTGATATTGATTATTGAGTTGGGAGAGAAAGCACATTTTCTGACATTGCTTGATAAATTGGTTTGATTTTAATTTGGTTTACATTTTGTTTCATCAAAAGAGAGATGATAAATGCAATCAGTTTGAAACTCTTAGGGGGGAATGCTCTGCCAGTTTAAGGATACAAAAGAAAAGGTGAAAATTAAATTATATCAAATCCAATAGAAACCAGCTCAGGTAATAAGGCCTTTCCTTAAAAAGGCAGCCAGTGGCTCTTGCTCCGTATCCTTCCAGATGTCTTTGTGCTCTGCGCTCCTCCCTGCTGGCCCACACTGACAAGCTCATGTCATCCGTGTGACATTTCCAGAGCCTTCACATTTCATCAGGACAGTAATTAATCATTGCCGAAACAATGTGGCGGCCTGGAACACCGGGGTTGCCACGCAGTAAGGAGGGGAACGAGCACTGCCAAGGGGCCTCCTTGGCACCTGCCAGGGCGCGACAGGCTAAGCGTTGCCATGGTGAAGCCTCGGCAGCATCAAGGACCATCATCCTGCTGTGACATCTGTTGGCATCACGGGCTGCAACTCTAACCTCTGAGCAGGAATTAGACACTCAGGATGCTCAATGTTTGCATAATAATAACAAAGGACAGATTTCTAAACAAACTCATAAAGAAAACCGTTAAACTGTGACAGGAAGGCAGATTGAAAGTAGTACCTTTTTTAAACTGCTGTGATGTTCCTCCTGCTGTGAACTCTTGTTGTCACCCTTCTGCAAGTCTTGCAGACTGTTGGCTGCTTTTTTTTACAATGCACAAATCTGATTATAAACCTAAAAAGGCACGAGACTGTGTGTCACAAACTGCCCCTTATACATGTCCAGGTAAAACTCCTAAAACAGGAATTATACCAGCATATCCCAAATGTCTTGCTTGGAAAATGCTTCATTAGGGATAAGGCCTAATTTGAAATATCCAACCAAAATGTGCTGTTTACATGACCTGTGTCAAATTCTGAATATTGCCATATTCTGAATATTAGTGGAAAACTAGTTGGCATGTATACGTACTGACAGACTTAAACTTTTCTTCAGGCAAGATTCAGGTAATGTAAGCTAACCACAGAAAACTGCTGAGAACTACATTACAACGTTGTTGTGAGGCTGCATTTAATCAGGCTGCATTTTTAAAGGGAAATTTTGAACCCCAAGGCCTATTTTCTAAATGCTTTTGTGTTCAGACGATTGGTACTTGACAGAAGTTTCACTATTGTGTCATTGTTTTTGTTGTTAACGCAGCTAGATCTGTGCAAAAAAGTCTCTGAGCATTTCAGATAAAGACTTTTCCTCAAGCCTTTCCTCCATCTTTTCTTGTGTTTCCAGTTAAACAGAAAGGTTTGTCTCTGTAGAGATTGGTTTGGTAATGCTGTCAGACACCTAGAATGCCAGCTGCTGCCTCTGAGTGGCAAAAAAAGCAGTTTTAATTGAATAATAAAGACGTTAGTTGCCCAAATGGATTACATTGCAGCTATTAAAGCAATGTTGCTGCTCCCCCTTGAGATGATTTACTGGAACGAGTTTACAACTTTAAATAAGTACAAGCCATTTGCACACCAAAACATGCAAAAATAGGACGCAGGTTTAAATGCCAGATTTCCGCTTTAACCCATTTAGTTTCTCACTGTGTTGAAAGTATTAATACAAAATTTAAATACTCTGCATTATTAAATATTATTTTGTAAATATGATGAGTGCAGCGTAGCCAACTGCGAAAAGTAGGCTGAAGAACAGAAGCAGAAAGTGTCACAAAAACAAAAAGGACTGGAATAGGAAATACACTAGAAGAAATACTCGCCACCTCTGGTGCCTTGTCAGGGCAGTAAAACATAGTGTACAATGATAAAGAAACACAGCCTGCAGGCAGGAATAAAGGCTGAAAGAGAGCCAGATGTGGCCCGGACTTTCAGGGTGTATTAAGTGTAGGAGTACAGATAACCTACTTCAGGTCTGTCAGACGTATACACATTCTCTGAAATGCCACGATGAATAAATCAAGAGCATAACAGCAACCCTCCTCTTGAGTGTATCATTATTTTATGAAAGTTACATGTAATAATGCACATGACCTTCAGGTACAGTTTTCAGACATATTTTGCATTAAACTGAATGCAGCATCCCTATTTTTTTGGCTTTTGTTTCAGCCAAAGTTCACAGTCATCACCAGCTTGTCACCTTGTTACGCTGACCTTTTAATGTGTCGCTCCTGTGTGTTTGTGTAGCTGCTCTTTACCAGGGGACGATAATGAAAACGGAGGTGCCATCTCTTGCCAGCTCTTAATGTTAATTGTCAGTGATTTGTGAAAAAAAATGGCCTCAGTCCAGGACGAGGCAGCTTCAGACGACACTGCATTAGAGGAGGTTTTTCTGTCACAAAGTAACTGTTTGGAAAATAAAGGAGGGTTAAGGTGGAGAGATGAATACTCACTCCCGCTTTACGGTGTTCACACAGCATACGAAATGAAAATCATAACTCCCCAAGTCAACCAAACAGGTGAGGTCAGATTATTATCAAAGCTGCTGAACCAGAAAGTTGATACAGTGTGCTATATGTGCTCGAGGGGAAAGACACTGACAGTTCAAGGCCTTTGAGTCTGCAAGAAAACAGGGAGCTTAGTAGAAGTGCATCTGCAAGCACTGGAATTATTAACATTTAGGTATGCTTACAAGACAGTATTAAATCAAAGTAAGCAAAAAAAGAAAGAGAAAAAAAGGGCTGAAGCAGTGCTGTGTGGATAGACGCTCACATACACACTTTCATTGACTCATTTACAATTCATGTCCAGTCACTCCCACCAGCCCCCACCCTGCTGCTTGACCCCCTCTGCCTGGTGCAGAGAGAGAGACGCTGTCAGAGGAAGAACAAAAAGAAGAAAAGGAGCCTCTGGGCCAATGCACATCTTCCATCTGACCTTCACATGGAGCTGATCATCAAGCAGACGGTCTTTGACAGGTTTTTGACACCACTGAAGAATATGTTTTGAACTCATCTCTACGGAGCTGATGGTCAGAGTAAAACGCTGGGCAGTGATACAACTAACTGTGTTGTTTTCTCTTTGCTCTGTCAGACACACGCTCCCAGGATAAAGCACACCATCAGTCGATAATGATCGGCTGAAAGCTACAGAAAAACAAGCAGATCTCAAGTTGAGATATTTTTGTCAAAGCCAGTATTGGTTGTTTGTTCAAGTGCATAAAACCGTCTTAAATTAACCTCATAAAAGCCTTTAGGGAGATGAATGGATGATTCAGAATTCATGTATCCTGTTTTCTAAAAGATCTTTTTTCTACGACAGTGACCTTTTCCGAAAATTGATCCTAAATTGCTTGATTTTTTAGCCATTTGGAGGCAGCACGGCAAGCTGCAAACCTGACAACATTGGCATAATTTGGGTTTTGCAATTTGACTCTGTTTGATGAATTGTCAGGTAGCATTAATGTTACATTAGAAGCAAGAAAGTGATTATACAGGATTTATCATGAGGCAATCTTTTTTAAAAAAAAATCTCATTATTACTAGGTCTCTCAGTGACGTTATCTCACGTTGCCACACATTGGCTTTTACTGAACTGTCACCCCTGATGTTATAGTGACATAACAGGTACGGAAGCGAAGAATTACCTCCTGATACATGAACACTAAAACAGACATGACGGTCATTTTGACCATTTTCATATTTATATGTCATATAACTCTGTTGTATTACTTACTCTTCCTAAAAATGATAATTATACAAATTGTACTAAAGCCAAAGAAAATGTGATCATTTCTACCTATTTCAGCCGCAGGCTGTCATAATGATCATGCAGACTTTGCCGTAGTTAAACTGATGTGGTGGCAGCTGCATCTTGGCAACTTTCATTGTTTCTGTCCAAAGTAAAACTTCAAGAGCGGCCGTGAGTTACATGGACAGAGACAAATTTTGTCTCTCAAAGCAGCACAGCGCATGGCAGAGCAGAGCTCACCTGCATTAGTCAGGAGCAGGACTGGAATGACCCGTCTCTGTGGAATCTGCTGGTCAAAATGCACGGCCTTTTTTAGTAGGTGTGGAATTCTGGGCCTTCTTAAGCAGATGTGGAGCACCACTCACATTTGTTTGAAGTTGTGCTTCTGGTTGCCAGAAGAATATAAGTCCAATATTTACAGTTATAGTACCTCTGTTTAGTCTCTACTAACTCCTATCTGGTTGTTAAGCTGCTATATGTTCCACCATCTTTATGGTAACTTTGTCTGTCACTTGGAACTGAAGAGGTAGAAAACATTATTTTAACTGAAAACAACTGCCTGTTGTGCATTGAAACAGCTGTGAGGACATTAGTCAGAGGGAAAATAAAACCTAAAGTTAGGGACCAAAATAATAACAAAATGATGACGTCAGTGATGCTGAAATACTGTTTATCCACCATCAACTTTGCGGGTTTCAGTCAAGAACAGGTTTGGGTTATATTACTGCCAATTTATTTAAAACAGCGCTTGTATGGAAGAGATTTATTTTGAGGAAGGAGGAAGAGAAGGAAAATATGTGTTCAAAAAAACACATGCAAATATCATTGGACTATACTTTAACAAATCCTCTATGGTTAGGTATCACATCAGGCACAGACAAAGGACCGGGGGCACGAGATCAGAAAACACTCACATGGATCCTTTAGAAAGGCAATAAAACCAGTATACATTATTTTGTCATTCTGTTCAAAAGAATTTCAGCCCTTCGCTTGGAAGAGCCAAGAGTAGAGTAGGGATTTCCCTTTAAAGCTGATAACAAACTTGAAACTTGCTGTTAGTATTAGCTCCCGTAAAGTTTGTGTACAATATTTGCGCACCCTAAAGTTCATGTCTAGTTTTGTAACTTGGACGCTGATTGATTTCTCATTATTGTCATTGTTTACTGTGTGTTCTGTGTTTGCTTTGATATGCAGTCAGCATCTCTGCTGCTGTTTTCTCTTTGCAGCTTTGAAAAAAATTCAAATCCACCAGCTTTCATTGTTGAAGGACTCAGGGTTTTGTTTAGTCTACAAAACAGTAGCAGCTGAGAAACTAAGTTAGTCAGGCAGTCTATTACTCCAATCCTTCAAGGCAGTCTGCTGGTCTGATGGATGAGAATTGAAAGGCGAATCAATAGAGATCACAGCTTAAATGAAGAGTGATTTTAATTGGCTTACTGTTATTGACGGGTGCTTCCCTCAGCTCCTTTGACTTACTCTGGGGCCACATGAGGGCCTGAGCCGGGGCTCCAGTGAGTGAACATTTGCTGATACTCAGCTGTTCGCCGAATCAAATGATGACTAACAAGGGGTGACAATAGCAATTCAGATATACCCACATCTGTCTGTGGTACATCTATTTACAGAGGCTGTTAAGAGATTGATAAACACATTGGGGATGACTAAGAGTCTGTTAAAGAAAAGAAAAACACAGTAACAGCTGTAATCTGCAAATACTTAAAGGGGAGAAAGCAGAGATAAATGTTGTTCCTATTGAAATTTAGCTTCATACAAATGAAGGTAAAGGCTTAAAACAGATTAAAAATGCTTTTATGTGGTTTGTGATACTGTGGAAGATAGCTGTGGCAGTCAGAGTTTCCCATGAATCATAATAAATTCTCACAAAGTGCTGATGAAATGTCTTTTGCATAAAGAAGGGGGGAGTTCTCAGAAACACAAGAGGGAGAGAAGATGTAGAGTGCAATTTCAGTTTTACATTTACAGTCTGACACTGCTGTGGATGTTTTAAAACTCATTGGGTAGTTTATAGATTTGCTAATGCTAATGTTTACGAAACTGGATCTCAGTTATTATACTCAGTAAATAAACCATTTCTCTAACAAAGCTTGGAAAATTGCAAATTCTCGCAATATTATATGGACATTAACCCAAGGCCATATTTGTCCAAGTGACTGTTGAAACATGCGTTTTTTTAATCCCTAGTTTCTATTTAACTTCAGGGTTTTGCCTCACACTGTGATTATTTTCTGCTCAGCAAAACACCCCTTCTGCTTTTCCAAACATAAAAAAAATAGGAAATGTTTCTCTTTTTGTCATAGCTTTGGATTTCTATTAAAAAAAAATCAGAAATGAGACAGTGTCACAATTCCCGCTGATTTGAAATCTATAGTAAAAAATGCAAACACTGCACATGATTATGAAATAAGACATGAAGCAGCCTCTAACTTTTGATACACGCATCGTCAGCAGTGGGGAACGCCTGTAAGATTAACACAGAGGACCCCCCCCCTCCTTATTGCGTTAGGGCTGCCTGAACAGGCTGTTTTAATAATGCATACTCACTCATGCATATTCTCAGCGCTGTGTCAAGCACAGTGGAATTAAACAAGTTTATCATCTAAAAAATGACATGTTCCATATCAGCCTTTTTCACCGAGCAGCCAACGGACAGCGAGTTCGCTTTTCGCCTATCATGGAGATACTGAAATAAGATGGCTATCAGCAGTCATCGGGAATTTATAATTTCCTACCGGGGCCAATATCTTCTGAGCTTAATAACTGAGGAACAGTTTTGATACTGGGGGAGTTTAAAGTGGTGGCAAATTGGTCTTCTGAGGGTAAAGTGAATGAATATCAACACGCCACTGTCTGGATAATTAAATCAAAATGATAAAAACAGGCATCAAAATTAATTATAGGAACCATTTTTTCGACGTATGAGTAATTTTATCATTTATTTATTATTCAATTAGGGCTGTTCCTTTAAATAATGACACATCTTGACTTGTAAAGTGCTGCACTGAAACAAATCTCCTAAAACAACGAGCAACAATGGAGGTGCATTTTCAAGTAGGCTACAGTCACTTTAAAAAACTTAACAAACGGCAGTGCCATAAATCTAACTGCTTTTAAATCCTAAAAACATTTCTTTTTCCTTGTTCACAGTTGTGACCAAAACAGTATCCATATTTTATAGAGTACAAGCCAAATCCAAACCAATGTTTCAAAACAAGACAGTGTTACGAGACCTCTGGAGGAGAGGAGACTAACTCCATACTTGGCTACATATCCGTATCTGTATCTGTACCAGAAGTGAGGATCAATAACCAGGAGTTGAAATTGATTTGAGTAGAACAGAAGTTGGTATATTAACTTTTAAGTCGTTACACTTTATTTGGATAATCAGCCTACACAAAGCTTAAAACACATCGGCAACAACACATCAGTTGATAATAATTGTTCGTTGAATATTTTATATATACTATTATATATATTGAATGTTTTCTGAATTTTATTGTGAATGTTCTCAGAATGTTCAACAGATTAGCAAAGATTAACGAAATGGTTAATTATTTAGCTAATGAGGATTACAATGAGGGTTACGTGAAACAGTTACATTGTTGAATGTCAACTCATATGTTACTGAAAAGTTTCAAATACTCTAAATAATCTGCAAGTGGACTATCCAAATAAGATATGACATATTAATTATAAAACTACATACCCGCCTCAGAATTAAGCTTCAGATCAATGTTTTTGGTCACAAGGGCAAGAGAGCTATTTACAGGACAAGTAATTTGAATAAACTTAAGTAAATCAATAAACACAACATGTGCAGTATGAGAAATACAAAGTAAAATGCATGAACTATCAATCAAACTTTATTTATATAGCACTTTTCATACATAGGAAAATGCAACCCAAAGTGCTTCACAAGATAAAACAG
>JAQLOL010000007.1:11583606-11619007 GCA_029783665.1 Naso thynnoides | reverse complement strand
ACTTGCACTGCGCCGGCTGCGCCACCCTGCGCCTCCCTGCGCCACCTGCGCTGCGCCACGAAACTAGGGCCCTTAGTGTTTATTACATAGTGCACTATATAGGGAATGACTGAATAAGATTTCAGACACTATGTAGAGATTTTCTAAACATCATTGCACACCCGGCATCATGTAAACAAACCAAGCACACAGAAGTACAGCATTGAAATTAACTGATGTTGCATGGTAGTGTTTTCAATGTTAAATCACAAATAAATTGGTGAAATTGCAATGATGTGGAAGTTTGGTTTTGTTAGCTATGGACCCATGTCCTGATTGGTCCTAATTGCTGTAATAGCCCACAATACTTTTTACAAACTAACAAGCTAATGGCTAATTAAGCTATCGGTGGCTAAAGCTGTTAGAATATAATTCCTCTGAATGTTTTGCTTCTTTGGATAAAGCTTTTGCTTCTACACACAGATGGAGGTGAAAGCAAACTCGCCTCAGGCATTTATTAAGACGTCTTTGGTTGAACCAACCAACCAACTTCAATTGGCTAACTTGCTAATTAACGTTAGCAAACCCTGCTGGCTTTTCAACTAGGCTACTTCTTCTTCAGAAATACATGATCACATTGCATTGTGGTATACTGGAGTAAAATGTAGGGTACACTGGATGCACACTGAAATTGGCTGTGCATTGTGGGTACTTTATAATGCACTATATAGTGAATAAAATTATACACTATGAATTCGAACACCCCTACAAAATGGCAAACACACTTACTATATAGTGCACTATTTCTGTGATAGGGAATGATTTCGAACACTATTTTAGTGATTTTTGAAATTATTGGGTGTTGATTACAAATACAGGTAGACATAAGCAAGAAAACTGCTTGTACAATACTGTATTGTAAATGTAACTGGTGAACTCTGATTTCTGCATGCTGCAGCCTAAAGTTACATCCATGCAGGGATGCTACTCATGAATTAAGAGTGAGACACATGCAACTAACACAGATCTTGCACTCTCACAAAACACATGCCTTTTCCTCACGCTATTTTGTTGACTCAAAATAAATGGTTGAATATTCAGTTGGTAAGCACCTTCATCACTGACAACTTATTGCCCCCAGATCTCACTTCAGACTGGAGTCAAAAGTTGGCATCCCTGGATTCATGAATTATTTGAAAGCACCTTTTGTTCCTGATTTATTTTACAGCAAGAACCAATGATGAATTAATGATCGGTGCCCTACAATTGTAGGTGTTATAGCGTGCAGAGGTGTTCAACATGCTAGCATTTGCAGCACAAGTGAGAGAAGTTAAATGGTTAAATGCATTTGGGTTTTTTTTTTTTTTTTAGGCTTTTGTGTGGAGTTTTGGAAAGACATTCTACTCCAAACAATAAATTCTAGGTATCACTCACAACAGCCAATCATGAGCTTGACAGGCCTGTAGCTAGTCACTGCTGTTAAGCTATGGTTGGCAGAGTTCTGTTTGGAAGATTTACGGTAGTTCATATTTGATAAGTGCTGCTCAAAAGGAATGAAAGAGTATCATGACTTTTTGAATTTATGCTTCAGTGTAAGGTTTCAGTTATATCCATGGTAGAATCAGACTAGGCAAGGTAGGGCGATCTTGGTACCGGAAAAGCCCTGGTTTCCGTTTGTAGTCTTTTGTAGTCCACGTAATCAACGGCGGACCATTAACTATTAATGGCATGTAAACTGGCTACTTGTGAAAAGATATGCTGGTAGATGTGGTCTCTCATCTCCAACTCCATTCTGTAAACAGTCAGACTGTAAACAGCAAGTGGCACACAGAGAAGAAAGTTGGAAACGGAATTTCGCCTCCTCCAACGGAAGCCCAAGAATAATGGGGCTTGCCCCCAAAGGCTGTATTGCTGTCTACCGGAAGTCAGACGGCAAATGCAACCAATGGATTCTGAGATTGTATCCATGGTAACCAGACACCATCTTTTAGCCAGTTTGTTCAACTAGTTGCATCGTGCACAATGCTAATTTGTTATGCAAGTCTTTTATGTATACCCTCCATACTTGACAAAAACAATAGAATATCAACATGGACATTCAGTGAGAGCTATCTCCATGGCGATGTTACACTACCCAATTACAGTACACAACTGAAAATTAACATTGTCTGCAACATACAAAAACTTGCCAGGTACACAGCATGAAATAAGGGTGTTAAGCGAAACACTGTTCTGTTGAAATTACATATTTAATTAATTATTAAATATCATATTTTACTGTAGCACAGTGATTTAGTGGTTAGCACTGTTGCCTCACAGCAAGAAGATGGTTTCAAATCCAGGTCCTTTCGCCTACCATCAAGAGGGTCCTGGGTTTGATACCCGACTGGGGTAGGACCTTTCAGTGTGGAGTTTGCATGTTCTCCCTGTGTCTGCGTGGATTTCCTCCTGGTACTCCAGCTTCCTCCCACAGTCCAAAGACATGCAGGTTAGGTTAGGTTGATAGCTGACTGTAAACTGCCAGTAGGTTTGAATGTGAGTGTGAATGGTTGTTTGTCTCTATATGTCAGCCTCGCAATGAACTGGCTACTTGTCCAGGGTGTACCCCGCCCTCGCCCAGTGTCAGTTGGACTGGCTCCAGCCCCCCAGCAACCCTGCAAAGGATAAACGGTTACGGAAAATGAAAGAATGAATGAATATTAGTACATTACAGTGGTTCAGCTACATTGCTTCATCAAGATTTACAGGAAAATTATGCTGCTCTTGAAAGTGCACAAAAGGTGTTTTCCTACTAAAAAATGTTGCTAAAAGGATATTGTTGCATTGCTATTGTCATATCTGGTTATCGTGGATGCAAAAACCTTATAACCCCAAACTACACATCAAACAAGAACCTATCATTTCCCCTCTGATACAAGTTAGAACAACGCATAATTTGATTCAGGAAGCCTAATTAAATGTGTTGACCAACTAAGTAAATGAAGTCTGTGGTAGCCCTCCGGCTCAGACATTAATTTATCATTTCGTTTGAAATATTAGACTCCTAATCAAAATATGAGCCTTAAGTTATCTTCCATCCATCATTTTTAAATAGAAGACGCAGTTCTCTATTCAATTCTAAGCCATATGTGGAACACAGCTAAAATCTTAAACCCAGGGGTCAAATCAAACTTCCAATGAACATATAGTATCTTATTTGATTACGGAGCTCCACAGTGAAATAATTGAATGAAAATGCCTGTAGGAAGCCAAGGCCCAGGTTGGCCCACAGCAGTCTTTGACCAATCAGGCCTAAAAGCATTATTACAACTATCTCTGACTGATTTAGCTTTTGCTGTAGGTCAAGCATTTTTCATTTTTTCATTCCATCAGACTTCAAGCTACTGGAACACCAAAATAGAAAAAAAAAATCTTAAAAAGTTTCAAATTAATCTTTAATGGCTTGTTGTTGTTTTACATTCCTTTGGCTGCATACAGCACCAATTTCAGGTTACTAGGACCCCATTACAATGGGATCAACAGGAATGCTTTTACATTGTCCAGCCTCTGCTTATGACCCATCCATCTTTCCCAGAGAGAATGAAAGACTACAACATCTCTCAAAGTTTGAATTTTTATTTCCCTTGTCTCGGTATCTCTAATAGTGACAGGAACAGGATTGGAGGAGCGGCCGTCTGGCTCTTTGACTGGAGGACACCCATATGCTGCTGTCATGTTCCCTGCTAATTAGAATAAATGGCAGTCGTGAAACCATCTTACTCCTTCGCCTCATACAACGCTCTTAGGATCTCACTTAACTTTCAGCCATGTGTCTTTACCCCAACACAAAAGGAAAAAGCCTGAGGTGTTGTGGAGATTTCTAGATGGCTTTCTTTCAAGATCGACTAACACTTTGTGGTTTTTCTCAGACAGTGTTTGATGTTTCTTCAAGGTTTCCACATGTCAATACCAAAGATTTACTGGGCAAAACTTTCTTACATTTCTTCTGAAACTAACAGAAGTTCGGGGCCTTTATCCAGAGAGCTGATTGCAGTGTTTTTTGTAAACTTTGTTCGTGTATAGAGCAACTTCTCGCTTCTCAATAATTAATGAGCCGGCATTACTGAGCTGTCTCTCTGAAGGACAAATTGGAAAGCACAGGTTGAGCAAGAAAATACAAAAACACTAAAAAAAAAGCAGATACAACGAAAAAAATGGAGGCATTAATTGCTGATTACTTCTCCACTAATCTAGATTGCGAGGCGCCTCAGATTCCATTAGCTTTGCCCTTGAATCTTAAAACAAAACACTAATACCTGGAGTTTGTGTGGGGGAGATTTTCTCTCACACCAATCTGCAACAAGGCCTTTTTGTCCTCAGATTTACCTCATGAAAAGTGTGCTCAAGTAACTCACCCTGTGAAATTAATTAAAGTACACTTAAGCCTTTGAGGGTTTGAAATCTGACACACTCTTAGCTCTTGTTTTAGCTTACTATACAGGAACAATATTTCTGTATTATCCTCTGCCAGCTTCAATTTTAGGTCTTTTTATGTTAAGCTGTTTCACATAAATTCATTTTTTGCCACTTCGGAGAGGCAGAGCTAACTGTAAGCCTGATTATGACATTACCTTCTAATGTTTCACAAAAACATGACATATTTACAAATCCTGAATACACAGAGCCACATTAGCATTCATATGAAGTTGTATTTCTGGCCACCTGACAAATGTTTGTCTAATATTCCATTATTAAGGAGAGTGCTAGATAAATAAAATCCACCAGCCAAATGGGCTGACATTGGTTATGACTTTCTGTGTGAAAACTTTCCAATTTTAAACAAACTTTGTGGCCATTCAGTACTAGATTTTTGAGTTCACAAGGTGCACTTAAAGGCACCATGACGTCTGTTTTAGGCATCTGAATGTTTTGAGTTAAAAAGTTACGTAGGTTTTAGAATTAACGAGCTGCATTGAGTGATCCACAGAGTCCCTGTCCGTGTGTGTGTGCGTTTTTGCGTGTGTGTGTCAACATCCAATCGAGATAGTAGGACAGAAGCAGCTCATACATGAAATCAAAAGCGCAGTAGACACTGTCAACATTATTTTTTATTACATGACCTCTTTGGTACAAACATTAACATTTTCCCACCTGTATGCAGATACCTTTTGGAAATTTGATTTTTAATTTTGAACACAGCTAAAGTAGAATTGAAGTGGCCTGTGTGCTTGTCTCAGCCCTGGACAACCCAATTTACTTCTGCATACAGTCATTTTGCTTATATTTAATTGCTCTTTCTGAGATCAAGTTCTGAAAGACATGCGACCAAACAAAAACAGTTGAACTGTGGGCTGTAGAAACAAAAACAATTAAGTGATGCTAAAACGCTTCATTCCACAGAGACAGATCTCTCTGACTTTATTACTTTAAGCGATCCCTTTTACACTGTCTGCTCATTGTTTGCACCAAAAATATAACTCAGTGTGGCTTCAACAGTGGGACATTCAGGTTAGTGTTGGAGTAAGCACAGTCAGATCACTCTGTGGTCTGTAAGAGTAAAGACAGCAATGGTTAATGACAGATGAATGTGCAGGCGTCAGAGCCCTTAACTGATGTCAGCTTCTTTGAGTGGAAACTGATGTGACTCAAATGATGATCACCACACAGTAGAACAACAACTGGTTGCAAGAACAAGAACAAATTCGATGACCACCCTGATTAATTGTTAGAAATGCTTTCACAGGCAGCAACAGCCCAAGTTATTTAATCTTGAGACAGAGAGGGAAGAAAAGTAGGCAATAAAATGATATACACCGCTGGTTTCAGTTCGCAGTTAACATTTTCTTTTTTCTTTTTCTTTTTTTTTGCTGTCCATTCCAGATCATTTCAAAGCAGCACCCCACCTCAACTAATTTGTTGGCAGCTTTTCACATTCTAAGCATTTCCATCAGCAGCCAGACCCATCCATATAATGAAATGCTGTTCAAGGGAAAGTCTACAAGTATTTCCTAACTGTTTTATTAAATTTCACAACCTTCATTTCTGAGTTGTCAACGTGCATTGCTGGAATATACACCTTATCACTGTGCATCTCAATTTGACATCTGACTACATTTGTTTATATTTCCAGGAATCAGTGAAATGGAAAAACCTGAAAGAAACCAGGGATGCTTAAACATCTTCACTCTCCATGCTAATGAATACACAAGCAAGCTGGGACTCAAAAAGTCATAACAAAACATTAAAATGCAGCTGTTATTCTGTCCTCTTTACTGAAAAGATATACTTCCTGCAAAAAGCCAACGGCCCACATTTGAATTGATGAATAACAATAAATATTCAAGGAGGGAAACAGCTTTTTCTATAAATGAGAAATTGGTGGTATGGT
Organism: Naso thynnoides; assembly: GCA_029783665.1. NCBI lineage: Eukaryota > Metazoa > Chordata > Actinopteri > Acanthuriformes > Acanthuridae > Naso > Naso thynnoides. Next base: position 11,612,661 of record JAQLOL010000007.1, on the reverse strand, counting down.
CTGGGTAAGTAAGTTATTCTGCGTAAGAGATAAGTCTCTCCGCTTGCAGTTTGAACACTAAGAGCTTGTGTCTTTCCCTCTGGCTGAGGTGAAGTGAGAAAAGAGGATCGGAGGGCGAGGACTGGATCAGACATTTGACTCTATGAGAGTTCGTCCTCGTGTTGAATTGCACAGAAAATGTCCCGGAGGTTATTCACGTTTGATCAGTGTATCCATTACGGTCTTCGGTCGCTGACACTGATGTGTCACATATCTGAGGGCGAGGTAAGGAAGAGAAACACCGTGAATGATGAGGAAATGTGGTGTGTGTTTGAGAAAGAATGTTTGAAAGTGAAACACGAACGCAGGCAAACACACGTTTTCACCTTTTGCATGAAAACACATGACTTGTGAACACACCAAGTACCTTTTTTTTGTTACACATAAAGGCTTGGTGACTGATCGTTGTTGCGATCTGTTACACACAAACACACACATCTGCGCCTTAAACTAGGCTAAACTAGGCTGACACAATGTTTTTATTAATCTTGTGTATGTGTAAACTTAAATTTCACATTTAAATCAACTGTCCTTTATGGCCAAAAGAAATAGATAAGTTTATAGGTCACAACGCTCACAGCAAACATGGAACATCAATTCATTTCTTTCTTGTTTTTGAAGATATTTTGGGCATTTGTGCCTTCATTTAATAGGACAGCTGAATGATTAACAGGAAGTGGGGGACAGAGAGGGGATGACGTGCAGCAAAGGGCCAAATTGGGGACTCCCCACACTCGAGCAAAGAAGGACACAGACTCTGTACATGGGGCACCCGCTCTACCAACTGAGCCATCAGCGCCTCCCAGATCATGACTTCATTTGTGTTCCAAAGCTGAGGGCAGCTCTCTGTAACATTTCAACACCAATTTAAGTTCAATACAGAGGTCAGTTTAGAACTCCATAGTTAAGGTTGACTTCTAAGCTGCATACAGAGTACAAAGCATACAGAGCCAGAATTACAATATGCTGAAAGGTTATAATGGAATTTTAGCACGATGACACCAAAAATAAACAGCTTACCCCAATTTTAAAACAGGCTTACATGAAGGTAGAAGCGCAAAATTAATCTACACATCTTTGCCAAATGTGTGGTTCTAGATGCTTGGTGATATAGTGACTTTTCTCACAGTTGCAACTGTTTCAGCGGGCTAACTGCTAATTTGCTAGCTAGTTAGGCTAGCACGCTAATATGTCACAATAATTAAGATTCTCTCCATTCTCTCCTCAATGCTCTCTATACTTTCACTAACATTTTGTTCAAAAAAAAAAGGGAATATGAATTGGTTGGTTAAAAAAATGTAAATGTTTAACATGGCTAATAAGTTAGCCTCCTGCATTTTGGACTCTACAGCTCTCTGTCCTCTCAAGGGAAAACCATTGCCAAGAAGGCTCTTTATTGGTTAATAGCATGAATTTGCAGGTCAAATTTCAGCCATGAGTGAATTCACAACTAACAGCCATTGTTTCAGTATTTCACCCTTTTAAATGCTGCTGTTTAAATGCTGGCAGAATGTCTGTCAAGCTTTATGCATTAAAACACATGAAAATTGCACACCACTCTGTCTTTTACTCTCTCTCTCTCTCACACACACACACACACACACACATACACACGCAGACCTGCCGATATCTGGTCAGCTTTGCATATTTTACATAAATACACACTTTGGCTTTATATATATATATTTACACACACATACAAACACAAAATCTGCGGACCCTCACCCCTCATCACAGCCTCTGTCACAAATGCTTCTTGTCGTCAAGCTCTGTGTGACTCCCCTGAGTCGGTTGCCAGGCAACCGTGGCTGCATTAACATGCACAGGAGAGAGAGAGATAGAGAGAGAGAGAGAGAAAAGATGGGGATACCTTTTGCCTGTGGAGCGAATGCATCCACAACAGCGTCAGTGTGGCGACGGGCTCCTTCGCAGCATCCCCCTTTTTTCTCTCTCTCCCTCTCTCTCTTTCTGTCTTCCTCTCACACAGCGTTCACACACTGCTCAGTTAGTTAGGGATACACGCTCATCCACTGGAGCGCAAGCGAAGGTATGTTAGGTTACACATCATGTTGAGCAAGCAGGGGCTTCCACCACATCAGCAGAGGTGCCTTTTTTCTTTTTTATTTCAGTATGAAACATTTAAAAGCCAGGACATCAGCAAAACATGTTTTACATTGCTGAGCAGTATGAAAGTTTGATAGAGAGGATGAGCCTTTAATAAGGGTTGATAGAGGTATCTTGGCAGGGAAGACAAGACTAAAATCTCTTTCTTTTCTTTTTTTTGTAAGCTTTGCGGAATAAAGACAAAAGGAGGATGGAAGTGTACACATGAAACAGCTTTGTTACCCTCCCGCCCACATCTGCCTGTCAACTGACTCCATTGTTCAACTTGACATCATCCTTCCTAACAGACAAGGAGAAGAAGAAGAAAAAGAAGAGGAGGAGAAGAGAGAAGCAGAGGTGGGGAGGCAAACAAAACAGACAGAGGAACAGGAGGAAGAGTCGAGAGGAGGTGGGCAGCACACTTTCAGCTCTCGCAGGGCTGAGGAGGAGAAAGTGAAGGCAGCAAGAACTTGGCCACGAGTGAGATGAAATTTGGGGAGGAGACGCCGGAGCGCTGCAGGGTACGACATCCAACGAGAGCCCTAAAATTGGACAAGCCAGCAGTCTCTGGATCCTGCGCCCCTCCACGGCATAAGGATGACAGGGGTCGACTTTCACCTTAGTTGCCAGGGATGTCTGTGCACCACGGAAACGCGTCCCCCTTCAGCATGCCCAATGCTATGTTATTCCTGATGTTTTGCAAGGTAGGTCTTTGAAAAGTACCGCTGTCATCCAACATCCATCCCCTCGTCATCACGTGCAGAGCAGCTGTAAACATACAACAAATACTTAATGAATCTTTCACTATTTTTAAATGTCATGACAGTATGTAGTTATAAATTTATCATGCATCATGATATATTGTTTATATATGTGGGATATTTCCAGGCTCAGTTGTTTTTGTATAAATCATTGATTACGATAGCAGATAAACCCCAAGTGTTGCCTTACAATCAAAACCCTTTTGGTCTTGTATACTTCACTCTGACATACTATGAGCTGTGGTGGTTATTAGTCCAGGAAAAACATCCACATGGTTCTCTAGGAGTAACTCCTCATGCATGGTGTTAACTAGTTTAAAACGCTTCTCACGTACCAACTGCACAATCCTGCATGAAAGTCTCTCTTTGGGGTTTTGAGCATCGAAGGATTAATTTGTGACTCGTTTGTGAGTTTCTTGAGTGCGATTACAACAAATCTTCTGCAAACTTCTTTAATGACAGACGTCACATTGAAATGACACACAGAATTGCTCTGAATAACACTATTATAAAATGCACCTCTTCTTCTTTGTCTAATATAATCTCCATATCCGTGAAGTTTTGATGCAACTTCCTGCATGTCTCAACTTTTCTTTGGGATTGTCTTTGATCAATAAAACAATGTTCCACAATCCAAAATAGATCTGCCAATTCCCTCTCACTCACAGAACAATGAGTGCAGGTTATGGAAATTGGGTCACATTCACTACTGGCAGCATCTCATCTGTCCTCACCAAAATCCAATGATTCCCAAAACTCTTTCTCTTGATTTCTCCCTGTGTATGCATTGTTACTACATAGTATGTTTTCTGTGCGTAATGCTCTCAATGTGTGCATATTTCCGATGGGCGTCACCTGTGTGTGTGAGTGTGTGCGTACATACACACCCACACAAGTGGGTTTGGGAAGCTGCTTGCTTTAATTCCATTTTATAACAATGCCAAAAGCGACTATGCCTGTCAGACTCTGTTAGCATCTGGAGTCTCAGGATTATTCAAGTGGCAAAAGGTTTTACTCTCCACTGATCTGATCCAAGGATGTTAGCTTCTGTTAGGTGCAGCAGGAGTGTCCGGATTTGTTGTCCCAGGTATGGCATTGCCCCCTTTCTCTCTCTCTCTCTCTCGTTGTCTGTCTGTCTGCTCTTTTTGTACAAATATGCTGCTGGCTGTTGCTGTACAAGTAGAGAGCCAGGTGTGAGAGAAAAAACACTCTAGCAGATGTTTTTCATATTGAATGAGAGATGCTACATGTATCATATCTGAATCCTGAGTGGCCTTGACAGCGTCAGACCTGCTTATGATTGATCACGGAGGGGAAAGTTAAGATATTTAAAGTGTCGGAATCGTTGGAAATGAGCTCTTGAGTGACAACAGGAATCAATAGTGAGATAACTAAATCTTCTGTATCCTAGAATAGCACACAGTCAAATGACTAATCAATAAGAGGTGGAGAAGTGGACACTGAGTACTGTATCTTGACTGGATTAATATTCCTTTCATTTTTCTCATTAAACCACACTACATCTGTAAGTTTTTGTTTATTTTTAGCTTATTCTGAAATATATCCACTCTAATCTGAGTATTAAACAGACAGAGGGAGCTGGTATGGGCAGGCAATGATTGTGGTACAGCGCAGTATGCCAGCACTGGTTGCCACTTGAAATAGAACGCTCCCTGTTGAACTCTGGAGACATTAGATGAGGAGGCGCTGGAGGGCGTCCAGAAGGGTTGCTTACTCGCTGGTAAAGCTGTTTCCTCAGCAGCCTTTGGCAAGCCTGGACCCTCCTCCACTTCCATTATACCACCAACATATTCATAACAGTGTCTGTTACAAGTAAAAGTCCACGCAGCATCTACTTAAAAGACCATGCCAGTGTATTTTTGACTTTTCACTCTCAATTCTCATTAAAAGAGACCGCCCCAATCTTCTGTAAATGATGTTAAATTTTGACCATGATCTCAGAATGCATTTTCAAACCCTATTCACTGTCATTCATGAAACGCGGTATTCTTTTAAAGAGAACTTCTGCATTTATTTGCCCAAAAATCACTGAGTGAGAGAGAGGGAAGGGAGTCGGGACCCGCTGCGGCGAAAGTTATCACGCCTGGAAAAATAGTTCCTCACAAAGTGTCGCCTTCTAGCTCGAATATTAGCATGAGGAAAGATTTGACACAGTTGTTCTTTTTAACATTTTCAAGTACCTTCTGTAGCGTTTATTGAATATGAACAAAATGTAAACAAGCATGATATCTTGTAGAGAAAGCTATTTTGGGAAAAATGCATGGGGTTTATGTAACCTATGTGGCCAATGTTGACAAAGGACAATGACACGTAGTAACACTGATGTGGTCCTTTAAAACGCCTTTTCTGCAGCAAAATATCCCCTGTGACAGATATATTTTTGTATATGACAATCATAGATCATTAATTATGATGAATCATTTGCACACACTATTGTATCACTGTAGCTGGTGGATGTGGAATCAGTTTAAAGAACCGTGTGTACATTTTTGTAGTTTAGTTAAGTCTGAGGGGTTGTGATATGTTTAATGGAAGAGGAAGGAGGAAAAAATAAAGTTCAGCCACCCAAATTTGTATTCATTTTTAGACTTTTTTTTTGGTAAGATACTGAATAATTCAAACAGTTATTCAAATGAAGGTCACAAGCCAAAAGAGTGGGAACCTCTGGCTTCACCGTAAATAATGTATTTAAGCTTTTTATGCAAATTCCTAATCGTATTGCGAAAAAGGTAACCAGTAACTGTAGCTGTCAGATAAGTTTAGTGGAATAAAAAGTACAGTATTTGACTCTGAATTTTTAAGTATGAAGTATTATAAATTTTTAAGTACAAGACCCTCAATATTGCACTTAAGTACAGTAATTGAGTAAATGTACCTTTACCACTACCTCCTCATCCATCTGCTGCAACATCCTCGGGCATATTCCGCCCTCTTTATGTTTTCTTGCTGAGCCCTTGTTTATATCACCGGTAAGCAGGCGTCTTCATGCATGAGGGCACATCCAGCGCGCCACACAAGGATCTCCATTCACGTTGAAGCCCTGTTTATAGTGCTCCCCAGGAGAGGCAATCAAAGCCCATTGTTACAGATCAGAGGAGGAGGGTGTACCTTAACATGCACTCACATACCTGATGGGCTTTTATGTACATCAAGAACACTACACATGGCAATGACTGGAAACAGAGGCGCTGCACCTGATGACAGGCATTAAAAAAAAAAAAAAGACAATGCTTTTAACCTTTTAAGACCTCTGAACACATGGTTTTACTTTTACAGTATACTTTTATGTAACTTTCAGGTAATCTACAAACACAAAAGCCATGCTTGATGGTGGTGTTGCTTTAACTGTCTTCAATTCCTCTGCTCTTAATGGAATTCTACTTTTCTACTGCAGCACTGGCCTTGTATTAAAGTTATAAAAATGGTTTTATTATGATCAACACATCAAGTTTCATCTCTAGATTTTCCGTCTTTGTAATCCATCTAAACAAGTCAACACCAACTCTGATGCACTGTAACCAATTCCTGGCAGGTGATGATTACTGCCAAGACCTTTTTCCTCTGCCAGCTGTCCAAGAACACAATCAGTAAGTCAAAGAACAGGAGGAAAGGGCTGCGCCGACAACACTTTGGCTGAGCTCCCTCAAATGGTTACATAAAGTCAGTTATTGCAAAGGACGCCAGCAAATAGAGGCTTAACAATGAGTGCTTTTCAGTGGATAATTACTGCAAATCACTGTGTGAGGTTAGATTCATCATCAAAACAAAAGAAATGTTGAGGAAGGCACATTTCTTACTTGTGGGTGGACAACATCATATTTTCTGATGGATAAATCCTCCTCAGGTGAACACAGTGTAAACAGAGGCAACACACCTGCCAAGGCAAATAAATGGTGAATATCATTTGACTTGTCATTTTAGCAGGTTCAACTGAGAGCCTGTGAAGTGTCACAACATATAAGTTTTCAAAAAGCTCAGGGTTGTTTTTATTATTGCAAGTCAGTTTCTCTCTCATACAATACATCAAACCTAAAGGGTACCATGTGTACCCGCAAAGTACTTTCGGTAATATAAGTCAGAAAAGTGGAGTTTATCTTGCATCTTAGAGGAACAGTTCGCTGTTAGAAGGTTTATTTTTAGTTTGCATTAGCTTACAGGCTTTACAGTTGGCGGGTCGGCATATAAAAAGCATTGACCCGCGAAAGGAACGCTTTTCTCCCAAGAGGTATTTGGATGCCAACTTGCACAAGCTGCTGCGCCTGCGGGCTGAAAACATACAGCTAGTTTCTAATACTCTACCCCGAGCTACACAAATCAATACACATACACACACTCCTGAAAAGTCCCACTGCTGAAGAGAGTCTGGGGCAGACATTTTTTGCCATCTTTCCTCACTTACTGCTCTCAGAGAGCTGCCAAGTCTATTCCTCTGATGTCCAGCGTGTCAGTCAAAAAGAGGGTTGGTGTCTGTTTTTGGACGTTCCCCGTTATCATGACTGCAGTCATCCATTCTGTTATAACTAGAAAGTCACATGCTTTAAAGCAGGTTTTACCTCAGGAAATGGGAGAATGAGCAGGAAGTCAAAAGTATTTTGCATGAGTAGAAATGTATACTGCTTGCATCACACTTTATAACACATTTATAACACCTGAAAAATGGATGAAGTACAGTATGCTAGAGTTCATACGAGTGTTAACACCTCACTAGAAGTATTTAAGTAAATGTCAGTGTGTGATTGCTGAAATTTAACCCCCTCTCTGAGATATTCAGCCATCCAAGTGCTGTAGAATTTACCATTTTCCAAAAGCCTTCAAAACAACCAACAAACAAAAACAGATGCTAAAGATTGATGCAAAACTGTAGCTTTGGGTTTGTGAAATGGCTGAAGATGCTGCCCAATCAATTGACTGAACATCTTCCTTGTAAGAAACTGAGTGCAATTCATGAAAACTGTTTCAAAGCTGACAGAAAACATGACTGTACACATTTGTCCACTAGTTACGAGGCCTGTAAAGAGGGACTGTAAACGCATTTTAAACTGATTACATATATCGTGTGGAATCTATTTAACCATGTGAATGCAAATGGATTTAAATCATCTGGCAGTGCAACCTTCATCATTCTACATTAATGAGACAGTTTAAGTCGATTCTGCGTCTCGTGTGTTCACTGACTTCCTTCTCTCCTGCATTTAAACTCAAGAGATGACTATATTTTATTGAAGGAACGGAGGGAAAGTTATTTAGTCCTGATGGAATAGTCTTCCCCATTTCCTTGAATAAAACATAGTTTTATGGAGGCTTATAGGTGCAACGTGCAGAGAGCAGCAGTGCATTAGACCCCACGCATTTACACTTTGACGTCTTCTGATGTGGGCATGTGTGTGCATGTATTGGTGGCCAGTATGCTGGATTATTTCCCACGTAAAAGCACGATATTTAACTAAATTAGAATTACAAGCATTACACACCCATGCTGTTTTTTTCATCCTAAGCACTGACTCTTAAATATGTTAATCTCTTCCTCAAACCTGAATATTTTCCCACATATTTTCTTGTATTTCTACATAAAGGAGTTTGAAAAAAAACATCAGATAAAAACGCATTTATCGCACTAAAACATACTGATATTGTTTGCCAGCTTTGCATTCATTTAATGTAATCCATTTAACCTTCACAGTATTTTCTTGAAACATGTATTAGCAAGGGGATTAGAGAAGATGAAAATAATAAAAAATACAAAATTTAATTATGTTTAATTATGCTTTTGCCTTACCAACAATCTCAACAACAGATAACTTTTATTTTTGTTTTATTGCAATTATCGCCTTCCACCATACACAGTGCAAAGACCATCTTCAAAGGAAAAATTAACCAGCACTAACTAACACATAGATTGTGTTTTTCCCTTCTCTCTCTTATCTGCTCGCTCCAGATTGGTGTTGGACGAAAACTGCAGACTTTTCCAGGGAAAATGGTAAACACTCTCCACAGTGATGAGGAAAAGGGAATCCAAGACAAGGAGAGTAAGGAGGAGAGCATCTTTGCCATGTTGGGCATCATTTGGACCATTCTCAACTTGGTAGTGATCATTTTTGTCTACATCTACACCACCTTGTAGGTCTTGAACTCTTTCTGTGCTTCATCAGCGGACAGATTAGAGCTCATCTGTGTGGTTGCAGCTGCAGAATGTTGACTGATATAGAGATGAAGATGGGAGTTGCAGGAAAGAGGTCCAGCTTCCCCTTTTTTAGTGAACTGGATCACAGACTATGTGATTGGCATGTGGCGTCCATCCCGCATCACCCTAAGATACTAAGACTGTGTGGAACTGACTTGTCTCTCTCACCTGTACATAGAATTATTCAGACTTTTAGTTACTTTTGACTTACACTTAAATGCATGAAGCTGACAAGAGACACTCAAAAAGATGCAGCTTTTACCAACACAGAGACATGAAAGACTGCAGAGAGAGCGTGGACACTTGGAAAATATTTTCACACGTTTTTCTTAACTGAAAAATAAAAAGGATTTGATTTTCCTGACAAGTGATGAAAGATAAGGATGTACAGAAAAGGTAAACACGAGTATTTGCATTGCTATTTACTACTTTTTTGCAAAAAATCTCAGTAAATCATACATACTAAAGGCTTGTTTTTATACCATATTTCTCACTGTTTTCTGTAACAAAAAAGACTTTAAATGGTGTCTTATTCAACTTAACATTATAATAAACTCAAAATGGGTCACATTCACAGATTTATAAGTTGTTTGACAAGTATTTACTGGAACAAATGGTTTCTTTAAATGGCATAAAGTCATTTTAAAGTGTTGGAATGATGCCTGTAAATGGGCGCACTTGACATTGTGCTTGACATAAAATGGAAGATCAGACAAAAAAGGAGCTTGATTAGTATTTATTATTCAAGTTTTTAATGCATCACTTCAGGGTCATTAACACTTGAGAAGATGCACGCATTTGTGAGAAAATTATTTTAGCTTTTCTGGCTCTGGAAGCTGAGAAGCATTTTTCTTTGAAGAACTGAGAACAGAGGTGTTAAATTATACTGAACATGTACACCAACATGCACATTTACCTTGAGATACATGTGACCCAATATAACCTTTTTACTCATAAGTGTACATAGAGTTTATTGAACTTGAGAGCTTAAGACAGTGTGCATTTTCAGCTGATGATTGAGTTTATACATACTTCAAAACTCAGACTTGTGCATAAGGACTGTATGCCTTAAAACATGAGGAAATATCTGTTTCCATGATGTATAAAATGATCAGGTTATTACTACTTTGTAAGAGATTTTCCTTGTTGTATATACATATAATTTAATGCCAATGTCATATTGTTGTTTTGTTTTGTTTTTGACAACAGGTAATTTATTGGGTAATTTTATAAAAGTAACTTACTTTTATCTTACAGAACATTTAAAACCTTTAAGTTCTTAAATTGTAACTGTGAAATGTGAAGTTAATTACAAATCTGGGCACATCTTTATTAATTTTTACCACCATCTGTAGTATAAAATGGGTGATTTGGGTTTTTCCACATTGGACTGTACTGTACAGGTTGGGAAATTTATTCGAGCAAAGGACGTTTTCTAGCTAATTTTGGTAACTTGGGTAACCGGATGAGATCTGACGATATTTGGACAGGAAAGATGGTTGAGTTAGGTTGTGTGGGTCTGTGTATAGAAGGAGGCCACCCTGCTTTCTTAACTTATCAAAAATTACTCAATATAGCCTATAGAATTCTCTATGGTATCTCTCTTACTTGCTACAGCTATCCCTTCTTGATGCCCAGCTGCAGCTTTAGCTGCCAGAGCAGCACCACATGAAGCCTGAAAATATTCAACGTTCAGGACAAACGGGATTCAGGGACACTGCTTGTAATTCGGGAGTGTCCCAAATTTTTTGGGATGTCTGGTCACCCTTACTGACTGTGTCATTTGTTCTCTGTGTCTTACACTTCACCCCTCTGGGAGGTGAAACTGGTTCAAACACCGGCTAATTTTTACTTGACCCAAGACTGGAAATAAGGCAATATTTTTGTACTTGGGGATGAAACACAAACAGAAAGTGTGTCAAAAAATCATTTCTGCATTTATTGGTTGTTAAGAAACTGGGCCAGTGTGTTTCAGCTTGTACAAATGGATTGAGGTCGGATCATGTGACAGTTTGACCTGGGATTAACTGTCTGTTTTCATTCAGGTACAAGAGTCCTGTAATTATTTATGTTACCTGTGACAATTTTCTCTGTTTCTTCTGAGTTACACATTTATTTCATGGAATTGTATTAATGAACAGCTTAACATTTTGGGAAATACAAATTTTCTTAAGCACTTTTTGCTAACATCACACACAGCCAAAAAATAGACATTCCTTGTTGGAGATTTGGTAAATCATTTTCTAGTGAATAATAATAAAGGCCAGGCATGCAATGTTGTTTAAACAAATACAAGACCAAGCTATAACTGAATGATCAGTGTAACATTAGCTAGCTAGCAAGACAGCTAATCTAACTGGCTAGCTTGCGCCTCTGTAAGTCGACCCGGTTGAGGTGGCTCACAGTCAGGTAACTCTTTTACAAATTTTATTCTATTGATTGGTAGACTATCTTTGTAGAAACAAAATTACTATCAAGACATCTGTCTTGTGAATAACCAATGGTATCAGCACCAACCAGTTAACAACCAGACTTACTGAGGACATAACCCACTTGCTTCAGAGAGGCTGCAAAAATGGGTGTGCTTATGTATGAATTGTTTCAAAAGAGAGACCAGCTTACATGTATTTTTCAGTTTATTTGCAAATCATGAATTTTGGCTCAACTTTGTATTTTCCAGTAGTTGGAGAGGATTTTTCCACTCCAAAATCCTTGAGGATTTAATAACAAATTTGAAATTTCACTGAAATATAAGCTTTAGAAGTGATGCAGTTTGTACGGAGCTAGGCTAGCTTCTTTCCAGTTTCCAGTCTTTATGCTCATTTAATAGTCTTCAGGCAGTAAATTCATATTTAATGGAAAGATACGAATGTTTAAATCGTCTCTTTTAACTCTAAGCAAGAAAGCAAATAAGCGTATTTCCCAAAATGTCAAACTTTCACTTTTTCAAGAATTTAAAGCTATAAGAACTTAGAAAAGGTCAATAACGATGTATATCATGTGGAATGTAAGGCGAGAGAGAACAGACCACACTATCTGTAAACTATTATATTTGTATTTGTTTGTCAACAACCTCATGATTTCAGAAAGTGCCTGAGATCCAAGTGTCTCAACCTCACCAGTTGCAGATAAAGAAAGGAGAGACACACTCCAGAGACAGTACCTTTATAAGGCCAGGACAGTGAAAGTATCCTGACTTACTCCACTGCAATCATACTGGGACTGGATTTCTATTGTACATGGCTGCGTTAATAATAACAGTCAATAATAGTTAATGAGTCTGACATTTTTTTTGTTTGTTTTGGGTTAGGTACTACTTGTTTAGCAGAAATTGGAAAATGAGCGTTGAGTAAGCACATTGAGAAGTCTTACGAATGTATTCATATTTGTTGTAAAAGTTTATTCTTATTGTTTACTTATCTTTCCTAAAGCTATGTAATCTGAACTTATTCTTATGTTTTATTTATGTGTATGCTAAATCTATTTAAACTGAATAGTCTCTTGTGGGTGACAAATGAAAGGGTTTAAAGTTTTTCAGCTTGCAGTTATTAAATAAATTCATCTTGAAAACTTATTTTGTTGGGATGTTATGTCTTGGTGTACAAGGATGGAGATCAATGGCAATAAATTCCAAACTACAGCATTGGTGCAGATCATCTGAATTCATTAAATAAAATATACATTAATTTTGAAAGACCCCTCTGGCATCATAAATTCTAAGATTAAAAAAATGTTCAGCACAAGTGTTCACTCAATGGCCCTGCAATCTTTGAAGATCTATTTTCTGCTGCGCCTGACAGCTGTGTGAGATTACAAAAGAGCCTTGAAGATGAAGATGGAGGAAGAAACCGAACCTTAAAGAGTCTGAAGCGTTACATCCTGCGAGATATATTTCTTTGCGGCTGCAAATCAATCTGAAAGATGAAGAAAAACGAAATGGAGCACCAAGCCAGCAGGACAAAGACACAGAAACCAAATCGCCCTAAACAAATGTATTTTTATTCCATCTGCTTTGGGTTGGCATCTTTTAGGTCATATATGTGTCAGAATAATTTCCCACTCCATTAGGACAGCTATGTGACTGGTAACATGCTGGAATAATCCTGTTGAAGGAGAAAAAAATGAGACTAAAAATGGCTCCACTCCACTATTTCTTCTAAATATAATATGTTAGGCAATGAGGGAAAAAAGCGGTGTTGTTTTAGGAACCTCAGCTGCTTTAATTCACACATGCCCAGAAGCCTGCTTTAAGCTATTGTTTCACCTGGATCCAAGAGGAAGCCAGCAAAGCCTTTGGAAATAACTTCTTCTTTTGAGGTTGAAAGATGCTTGGTGAAGAATGTGCAGGAGATTGTGTTGCATTGCAGATGAATGATTCAACGGAGCAGATTGTCCGTGCAGACGTTCCATCTCTATCTAGCTGAGCTGACACCGTTTTGATGGTTTCACAGAGAAGCTGTGCAGGCGATTAATCCATCTACTGCACAAGCCCCACTAAATCAACAAGACATGGCTGGCAATGTCAGGCTGCTTCTGTTGTTATTCAAAGGCAATTCAACATGTGGCAGCGGCACACATTAAAATTTAATGTCACGTTGCAAAGCGTAGTTTCCACTAGGACACAAACTCGCTGGCTTTTTTTCCTCAATAATCATATCAACAGAATACAGATTATTTCATAACAAAACACCACCCTTCACGCATGATCACACCCAACGTGAAAATAATTCGACTCGACTGGGAAAAGGGTCAAATGTGTAATCTGTTTTCGGCAATAACAAGCTTTGCTATAATTAAATCAGAACAGTGTGTCGAGAGAAAGAATCTAAACAAGAAGTTGATAGCTTTGGTATTTATTTTAAAACACTACCTACAGATTATATATCGCTTAAAAAACACAAAAACATGAATCAACTGACAGGTGGAAAAAATGTTACGTGCTTTCGTTGCTGCATCTTCACACGATATAAGGTAAGAATCAGAGAGAGGAGAGTTACTTAAGAAACATTTTAGCACATCGCCCTCTGATACCTTGTAGCTGCAACAAAAAATCAGCCTCTCTTAACCTCTCACTCCTATAAAATAGCCTACTATTACTTGTGGAATTAAGAACAGCACCAAAACGCACAAAATACTTCAGAGAAACATCAGCAAAAAATTTGTGTCTAAGGCTATAAAATATTAATTACTATTATGTTTTCCCTTTGGCTCTTGTTTTTTTCTTCTGCTTCCCTCTATTTACAGTCTATATGCTAAGGTAAGCTAACTGGCTGCTAGCTTAACTTATTTTTTGACATGAGTATGATATTCTCCTCTTTTAACATTTTTTGGCTGTAAAGCACATAAGAATTTTGTCAACTTATCTTGGAGGGAGACGCCAAATTCTCTTTTGGAGGAGGAGACAGTCGGTATGTTTACATGCACAATTAGATCAAGTTACGGTTATGGCCCGGATAGGCCATTTAATACTGTCCTTGTCCAAGTATACAAGTGTCAAGGGAGAATCAATTTATTGGCAGACTCTGCTATGGTAGGCGCCGATTTGCCCCATTTAGCTGGTTGCTATTTGACCCTCTTCCAGTTAGCCAAACAAGCTAAAAACAAGTTAGCAAGCGGCTAGCAAAATCCATGTCAAACAGTGTTAACATGGTCGACTTTACAGGTCTGTACACTTCTTAGCTTACATTTGGTACAAATTTGATGCACGTTATCTCCGATATTTACGGGATTCTTGTATTTTTATTGGCTTTCTTCTACAAATTTATGCTGTTTAAGGTTTGGGTCAAAGACCGACATGGGGACTACTGATCATGTGCAGATTGCTTAGGCCACTCCAGTTTAGGTGTGTACCTGCAGGAGTAATTCAGCTCCCAATCGCACTATCTGGGTGTGTTAGCTCAACTTTGAGAAATCTGATTTAGTACGATTTCAGTCAGACTAACATGTTTACATGCATTTTAAAAGTCTGGTTTTAGTTGCACTAATACAATTAATCGATTTTCTCTAAAATCATGTAAACAGACCAACTGATGATGCAGAAGAAACAACAGTGGGGCTACTCATATTAATGGCAATTGTTTAAAATGTCTTTATTCTTTTGCTTAGAAGATCGTTTTTGTTGTGTTTTTCTAGACACATAAAGGGCCTGTAGCAGGATGCACACTATTGCACGTTTTTGTGGTTGTGATAAGGCATTCGGGAAATGTAGGAAGCCTGAGCTGAAGCTATGCATGTTAAAGTAAGAAAGAAAAAAAGGAAGAAGGCTAAATGTGGCGCAGCAAATACCTCCTGAAATAAACTGAATACTGCAGAGATAAAACGTGTATGTGAGTCGGGCATCTAGAGGTGAAATCTCAGGTGGGGGTGAAACAGCTCAACAGGACACATCTTGGTTTATCTCAACAATCCCTCTGACACGCTCAAATACAAACTCAGAAAAGAGACAAATACAGTAGATTAGACCTGGGTCACAGCTACCGATTTCAAATAACCTTCTGGGCTCTCAGTCAGAGGCTTCAAAAGCTTGAATAAAGCGACACTTTCTCTACCTAACCAGGTCACAGTTCACTCCGGAGTATCAGTGTCGTGACTTCGCCGTTTCCAAAGTCCTCCCTCAATTAGAGATCTGAGAGGATTTTCCCAACAGATGTGTCCTATATAGATTTTCTGTCACAAAGGGTGCACATATCCAGCTGTCTTTCTTCACACGTTTATTCATGCAGAGAAGTAAATCCTGTGATCAAAATCAAGGAACAGACTTGAAAAGCGTGACAAATCCTGATATAAATGTAAAACTTGAGAGAGGAAAAGTGTGAAACTGTCAGGTTCAGCTTGACTGTCACAGATTACAAATCTTTTTTTTTTTTTTTTTTTGCATGGGAAATTTTGCGGTCGTGTTATGCTGGAGATCAACCTGTCTGCCAAGATGGCTGCTTAAGATCACAAATACTTGGGGATTTTTCTGAGGAGATCTTATTGTACCGACGAGGTGAACAGGATTAGTAAGTAGCAGGAGGTGCAGTGAAGTTGTTTTTTGAAGGATATGAGCAGTTTGTAGAGGATCGTTTCACCCTTTCTTAAAGTTAAATTGAAATATATTCCATCACTGCGCAGAAATCCTCATTTAGTTTTGACTGATTTTTAAATATTTTGTTTTATTTGTATAATTTTTGTCCGACTGAAATGATGGTGTTCATAAATAAATGTTTCCCACTGGATATAATTTTTTGATATTAAAGGACGACGTGGGGACAGTAACTTGATTGGTGCGATATGTTCACTTCGGCACAAGCAACAAGTTCGGTTCCCTCTCTTGCTCAAGCAATTAACCTGCTAGGAGGGCCAACGCTGTTAGATTGTAGTCAGCAGGGTTGGTGACTACTATCAAAGGGGAATATTGCTTATAGTGTTTTTTGTCACAGTTTACATCTCTACAGTTAAAATATGCATTGCAGTTTATTTGTACCTAAACCTAAACTATCTAAAGAATGAAAACTACATTAAAACGCAAAGATTCCAAATTTATTAAGATTCAATAACATAAAAATATAGCATAGGTATGATGTGATTATTTATTTATTTATTTACATACTGTGAGGGTCAAATATTTCTGCAGAATAGAGGAAAGTAAGAAGAAAGGTAGAATTACATCTGGTGCATCACTTTGCTTTGATACTGAGAGCTACAAGCACAAAGAATCTTCAGAGAAACAGTATATTATACACCAGACAGCAACAGAACAATAAGATGTTACATATGTAGTTCTCAAGCAGTCAAAAGAAAAATTATATGCCCTATTGTTGATGCTATTGCCATTAATGTCTGCGTAAATAGTGACATAGAAGTTATCCTATATCCCATACTAAGACTATTGTTTTTTAATATGTTGATCTTGAAATGAATTTCCAATCCATCTATGTAAACATGGTGTTTAAGTTACATACGTACGTAGGTTATGCATGTTGATGGTCTGAGCAAACTGACCAAATTGCGTCCCTCCTTGTTACAGCATCCTATACACAACTAGAACTAAAACTGCTAAATAATTTAAAATTATTACTTTTTGACATTGCATTTCTATTTTAACCGGCACTCTCTGTTACTGCACCAGAGATTTTTTATTATTTAAAATTTATAACATGGAGGGGAACATGGGGAGGGAGAACATAAGATGTGTCATGACCGTGCTTTGCTTCATCCCTTTGTAAATGGTCATAGTGAAAGCATTACACTTCACTCGCCTACCTGCTGCTGTGTGAGAGCAGGGAGGGTTTAAGTCCCAAATCGCTGGCAGAGAAGGAACTGGAGGGCAAAATAACTCATCAACACACGGAGGTGTGAATAGAGGAGGATTTTTGAAGGGCACACTCATGCTTACACACAGTGAACCTTTATGGAGGAGCCATAAGGACGATCATTACACAATATGTCAGTCCCAAAAACTGCTCTCGAAACTTGCTGTGCATGTATCAGCTCTTTACAGTGATGTGTACGTATGTGTATGTAATTTGCCCAGAGCTGAGTCAAGCATGTTTAATACTAAAATAAGTTAGACCAAAGTTGGGCACATAATACAGATAGAACTGAATAAAAGGACACAGTGAAGCTCATGATGGTGTTGAACATGCTGTATGTTTTCTGCAGCCATTCCTCTGAGGAGAGCCGAGAAGGAGGGCAAGGCTTGAGTAGATCGGGCAGGAATATGAAGAGTGGAGGTCCTCACTCTCCCATTGGGTCATCCACTGTTAAAAATTTACAAAACGCCTTCTGTAAGGGATGGAAAACTTTTGTGTTACATCTTTAATGGAAACAAAAGTACATCTTATGTAACATAATAGTCACTGTGTTGCCACCAGTAACATCTGCACACATATGAGTGATGTTTTTTTTGTTTTTTTTTAAATGAATGAGTTATACAGCTCTCATGACATGCACGTGCAGTGAAACTATTTGAGTGATTATGTAGATAATAATTTAATAAGTTTTGTGGTGTTTCCGTTTCAGGTAATTGACAGTCACAAGCAGGCAATATATAGACTACAATCGAGCATCATACACTTTTCTGGGAATGTGGATTTGAACTGTCTAAAACTCGCCAAACCTGACCAGCGGAGCCATTTGGTAAATCAAACTGTACCAAAGTCACTCAGGAGAAGGGCAAGAAAAGACTTGTGTCATTTTTTGCTCTTCTTTCGATGAAGAAATACTCTCTAGTCCTGATAGAACAGATGCTAGCAGCATCTATTCTAACAACGTCTCGAGCTGCTATTGTTGTTTTCTGAGCGTCACACATAAACCATGCCCGTAGCTCATGCCACTACTTCCTCAGAGGACACTGATTGGACCGATTATGAGACCGCCAGAGATGCATACCTTGGAGCCTGGCAAGATGGATTTGCATGATATCGTGATCTTGTGATTTCACCTGCCTCGTAAGGTTGAAACCTCCCCATTTTTATCGGTTTTGGCACCCTCAGACTACAACCTTCCCTAGAATGAAGAGGGGGCTCACTTGTCACCATTTTGACAGCGATGATGAAATCTTTCTTTTCTACATAAGTCAAAACTGTTCTCTAAAAACATGTCAGATTGCATTAACATCTATAAAATCTTTGGTTTTCTATGCCCTAATAAGAGGTGCAGCCATGACACTTGGCAAAGTATCTGTATGGGTCGGTCTGGTCTTTGTCATGCTTCAGTAAGTAGCTTATCACAGAGTTGACAGCGCATCTCCCAGCAACTCCAGCTCTCAGATGTCAGTCAGCAACTGCCGTGGGAAACACCCACCCTGAGGCCTGAAGCTAACACACTGTCATTACAGTTTATATATCCTGACACAAGCATGTGGAGAACATAAATTCCAGTCCGACTTTGATGTGAATAATTGTCCTGTCTGCTGCCTTTGCACGATTTGAAAAATTAGAAACTTAAACCTGATCATTGGAGAGTAATGATAAAAAAGTCATTAGTTTCCGCTCACTGTGAGAATAAAACTGTTCCTGTGTTATTATGCTTGTATTTAGATATAAAACACATCCAAACAACACACCCACACGTCCATTTCCTCTGAACACACATTCAAACTCACACACACACACACACACACACACACACACACACACTCAGATTTATTAGCAGCAGACAAGACAAGGAAGAGAAAGTCATTAGAAGGAGAAGATGCTTCAAAGCAGTTTGTCTGGCATTTAGGACACAAGCCAAGGATGCTCACTTGACAGAGCAAACATGCTTTGTAGTCATCTTTACCTCAGAAAGTGGGTCATCACTACCAACACAGTGAATGTGATACAGAACTTTATCAGGCTCTGCTTGGTAACTCAAGACACTGAGAAGTATTTTGTCAAATTTCATATATTAAAAAATGTAGATATGTTGATAGCAAACAGATGTTAGTTCCAGCCACAAATATAACAATAATAATAATAATAATAAGAGTTTTATTTTAGTTTTTTTATATATATAAGAAAAAGTCGAGGATTCCTGCCATTGTCACAGATTTCCTCTTGGGCGACTGGACGGCTGTCTCACCCTTTCAATTTTCTGACAGTAGCTGAAAGTTCACATGCAGTTCTACATGAGCGAGAAGCCGTTTAGCCACCACCAGAGTGGCAAAAAGGTCACTCACCCAACTTCGATGCAGAGAGTGAATGAATGTGAGGAGGTTTTATCCAAAATCTTCTGTAAATATAGATTTTCACTGGGACAGAAAGTGACTTCAAACTTAGAAATAATGATCATTAGAAAAGATCACAAGTTAGACAAACGGATAAAGTACTCCACACACAGTTATGGACTTTTGCACATTTCTGCACGTATTGTACAGCTAGAGGCGTGTAGAGGTAGAGCAGGTCGTCCACTTATCAGAGGATCGTGGTTCCTGACTCCTCCAGTCTGCATGTCCACGTGTCCTTGTGCAAGATGCTGAACCCCAAATTTCCCCATAGACTGAGCCATCAGTGTATGTGTGTGTCTGTACCTGAGGAGCAAGTTGGTGCTTTGTCCGAAATGTATTAAAAAAGGTCTTTAAATGGTCGATAGACCAGAAAAGCACTCTATGAATGCAGTCTACCATTTGTTACATGGTGTAGCAAATGAAATATTTCTCTTTTCAAACAAACACGTCAAACATCAGCGCTCAGGCTAAACTGACCTTGGCTTTAGTACATTCTGCTCCCTTCAGGTTAAAAAAGCTAGGGTATTGAACTCACCCTGAGAAAACTGTTTACATTAATTTCAGCTGCAGCTCTTTGACCACAAATTATGTTCTGACTGTGATTAACTATGTTAATATTTACTTAGGGTCTGATGTTACAGAGCAGTATGATTAAGCAGCTCTCTTGTCAGCCGTCAGCCAACTTTTGCTTTTTAAATCCAGGCTGAGCTCCCCGCGTGTCGTGTTAGCCGACTGGAAAGTCTTACAGTAAGTTGGATGATTTTCAGTTGGGATGGAGATCACGCTGTGTCTCGGCTTACTGTGCTGCAGGTCTTTGGGTTTATACACACTAAGTATACAATGCGCCATTGAACAGTCATGACTAATACAATTCTGACTTCAATTAGTTATGACATTGATTGATTTTGTGGTAAAAGGGTGAATACAAATGACGAACTTTAGAGCAGAGATAAAGAGGTGGACACCTGCTTGGGAAACTGGAGGGATCACAGCATCAGTTTTTTGGAAGACAAAGTGTAGGGGAGGAGGGGGGCAGTTGTGTTGTCTCAAGCTGTGACTGGACGACTCAGCTCCCAGTATCTGTCACTGTTGTCTAAACAAAGACTGCTGAGCTGATCGATGGAGTCCAGAGCATGTGGCTTCTGGAAAACTGACTGTTTAGGTGAAAATATCTGTTTATGAGCACAGCTTTTATTAAAAAAACAAAAAAAAACTCTTCTGTTCAAATAAAACCTCTTTTACTTCTTTGCATGGGAACTTCAGCATTAAACACCAAGGATTTCTGGTCAGAAAAAGTACAAGGTCGGTTCGTGCTGCTGTGAAATCAATGCTCGCTAACTACTCCGACTGGAGTGGATAAGCTCAGCAGAATGGGTTTTGCTCTTACTGTACTTCTCACTTTGAGTCTGATTTGTACCCAGAGGAGAGGAATGGATGACTTCTTGGCCAAATGATTAAGCCCGAGTCGACGCAAGGTTTAAGCAGAAAAAAGCCACCGGCCAGACGCTGTCGTATTCAGGGGCTGAAACACCCCAGTGCACTTCAATCAGTCCAGTTGTTGAGGTGGCACACACGCTGTGCCGCTGCTGAATGGACATTCACTCATTCCTGCTGTTTTAAGCGCATCTCTGGTATCTTTGTATGATTTTTGAGCTGGTGCAAAGTCTTAACATGAACACAGTATGTGCACACTTAGGATAAGAGTTTTATATTGAGTCTGCTATGCAGAAACCTTTACATAAATATAATTATTGCCATATAAAAGTATTATAATTTGGTCCCATTTTCTAACAAGATGCCTATTATAAGTTGTAGTGGCTTTATGATTGCTTTCATGTTTACATAATAACTTTACAGGTTCTGCAAAACCTCCCTTTTTATGTTCAAGGAGGCTAAAGTAAGAGGAGATTTTGTTCTCAGCAATAGTTTGTAACTGAATTATGGAGCATCCGTGAATAATTTATTAATAGCCATTAGTTATTAATTGATGTGTGCAAACCTAAAAATCTTGAAGCTTTCAGCGGCTCATCCAGTGGAGTTTGAAGGTTTCCTAAACCCAAGTAATTCAGTGATTTTTCTCAAGGCATACTGGTTTATGCAATAATATGCTTTCATAAAGGGGTAAACTGAATATTCAATTAAATTTGAATGACTATAGAGGGACAAACCGCCTTGAAATGACAGAAATCCATACAACTCCTGCAGATAAATATGACAGGTTGATGTAAGCCTTACTTAAGGAGCTGGTAATATTCTTTTACAGAAGTGCTTAAATCCATTCATTGAGCAACAGCATTAAATATGCAAGAAATAAACTATCATGACAAGTGTTACCAAGTTTTTTAACGCCAGTAGGAAGGATAACAAGGCTCATTTCTCACCACAGAAAGCTACTTCGAGCGCTTCATGCTCAACAGCTATTACTAACAACTACATATTCAGTTAAAATTTTGTCCTTTAATCAGCTCAATTCTGCATGTATCAGCTTGGCTAGGTTGTAACTGTCCCATTATCTGGTTCAAACTGTAAAGCTAAATTCAAGCCAAACAATGGATGCAAAGGGAGAAAACACTGACCACAGTAAGTCTCTATTTGGTGGCAAAATGCATTAGAAAAACAGACAGAAAACATCTAAATTGGTCCAATTTAAAACTTTGAAATACACATTAAATGATACTATATTGAAGAGGTACAACACGAGTAATCAAAGACTTTTTTAGTCTTTGCAATAAAGGAGTCCCCTCCTCGTGTGTTTGAGCAGCAGCAGCAGTCGTCCAGCTTCGGCACACGGTCACATTTTAATGGTGTCACAGTCATCACAGTCGCTGTGTGCTTGTTGGACTCGAGCACCTTCCTCTGTCAGGCCACCGCTGCTTTGCTGAACATTAAATGGTGCTGTAAGGACAGGCTCTGCACCGAGAGGCCAACAAAACAAGCATGCAGATGGCTGCCAAGGAACAGAGGGGATGTCTTCATTTAAACCGCCAGAGTAATTTCACAGCTCCAAAGACAAGAGGAGGATGAGAGGGATGGACACACACTGCCCTCTGCTGCTGAATAACAAGTCTGTTTGGATATTTGGCACATGTACAGTGCAACCCTTATATTGTAGAAACAACTACTCAGATTGAATGGCCTATGCCCATCTTATTCACTGTATTCAATAAATGAATTAAAGCTCAATAAACATGCAGTTTCGTCATCATAAAATTTCATCATAAAATTATGAAAGCAGCATCACAAACAAAAGTTTACAGTCACTAAAGTTAAACATATTTTTCATCTAAAGATGTATTGTTAAGTCTTTTACAAAAGTTTGTGAAGTGCCAGTATTTCTATTATTTTGTCCAAGCTACAGTATGAGGTCATCCCAACATTTCAATATACAACCTCACCAAAATTTGTCAGCTGCTGACATCTAGCTGACACAGACGGCAACAACATAATAAGACACTAAACACCAACAACGTGAGGTGAAAAAATCATTTTTTTTGCATGAGGTTTGGTGGCTCACTCTAACAGTTCTATTCTTTTCAGAGGGTTACATGTGTGACTCTGCTGCTGCTCTGCCTACATTCAGTCTGTTGCAAATGGTATCTGCTCCACTCGCCATTGACCAGTCTATTGTTATTCATCGGGGCAAGTGTCTGATTTTAGCAGGTGATGCTCCACCCAGAGCAAAATCTCATCTCTGACTTGCAGCAACGTTAAAGTTCAAGCTGCGATTTGAAAAATGACACAAACACATCACAGTGACAGCTGAGTGTTTCAATCCACCAACATGTGGGGGGAAAATACATTTAACTGGGATTTTACAAAAGTGAAGCCTCTACAGAGCAATGTTTAATACTAAAGCAAAGGAGGTGATCATGTCGAGACAGCAGCTTACTCAGCCTCCTCCTGCTGAACTCATCCAGCAGGTAATCATGGTTTTCCTCTTTATCAGCACTGCAACTCACACAGAAAACAGGAAACCAGTGCAATGAGTGTGAGCAGAGTCTGCACTGCAAGAGCTGATTGTTTCATCGATTTAGTGAGTTACTTGAAGAGCTGACCACCCTCTGTGAAATAAACATGTTTTATTTAGCAGCTGTTCCAAATTGAAGGGATATGACGTATGCAGCATCCATGCAAAGCTGAGTTTTAGGCCGTTAAATGACGAAAACATGTCAAAACATCATTTAAAAAACGCACTTCTCAATGCTTCACAGGACACAAATGAAAATAAGACATTAAACATTCATGAGCTGCAGCATTTAAAAGATTACACATTAATACAGACAGTGAATATGTCATAAATACTGACTGCGTAACACATGACCAATTTCTTAATGAGTGTCCCAGCAGAAGTGACCTTGCAGTTGTCCAACATGAAATACAACATTTGGAGTCCCTGATTTTTAAGTATCTCTTCATTTGACTCTGCTGACAAAATTAGAGGAGACAATTAATCCATTAGCTTGGGCCGAGGATGTGTCACCTTGTGGAGATGAATGGCTAATGTATTGCATCTTCATGTACACATGAATAATTCATAATCATTAATTACACCCTTTGCATGACGCTACCCAACACTCAAAAAAGAAGCCGCATTATTACTCATTTCACTTTGGACAATGTGCTCTTAAAGGGATCTGGGAACTTGGAAGAAGGAGGAAAGGGAAATGTTCTCACTGCAAAAGAAATGAATAAAATAATGATTAAATTTTGCTTTTTTGGAAAATCCCAGGATGTTATGATAAAAATGATATTCTGTGACATTTCTGAGGCAAAGCATCTACTTACTTGTTTAATGTGTTTACACTTGCAGCTGCCCTAAATGTCTTGACTGTCAATCAGTTTTGTGCAGGATCACAACTGTAAACTAGAAATTACACCAAAACTTAAAACTTGTCATAAACGTTAGCCTTTGAGAGAAACTAAGACTAAATTGACTTGACTTTGCCTGGTTGCAAAAGTGAATATAATGAAATGAATTAATTTTAGTTTCATTTTTTTGTTAGCATTAAGCTATCAGGTTCATTTATTGTCATACTGCAGTACAGAGTTGCACAATGAAATGAGTTGTTCCTCCTTCATGCCACACATTCATAAAAAATGCACATATTTTTGATTTTTAAGCATTTAGAAGCACGTTTGTAATGTATCTAACGCATTATTTGTGGCCCTGTAAACACACACACTGTAAAACTAAACCAAATAAATAAAAACTCATACTAACAGAAAAACTGAAACAAAACTAAAGCAAACAAACAACTGGAAAAAACAAACCCAAAAGTTCAACTAACGTATAGACGGGTTTTCTGTTCGACATCATCACAGAGATGCGCGTGCAACTAGGGGGCAAAAAACAGCAACCTTCACTGCATTTTTAGTATCCTGAGGAGATCACAACTGTGGCTTCAGGCCATAAAAAGGGCAGACTGGGGTCCCGATGGTCCGAAAGGCAGTGAGAATCTGTGCAGTGCCCACTTCGTGTTTGTATAAACACTGGGCTTCTCCATGAGATAGGTGTATATGTCAGACCATATGATTGATGGTCATTTGGATTGGTGATTCCTCTCAATCCTTAACAAAATATTTATTTATAAAGCAAACTTATGGAGTCCTAAGACTTTAGTATTGTAAGCTAATATTTTATACAATGTTATATTGATAAGCAAATGAAAGAGACAAAAGAACAGATCCGACTCTGAAATAGCATTTTTTTATTGAATCATCAAAAATACACTGTGAAATCCATGATGATTACAGTGGTTGACTACAGTGTTGTAAAGCTGCCAAAACTGCTTTTGCCCCCTGGGTGCGCGGGCATGCAGTACTGTTTGTATACAAGAAACCCGTCTATAATAAAAAGAAAAAGAAACAATTAAAAAACTATTAGAACTGTTTCTTCTTCTTCTTCTTCTTCTTTTATAATCTCCAGGTGGTTTGTTCAGCCATAAAAATGACCACTGGTCAAATTAACTGGAGCATTCTTCTGTTTAATCTAAACAAAGGACAGACTTTCTTCCAGGAAAAATCTACTGGACACAGGATGACTAAAGAAGCAAAAGTAAACATTTTGAACTTGACTTTGATTTCATCTTCGTGAGCTTTAGAAATTTACTGTTTCAAGATGAGAGCACTGAGCAACATTTACAGGAAAGAGGATCTTTTTGTGGTGAGACACCAGATTTAAGAGAAAAGCCAGAGCACTTTAAAATAAATAAAGCCAATAAACTAAATACTGGAATTTTAGTCTTTTAAACTGAAATTGTAGGAGTTTAAATGCCTTCTTCCACTTAAAACCCCCCACATCTTGGGTAATTTTTTAATAGAAAAAAATAAAAATAAAATAAATAAATAAATAAATAAATATATATATATATATAAATAACAAGCCCTGTAACTAAACCAAACTAAATAAATCAGTAAGAATAAAAAGGAAATTTATTTTCATTTAATGTGGTCCATTGATCACAACACTCAATATTTCTGTTCAAATTAATTGATTAGACATTTATTGGCACTAAAACATTAATGGATTCAAAACAATGTAGTGTTAGCATAATTGCTAAGTGCCATGTTATATTCTGCTGGCCTTTCAATAATGCATGTTTATCTTTAATGTACATCCACCTACGTTATCAATATAGCATGAGAAATTAGAGCAGACTGAGCTTAATTTGCAAATTAAGAGTTTTGTTTCTTTCTTTTGTATTTACAGTATATGTTGATGCTGTTATAACACTACAGAAAGTGTGCATGTAAATTTTAATTTGCTATGTTTTATTTTGATATTTCAATATAAAATGAAAAAGTGTGTGTATGTCTGAAAAATGAGGAGTGGGGAGGTAAAACATACATTATAAAATACATTTTTGGAAATGCTAAAGTCGTTATTTGTATCTATTGATACACTAACTGAATATAATGGATGGGATTAAATATCTATCAAATTACAAGAGTGATTTGCAATATTTTTGTATTGTTGCTTTAAAACATTGACAATTGGATGGTGTTTTTTTAGGTTTTGAACTGTTATCAAACAGCACAAACAAACCTTCACTTTCCATATAAACAGGTTAATAAACACACATATTTGAAATGATTTCTAGGCTCAGTTAAATGACGTTGGTCTCCATATTTATCCCTCAGTGTTGTGTCTCACATTGCACATCTTCCTTGCTTGAGGGAATGGCAGGAGAGGAAGGATTATGTGTGTGTGTGTGTGTGTGTGTGTGTGTGTGTGTGTGCGTATGTGTGTGTGTGAACACAGAGGGTTGATGACCTTTTCAGAGAGCTATCATTTAATAAACACTGACAGCCTTTTAGAGACCACTTACCATTCATCTGGTCTACAAGATTAGGCCCTGCAGTGAAACTACACAGTGATCGAATCATCGTCCCTAGACAGCCCAGTGACAGCAAGAAAACACAAAATCAATATTTCACTGGTAAAGATTCATATTTTAGGAATTCTGGCAGCAACATGCAACAGTCCTCCATCCATCCATCCATCATTGTCTCTACCTGGTTCACTATGCAGAGTCAGAGGGTGCTGGACTACAGTGCATTTGGAAAGAGGTTGGACATATTTTGGACAGGAAACCAGACTATAACAAGGCCAACACATGAGCTGTGAAGAGCCTGAAGCTTCTGTCTAAGTGAGACTAAACAAATCGAACTAATCGTGCATGCAGACAGCCATGAACTTGCAAGTCAGACGCCCTAAAAAAACCAAAGTTAAATTTCACAATATCTCACTTTACAGTATCAGATTTGACAAGTTGTTTTATTCAACTATTCAGTGGACAAGTGGTAGAAGGTATTTTAATTTACAGATGAATAATGAATAATAATGTGTTATAATGGCCTCTGTGGTGGGGGTAGAAAATAACACTGTAAATGTCAGCAGAGTTATCGTGGCGCTGGCTTGAAGACTAAAACTTCTAATGGAAGGACTTGGTTACAAACTGGGACATGAAGTTCCAAAGACGAAGGCAGGTCGCGTCTAACAAACAGACGATACAGAGTTGCATTATGGGTGTACAACCGTTTTCTCATACAAGAGACTGTTAAAGCTGAATGTCACCGTCTCTGCTACTCAGTTTTGACCTTTTCTTTTACACTTCAATCACCCCAAAATGTTCCCATTCCCTGGTCGTCACATACTGATGTTTCGCCTCACCTTTATGTGTCCTACACTGATGCACAAGAACCCCTTTAGTGTCAGTCTGAGTCTAACAGAAGACCTTTCTAAAAATACGTTAAAGAACCAATATGACTGCATACGGTTAACAATATGGCAGCTGTTTGTCATGTCTATGCAAAACAACTGAGTTGGATTTAAAAAAAAGATTATAAGTCTGATTTTGAGCAGCAGCCTCCTGGCGTCAAACCCATCCATCCACCCCGACTCATCCCTACCTGGACTCTTTCTGCTCTATACAAACGCTTGCCTCTTGTCCAAAATTGCCATGAATGGGTTTACATTGGAGATGCATCTCATATAGACGATTAAGGTACATTGTGCATCTGTATAGACCAATTATATATTAGTAAACACTGTTGCAGAAAGCCCAGAGAAATAAGGACGGCTACTGAACTACTCCTACGTTATAATGTAAGCTTTTAGTTTTAAACTGTTGTCCGTATATCACGACAGACTGGCTGATGATAGTTAGCTTACCTGATATGAAATGAGCACTGCAAAGTCGGGCATTTTTAATTTGGTTATCATTTCAAACACCTCTTCGAGAGCTTTCAACTCAAAATGTCTGTCATTAGCATTAAAAGGAGTGTCATTCGGTACTGTGTGAAATTAAGGTCTTTTTGAACTGTTTTGCAGTTCTGGCATCCCATTGCACAACACGACATGTTTACCACAAACATCTTTTCCTGTAACAGTCATGTGCAGTGGAAAAGGCGTGAAATTATTGTGTTGAGTCCAATTATTCACCTTGAAAAATGCAGAGGTATTTGACAAATATATATTACATTATCTGATAATAAGACCAGCCTGCTTTTGCAAGTTACATTAACCTATTAAAGGCCTTTACACACTGGGTGCGTAACAAATAAATGACACGAAAATGATAATTGCTCGGAAGTTCAGATTAAAACTCTTCACACCGGCAGCAACACAAATTTGCGACAGAAACAAGGGAATATGAAATGAATGAATGAATGAATGAATAAATTTATTTCGAACATGTATAAAAAATATGTAACTATTTGTACATACAAAAGAAAGAAAATAAAAAAATAAAAATAAA
>JAQLOL010000007.1:11520120-11573445 GCA_029783665.1 Naso thynnoides | reverse complement strand
GAGAAAGTCCTCTGTTCTCATCAGGCTGAGATTGGCAGTTGGTTCTTTGATGTGACTGGTAATCTTCTCCGTGCCTGAGAAGTTGCCTGGTAGCATTAAAGCACAAAGAAGCAGCCAAGGCACACAAGGCGTTCGGCTCATAGTGTTAGGCAGAGTTATTTTCTTTTCAAAGTGGGAAAGGCCACAAAGTGTCGGCTTTCTTAGGATATTACGGACAAGCTGAGGGTTCTTGCAGGTGCTCTCAGTCAGGATAAGTGCAGTAAGAACATTCAGGCAAACACCAGCAAGATTAGTGTTTGTGGTCTGGTTTTAACACGGATATCTGAAAAAAACCTAGAGTATATTTTTGTTATTGTCAACGAAACTAAAAATCAATAGACGTAAACTATGTCATTAGAGGTCAAATGCCTGATGTAGCTTATTCCTCTGTGCCATAGACATTTAATATTGTCCAAAAACTGTCTGCACACAGTCTGCAGTTGATTTAACAAAAACACAACTTACTCAAGTAGTTTTCAGCTGTTTGGAACCAGTAGGTTTCGGACTGAATGCCACAGGTGTGCTGGGTAAAGGCCGATTCATACTTTCTGCGTATGCGTGACTGCAAGGGTCTGCTCTGCTATGCGTGACGTAAAAATCATCATCCACCTATGTCCGCGAGGGTCCGCGCAAACCCGTCGCAGACGTCTGCATGCAGACCAGAATTTGTGACTGCGCAGACTGTCCGCTTTGAAGGCACACCCACTGCACATGCTCTTTCATGTGTGTGAACAGAGCAATGTTTTGACCTGACTAGTTTAACAGTAGATACACTGATAAAATACTTCACAGGTAAGAATCTGCTCTCCTTCATGTCTGCAGAACCTTTATGTTTTTCTCCTGTTGTCTCTGACTGGATGACACAGATTTAGTTGTAGTTGCGACATAAGTAACATTAGTCTGGCTAAAAACGATGAGAGAAAAGAAGTGCAGCCACTAAAACTTCTGTTATCTTTTGATTATTCAGCTGCAGTCTGCGCACTGCATATGACTGATGGCCAGACTGGCGCATGTCTTTGTTTTCAGTATGAATGAAACCGCTTTCCCAGTCTGCACGATCGGACAAGTCTGCAGATGTCCGCAGACGCGCAATGTGGAAAGTATGTTCGGGCCTTAAGTGTAACTAAAAGTAGCAACAAAAGTTGCTTTTGGTCTTTAACTGGGATGTTTTACAGTACCAAAGATATAGAATAATGCTGACGTTCTCTTAAAAAAAAAAAAAAAGAGATTTTTTTTCTCACAAATTTTTCTTTACTCAGGGAACTCTAATCCTAAACTTTTCTTGATGGATTTTATAGGTTTTTGCCATCCAGTAAAAACACAGGGGCACAGGAATGAGCCCTAACGCCCAGAGATGAGAAAGCATTGTTGAACTTCTTTGTCCCTCAAAACAAAATTAGGCTCTTACTTTTTATAGTTTTGACTAGATGCCTGAAATTATGTCTTAAGAGACTTTCAGGTTTTGTTCTCTGGCATAAAATAGGGCAGTCCGTACCTCACTCATGGTTTTGAAGCTTTGACATGTCTTTACAAAAGGCAGTTGCTAACAAGTGTCTAAATAGGTGGTGGCCTAATGGTTAGAGAAGTGTGCTTGCGACTGGAGAGTCACTGATTCAAACCCCCAACCGGCAACAAGTAATCAAGGTGGCGAACGTGAAGGGAACTGCTTGCCCCAACCACATACCAACACTGAGGGCTCTTGAGCAAGGCCTCTAACCCCAATTACTCCAGTGGAGCCGCTCAGGGACTGCAAATAAGACCGGAGTTGTACTGTGCAGCTTCCAGGTGTGAATGTGATCAAGCTTCCCGGAAAGCGAACTCGCTCTGAATAAATATAGGTTAAAGAAAAAAAAAAGTTGTGAAAATGCTCAACTATTACAGCCTTTGTATTTTTCTTTTTCTTTTTAATTTTTTGGTTGAGCTTTTTCACCCTCCAGTGCCACGCAGAAACCAGAAGAACGTTGGACAAATTGCAAAGTGGGTCTTCATCTAGAAAGTTTACTCTTATTTGTACATAAATCAAAAATATAAATATTATTTTCAAAAAAACACTACGTACATATTGTGAAGGTGTTTTAAATTTGTTACCCCTCGATGGTAATAAAAAAAATTTAAGGAAATATATAAATGTTAAAAGGTATTTTTACATACAAAAAAATATATTATCTGGATATTTTACAAGAAGATGTAATCCCATAAATTCTACACATGGTAGTTTTAGGAAACAACAAACAGTGTAGAAATACTAAATAATGGTGTAGAAATACTGTTTACAGTTTGGCTTACGGTCACGCTTAAAATAAATGCATGAGTGCATGATGCACATACACATGCACAAACATCTCTCTTTCACCTGTGGGCTACACTCTGCCTTGTTATCCAGAACAATAGAACATACAGTACAACTGCAGCCAGTGCACTTTATTGCATCTGACTGACTGGCCAATAACAGCCGCTGTCAGAGAAACAAAGCCAGGGAGGCAATTTTGGACTGTGATTCTGTTGAAATGCATTAATTTAGCTGGAGCAGATGTGGCATGCAGATGAACAGAGATGCTCATGGCTTCCCCATCCCAGTTGTTGGTTGATGGGAACTTAACAGGCTTGACCAAGTGGAATCTAAACAGGCATCTTGATGAATGATGACTGTGGTCACATGAAGTGCAAGGAAAAAAAATTACAAGCTATCAGTTTTAAAAAGGGAGACTGCAACTTGACTGAATGTCTGGAATATGAACTCACAGGCAGCTCACGAGAGAAATGCAGGGAGAAACATGGTGTGTAAAGCACTGTTAAGACTGCATCTCTGTAGGTTACTCATGGTCAAACACACACATGATGAATTTCAATATATTCAGCTGAGCATTAATTATTAATCACCTGCCTTGTTGGCTATGCATCAGTTGAGAAGGGGCCAACTAAGACATACTGTACGGTGAGCATGAAGCTGAGAAAAGAGCTTATGCAGCACATGAAAAGTGTGTGTGAGATGTGTTTGTGTGCAGAAATGTGGGAGGAGAAGCATAAATGTACTCATGTCTTCTTTGACAAATAAACTAGTATGTGTGTGTGTGTGTGGGAGGGATGTGGCGGTTGTTCATTATATTCTGTTTCCCTTAAGGTTTTGGCTCAAAATCCTTCTATTTGATGCTTGATATATCGCTCTTTGACTGATTATGCATATATTTGCCACAGCTGTATCACTCTGACACGCAGCTGTCAGAGCCAAAATTACAACAAAAGCCCCTCAAGATCGAGGGTGTTTAGGATTAATCAAAGAGTATGACCAATCTCCCAAGTATCCACCTTTGCACGAACACACTTCATAAATAAATACATGAAATCCGACCAATACAAACAAGCACGTCGTGGGTAATGCAGTCTGGGTGACAGAGCACATCAGACACACCACAGGCATTCATAAATGTTGAGCAGGCCAGCCTGGTAGGTGGCATGACATTATTACAGTCATTACCATCAACCTGGAATATTGTAACACGACAAGACACAGTTTGATGCTTGTTCATAATCTATTTTTACTGAGATTATACTGCTCTGAATCGGGGCCAGCGAATGCCCACTGGCATGTCCATTACAGAATGAGAGAGGCTGCAGAACAGACAAGGTTTGCTACAGAGTCGGAGGAACAGAGATGCACATTAGATTAAGCTGAATACTATCTGCAGGTGATGCTTACGCTGAAAATTTCTTGCATTTAAAGCAGAAGCAAAGGTGACGGAGCATCTAGCTGTTGTGGAAGAATTGTTTTTGTTGGTTGAAATGTAGACATTGTAAGAATTTTCCAGGTAACCTGAACACAAAATATAAATTTTTGCTGCTGTGTTAAAGTGCGACTGACAGAGACAAACCTGATCAACGTTTTGCTGTCTTCAGTCATACGCATGTTCTGTTGTTTTATGTGTTTTAACCATAGACATAAGTATAGATAGAAAACATGGCAGCTCCTCAAAAGTGAAGCCAAAACATCTCGTTCACCCCCTGGTGTCTGGCTGCAGTTTAGGTCATAAATTCAGGTGGTTCTGGTCCATGTTTGCAGATGGGACCTGGGTTCACAATAGCTGCAACCAGCAGTATACAACAAATGGTTGATGAGTTATGGGAGGGGGTGAGGCTAAGATGTAGGGCAGGGGCAATCCTTGACTATTTTTATACAAAATTGGGACATGTTACATGAATCCATTAAGAAGCTCTGTGCCTTTTTGTTATAGGCCACTCAAAATGCCACACCCCCTTTTTGCCAGTTGGCCTTAACAGTTCGTCATCTTCATCTTCAGTTGACGTACAGTGCAGACCAGTGCATCTTAGAACAGGGACAAGTGGTCACAAAAAAAGGAAAACTTCTGGAGCACATGGTCAAATTCAGCAATTTTAATGTGGTGTCTTCCTCAGAGTCAAGTTCATCAGCTGTCCTTTTGCTCATGACCAGCCTTTCCACTAAATTGTGGGCAAGTCTGTGAATCCATGTGGAAGTTATGCCCTTTTTTTGCAATAGGCCACTCCTGTTACAACACCCCCTTTTTGCCAACTGGCATAATCACAAAAACACAGCTTCACACACATACACACACGCTTGACCTCCATTCCAAATTTCAACCTCCCTGGACGAAAACCTGTGGTAGCAAAAGAGTGGGGAGTTTTTGTGGACCAACCAAATGGCGAACCGACAGAGCTGCTGGTCGCTTCTAAAAATCGAAAAGGGTTTCTCTCAATTTAGTTAATTCTTATAATGCTGGTGTGTATTTAAGTGTTAATTTTTCTGATAAATTTGGTTTTTGTTAATCAGCTAATACTAAAAACCGGGGATGAGAACAACATGATTGACAGCTTGCCCTAACCAACAACTGAGTGACGAAAGGGCGGGACTTCAATTCCGCAGGCCCATCAGTTATTGCTGACTTGATTTTGACTCTGGCTCCAAATAATATCATCAGTCAACGACAATGACCATATAAAAAATATTTTGGCTTCAGTTTTGTACAGTTGGAAGAAAGTAGAGATTCATTGTCCATCTTAATATTATAATTTTAACATGTTATTGTGTTAAGAAACATAAAAAAAATAATAATGACAATATTTTGAGAGGCAAGTTGAAATGCAAAAAATGTGAAAAAGCCCTGATATTATAACAAAGTCTTTGCATCAGAAAAGCTGTTCCCTTAAAGCATGCCCTGTTGTATGATTAATACAAAATAACTGTAGTCGATTTATTTTAGTACCCTAAAATTTTCATAATAAGGTGCTTATGTAAAAAATAGAAATTCTTGGAAACGTATCAAACTGACCCAGTGATCGGAGTTCAGGTAATGATTAAAAAGAGCATTACTGTTACCCGACCATGCCTTACACCAGTATTGGATCATTAATCAGTCTAATTTCTATAGCTAATTTAGTCAGTAAACTCAATCTCAAGATATGCTGCTGCTAATAAATCACAGCATTAGGGGGGAAATGGATATGTGCAGCTTTGCTAACTGGATCACTGACTCACTGGAGG
This sequence comes from Naso thynnoides, assembly GCA_029783665.1. NCBI lineage: Eukaryota > Metazoa > Chordata > Actinopteri > Acanthuriformes > Acanthuridae > Naso > Naso thynnoides. The sequence continues at coordinate 11,567,891 of JAQLOL010000007.1, read as the reverse complement.
CAAAGTGTTGTACCATCTGGCTTGAAGAAATATGACAGTCCTCAAAGTGACACAAAACTTCTGAAGAATTTACCATTAAATTCCTTTTCTGCTGAAACCAAAATGTCTCAACGGCTCATAGAAATGTTTTCCTATAATTTTCTCTGTGCACAGGCACAATGATAAATTAAGTTTGGGGCAGCTTTCTAAACACAGCCCAGCACAAAAATCGTTTAGACCTTCAACAGCTGTAAAATAAATCTTATTTTCAAACATGGGAAGTGCACAGTTCATTCAGCGGCCAGCCTGTTCTTATAAAATGGATTAAAAACCTTGCTTTAGATGTCTTAAATTTAATTTTGCACAATTTGCAGATGTAGATACAGTCAATAACACCTGATGTAAAGCATGCTGACATAGATACCAAAAGAGTCCTGTTTATAAGTAGGATATTATTCCTTGTTTTTGAAGGATTCAGCGATTTCCCAGTTGGGCTGTGTTTAATCTCAAAGAGGCTGCAAAAGAGCAAAAGCTTATTGAGGTTGTGCTATTTTAAATGGTGGGAAACAACATTTTAATGAGATCTTGGTTGGAAAATAGTGAAACTGTGGGCTAATTCATGCTAACTGAGAGCCTAAAACTAAGCATATTATCTGTGGAGGTCTCACTTCCAGGCATTACTTCTTCTAAACATCCCAGTAATTTAGTGATTTGCATTTTTAATTTTTATTTAAGAAACACCCATAAAAATCTAAAATATCACACTTAATGTAGGATCAACATAAGTGCACTGATCCAACAATGTGACGCAACATTTCTTTTTATGAGCTGCCTCCTTAATTTTCATATTTGGGTGCAGTGAAAGTGTTACAACTGTGAAGTGTAGAGAGCTTATACAGGAGAAACTGGCAGATTTGTTCTCAGAAACTGGAGTGAAGCTGTGAAAATCCTCCACATTGATGGATGGGACTCCATGTTATGGTGTCTGCTCAGCAAAAAAAGTGGACAGGAGGATGGAGTCTTAACTGCTGATCTAGAAAATGTGCTTCATCCGTTCCATGGCAAAGGTTACAGTCAACTATCAAAAACACTACATGGGATCAAGCTGAGATGTTAACATGAGCCAGGACACGTCAGTGTTTTTGTTTTAAAGCAGGGGAAGGCAATTTATTTTTGGTGTCAAATTCCATAGACTCACAAGTCACTCTTTACACGCTTCGCTGGGTGGAGACAATTACAGAGTTTAAAAAAAAACCCTTGCACTGCAGAACCAATCCTAAGTCTTTAGGGCGGTCCTTCATATTGGGGGCAGTGACTTGCTGAAGTCTTGTGCCTGTAAACACTGTCCGAACAGTGACACTTGTACTATGGGATGGCTCAGTCGGGGTCACTAAAGAAGACTCCCTCAAAGTTTGCCCATGTTTGTCGCATTTGTGACAGACATTTGCATCAGTTGAAAACAAACAATCTTTCATTAGGACATGATCCATCCATCAGTCCGGACCATACATTGGCTTTGGAGGACATTACAGGACGAGTTACACCGGGAGACGGACTACCCAAAGCAGTATGTGGGAGCTGTCACTCATTTTTGCGACGTTATGGATGTAGCAAGGCTGATGTGGAGCAAACTGAATAAACAAGCCGACACGTCTTTCATGTCCAAAGCTGAAAGTTTTAAATGAAGTCGCTGTAAATCCATAATTGCACCAATCTTGTGGACTGAGCACACATTCAATAAAACGGAATCAAATACTCTAACGTTGCTCTGGGGATCCATTTTCAATGTTATAAAACGTTATCTCCATGTTGCAAAGTGATTTGCTATATCTCTAGTCTGTTTCCCTACAGAGGAAAAGGAGTAGCGCACTATTTTCGGGAAGGGGTCTCCTTTTCAAAAATGTAAGGGGCGTTGCTTTCTTAGTGGCAATTCTCACCGCTGTCCCGGCAACTGCCTTGCATTTTGACATCCCCAGACGATCGGCAGGTGGAACTCTCCGATTATCTGCCATTGCCAGACTACAAATTCCGTGACAAACCTTTCAGCATATCGTGATCCAGATGGTCTGAAAGAATAGTAAACCTCTGCACCTCCCCTTTGCTCTGTATTCAGGCTTTAGAAAATGAAGCATGTGATTGACACTTTTTGGCCAATCACAGGTCATTTCAGAACATGTGTGTTTCTATTGGCTATGTTACAAAGTTTTTTGTCTCTTCAGGAAGTGAAGGGCTGATACAGTCACAGGGGACAAAACTGCTCTTCAAGCTTTTGCAACAAATACGCCAAAGCACACCCCAAAAAGACATAGCGACGTATCAAGACGATCATCTAAAAGAGAGAGTGACAACTAACGAAATAAAACGAAAGTCAGATGAAGAGTGGATGAGTTATGGAGCAAAGTGGGCGGCAGAGATGTTTCCTCAGCAGTCTCATGCTACGGCTAGCTTCATTTTGAGACACTCCCGATCTCAGCTTTAACTCCAAAGACAATCACTTTAATTGCTGTCTGAAGTTGTTTATCCTCAGGAGTCTGTTTTCTTTCTAAAAAGGACAAAGAAGATTATTTTTTTGTCTGAGAAAAGGGATCAATTTTAAACCCAAATTACAAGGGAAAAAATAATCTGAAATATAGCCTGTCTATCTGTGATACTTGACCCAAAAATAATTCAAGTGCAAGTTGTCTGACTGAGGCTGCTTTGTATGTAAACCAATGTTAATCAACCGAGGAATGAATTTTAGTATTCACGGTGAAGGCCAGGTCACCGTTAAATTAATAACTCCTCACGCTGTAAGTAAGGCTTGTTAATTGGCTTTGTGAAGAGACTCTCCCATGAATAATAGCAGCATCCTTTATTCTGCAGGCCTAGTTAATTCAAGAATGTATCATTAGTTTTAGGTCACAAGTTTTCAATGAAGGCATGGGAAGTTCTCTAGGGACCCCACGCACTCAGCTTATCTATAGATTCAATTTACCTGAACATGGCAAGTTCACACCTGTTGTGCTCCTGGCTGACCTAAGAGACACCAGCAAACTTATTTCTGTATTTTACTAGCCTAGAATGCCAAACTGAATCTAATTTGCTAAGTAGTTGGCTGTATCTTAGTTCAGTTTGAATTCTTCGAGGGGCTTTATCAACAGGAGCTGATCAGTATGCTTCTGGAGGCATTTGAATGGATCGAAAACCAATCAAAGCCATGAAACATGACCTTCAAACGATAAGAGCAATGAAGCGTGATAGAGTCCTGGTTTGCAGAATCCCAGTGGTTTATGCCAGAGTTCTGCGCAGTTAAGTTCTTTCAAACCAAATTGGGAAAACTATGTTTTTATAAACCTGGAGCAAACATGAGAAGGCAAAACATAAAAAATCCATTATCCAAACAGAATTTTTAACAATAACTAATGCTTCATTGACCCTAAGAGACAGGTACTGGCCCTATCTAATTCCTTCAAAAGAAAAGAAGCTCTTGCAAAAAACATATGCTCTCTGACTTGAATGTAATGATAACAAGGCTCAAACTGGTGCAAGCTCCAATGTTGGGAATTACGCATCACAAAGTAACAAATTACCGTAATCAGACTACATTTGTCTGTAACACAATAATGTAAGTCCTGTCCAATGTACTGTACTGATGCTAATTCAGTAATAACTGTCAGTACACAATGTGAGTCCTGCATTGATGAGGTCCACAAAGAGGTCTGCCATCTTGAACAGCTAGCTACGGCTAAACCACCACCACTTTGACAAATCTATTAAATGCTCATTTTAAATGTTACTGATACATTCTTTACTATTCACAACTGAATATTTATGTTAGGATTACAAGTTGAGTTAGCGGCAAAGGCATGGTTTGATGCAAACTGGACATAGTGTTGACGAGTATTTATTTGCCAGTTTCGTTAGCTGAAGTAATGTGAGAGGCTAACTTTATGCTAGCGTCTTTGCTCTGCGCTAGCTAACTAGCGACCACAGGTGGAAATTATAACACAGGCTGTCGCTTGCGCCACAGCTGGCTAGCGCTAGCCATTTAGTTTTAAAAGATTAAATCTGATTTAGACAATCAAACCAAGATTGTAACATGAAACTCAGATCGTGATATGTGGTGACATTTTCAAGCATGAGCAACTTACATCAAAGTGGGACCCACAACTGATGCTGACATTCACATTAAAGTTTATAACCAAACAATTATCTAGTTACTTTCGTTACTGTAAGTTCATCAACTACCCTGTTTTCACAACTCTGCTGTCGGCTTTGTTGTATAAAAGAGCATATTGTGTCTGTCCTTTGTCCTGTTTATTGACAGGCCTAAAGATTAGTGCTGATGTAGGCATATGTAAGATTTAACTTTACACCAGTAAATGGCTATTAAGTGACAGTTCATCTCAGGTGATGTTATAAAATAATGCAATAGTAATGTAACTGGACTAGTGGTGTAACTAATTACCTGTAGCAGGGAGTACTTAAGTAAAGTGATGCCAGTAATGTGTGATACATTACTACAGTACTTTTTTTGAGTAACTATTCCAACACTGACCTCATCACATCTCAATTAAAAAAGTCATGAATCGTAATGCAACAAAGAATGATAAGCAGATAATAAAACAATAAAAAATAAAAAATAAATGAGTTGGTAGGAAAAGTTGTTCTTTTATTAACGTATGAGCTTAGTTATTAAATCCATCTGTCTTAGTGGAGCAAAAAAGGACTACATTACATTTCCATCTACAACCTTTTGTTCCCTGATGATAATTACAAAATCTTGTAGCCTACATAGAGAAATAAAGGCCAAATCAAGCAGGAAAATGCAAAGAAAAGAGGGCACAGACTGAAGAGAGACAGGAGAGAGTGTGTGTATGAGATTTGCACCTCCTTCTTTATATGTGACAGTCCAGCTCCACCGCCTCCTCCTCCTCCTCCTCCTCCACTGCCTCCCTCTCACTCTCATGTCTCTGACATCCACATCTTCATCTCTGAGGCTGCTCAGCGTCTGTTCCTGCTCTCCGCTACATCCTTTCGTTTCCTCCTCCTCCTCCTCCCGCTTCTGTTTTTTATTTTGACTCTTCATCTTCGACATGCTCCTCACGTGAAGTCCGCCAACTTGCAGAGCCCGCGGACGCAGAGTCAAAAGGCAAATGCTCTATCGAGGAACAAGAGGAGAAACTACGCACGTTCGCATCTTTTCACTGAGTGCGTCGGCTTGAGCGGAGCAACAGTATGGATCTGTCATTCATGGCCGCGCAGGTGAGACGTTTATCCCCACTGTCCGGAGATGTTCGGCTTGTCCGAACTTTTTGTTACATCTGTCCATTGATTTCATGGGCGTGGCCGGTCAATAAGTTCATGACAATTGTACATTTCCTAAAGCCTGAGCTGTAGGAAGACGAATGAGCACTGTTGATCAACATGCAGAGAATTATAGCCAGGATGTACTTTTCCTTAACAGGAAAATCCATGCATTCGCTCATAATATTGCCAAAGGGTCAACTGTGTTTGCTGTTGTACTTATTGGTACTTGCTCCTCTTCCTATATGATTTAGTTTTGATATTTTAAACTTTGAGGCTTTATATTTGTTGTACCTAGTTTGTGAAGCAAGTCTGACCTGGACATTTTGTACTGATGTGTGATTTTGTGTCAAGATCTAAAGCAATGAATCGCAAAAAGAATAGCCTAATAACATTATACATTTCCTACTTCTAGCTATTATATTTAATTTTTATATGATTTTTTTGCAGTATAATACAGTTTAATTGGATCAACACCCTGTGGCATGTTGTAACAAGTGAATATGTCTGTTGGCTGTGGTTTCACAGCATAGGAGAGCTGCTGTGCATCTGTTTTTGGACATGTGTTTTGTTTTCATCGGGGGCTGATCACAATGTGACTCTCCCTCCCCTCTCTCTCTGTGTCTGGCTTTCTAATGGTTTGTCTGGTGCCATCTACCTTGCCATTTTGTCTGCAACCGGAGCATTATCCTTGCTGCCAACGGCTGTTCTGTGGGGCCAGACTATGCCAAATGCTCCCAGATCTTTCTAAATCAAGGACCCCTTAATAGAAATGCATCGGAGCATGGAGCCATCCGAGAATACATTTTGGTTCAGTATGACCTGATTGAAAGAGAGGTGGAGCGACAGTAACATCAAAGTCAGCGCTCCTTGCTCTATTGTTGTGCAAACTTTTAGTGAGTGAAATAATCAAAAGCAATGTAATATTTTTACATTACACTGACTACAAGGGATGGATGTGCTCTTGTGTTTCTAGAAACTTTGTTTTGCAGTGCACAGAAAGCAGGTTCACAGCAGCACAGTGAAGGAGGCAGACGCTGTCAGCCTGTGGGCAATCAGGTGCTCATATTCACAACTGGGAATGCTTGAATACCAGTGTTTGGAATCACTCGGCTGCAGCTGGACTGTGCTGCCATGTGTAATATATATTTTCGCCCTGACTGTTCACGTCTACGTCAGTGCAGCGAGCTTAACGCACAACATGTGAAGGTGGAAAACAATGAGGTCTTTGAAGTTGTCTTTATCGATCCTCTTATTGATTCCTCATCAATTCTAGTGAAAAAAACATTAGGCCGACACCAGTGTCAGTATCAACGCAACTGTTTTATTATCTCAGTATGAACAAAGTGTGTGCATAGCTGTAACCTGAGAGGGACCTGTACCAGTGGTCTAAAACGGATGTAATAAGATTTGTGTTGTTTTTTTGTTTTTTTTTTTCAGCTAGGTTCTTTAGTCAAAGAAAAATCTGCTAAGCCGGCATGTGAGACACTTTTTTTTCATTACATAGGGCGTTTACCCTCAGGAACCAATGTGCTGCTCAGGTGGGAAACAGAATGACACATGTAGAGCGTCACATACGAGTACACTGCATTCCTGAGAATTTAAGTCCATTTTGTGTTTCAGCATAGTAATAATTCCACCCTTGTCGCTTCTTGTCATCTGTCATTGTGAAATGGAGTCACACTTTGGAACATTTTTCTCACTGCTGTGGGTCTTTGATGCAGGTTGATGCATGAGTTTGACACCATTGTTTTGCAATGGGTAACTGATAGAAAAAATATGCCAACATTGATGAAAGGAATTTATAAACTCAAAGCCACATGATTCAGATGGGCCTGACAATTTGGAACTGGTTCTTGAATCCCATTCATGGAGCTATGCAGACAGCAGGGGACATCAAATTTAGATATAATAAGCAGTGCGAATAAAACAATAGGCGAATAAGTAAACGCTGAGTTAGTCCAAATGTGGTTTAAAAAGAATTAGTGCAGTAACAGAATCAACAAGATAAAGTGCCTTTATTGAGATCATTGCGATCAAAAGGTGAAGTAGAAAATGTTGTGAAATCAAAATGCAAAATCCTGTAAGATTTCTCCATTACTCAAACTGAACTCCCTGGATCGTAGTTCATTTTGAGTTTGTGACTCAGTTACTGATGTCAGGTGGCAGCAGTTGTGCAGAGTGGAGCCACAGCACAAACAGATGATACACCCTCTTGACTTTAATGACTTCATCAGTCACGAACCATAGAAACAACATGTGCTTATTAAAGGTGCTCGTGTTTTTGGTGGACGGCGAGCTGAAGTTATGCATTTGCAACAAATGACTGATAAGCCGACTGAACTTAACTAATGAACCGCGGCCACTCTGAGCAGTAGCATGCACAGATATTTGGAAAGGCCGGGGCAAAAATTAAAAGGGCACCTCCAGGTAGGGCAGGGGCAGGGCCCCACCGGTGCGCTTAAGGCAGGCATGTCCAAAGTGCGGCCCAGGGTCTGAATTTTAATGGCCTGTCTCTCAAAATATAATCTATGTGGACCTCCACACAATATTGTTCAATTAAGCAAGTTCAATTGGCAGTGATGTTTGTCATCTTTTAAAGTGCTCTGTCTTTGAAAATATGCAAGAAAGGCTTGATATGTTATTGATTATTGATGTCCCAATGAACTGTTGATTTTGTATGGTTCCCCCCCGCCCCCATGCACGCCACTGACTCTGATAGTGCACAGCCTCTTTCAGCTCAAAATGGTGTTGCTGACAAAGTAGCATTGTATGCGTGGTGTTTCAAAACTGAGCTCTGACTTCATTTAAGTATGTGTGTTTTCGGCCATGGAGTTTACACTGTTTATACATTTGAGCTGTCTACTTTGAGGTTTATTTAGTTTTATTGTGTTTTTTGTGTTAAATCATCTTAGCTATGTCTTTTTTCCTGGTTATCTGTAATGAGGCTACTCAGAGGAAGGCCTATGTGTATTTATAACTTATAGTTATTGGTATACACATGCAGCAGAAATCTGTCTGTACAAATGGAATTTTAGAATTTAATTAGACGTGCATTGATTGACCGGCCAGCCACTCTGTCGGTGTGTTGAGAGGTTTATTTTACCTGGATTGATGCTCTCACGGATCGTCTCTGTGTAACAAGTTAAATGTGTGTGTTGGTTCACGTCGCACGTAGTGCGTCACAGCCAAAAACTGCGCATTACACCACAGCAAGCCAAACACAAACAGCATGTCATCAGTGTGGAAGTTGAGGAGAAGTGCCACGTCGGAGCAGCAAGCTCCTGTATCGCTGTAAGAACAAGAAAGTCAGGTCGTTTAATCCCTTCCGTCATGTTTATTCATCCGCATATATCAGCATCCTCTGGCCGTTACATAAATCTCTGTTTTTCACACCTGGATCATTCACTCCGCTGTCCACACTGCTAAGATGACTCAAGGAAGCCGGCCGTCCTCCAAGTACCAGCAGACAAAACCTGGAGTGGATCCACTGGATTTCATTGACTGAATAACCAAGTGAAAACAATTTTTTTTTTTCTTTTTTCCATTTTTGAAGACGTCTTCTGCTTGAACCACATTACAGTTCTACTGGGAAAGGGAAACAATCGGTATCAACATGTCAGACTTTTCACAGTATTGGCAGTCGGGATCACCTAAGAAAACTGCAATCCGTGCCCCTCCTAAATTTAATATTAGGTTTGAAACAAAGAGGCTCACAGATGAGATGTTTTGACAGTGCTGATGAACTTCATTCAGCTGTAGCCTAAAGGTGTTCTTTAATTACAGAAAAATCTCAGATGTAAATGCAAATCGTGCCTGTTAAATCTGAAAAACAAGTCCGTCCTTCAGCCAAAACAGCAGCAAAATAAATAAAGGGCACATAGAGTTAAAGCATCAGACCAGTCTTGGAAAATAGCTGCAAGTAAAAGATTTTCCCAGGAGATCATTAACAAGCCAAAGGCTGCAAAGTTCCTCAACACATAAACAAGTTAATTTTTAAGTGAACCCAAGTTCAGCTGGTCAACAGCTTTTAAGGAAGATGACAACTTTTAAATGAAAGGAGATAGAACCTGTTTTAAATAAGGCTCTGGTTTTCTTCCAGCTCCCCACGACCTCATGCTCATAGCTCATATTGCTCTTACAGTTTAACTTTTTTTTCCCCAGAATCCATATACCTTCTCAGGAATGAGGCTCACTCAGACAGCTAATGGCTAATTTTACTGAGGTGCAATTCATTCCAGTGCCCTGAGTGACTCTGTAATGGTGACTGTGAATGAAGTCAGGCAAATGTCTCTGGAGTTTTGAAGACTGACTTCACAATAGATTATTTTTTGCCCATTCATCTCAGTGTAGCTCTGCTGCCTGCAAATCATTGGACCTTTGCCTTTACTTTGTCTCTAAAAGATGACGGATGCTGGCATAACTGTTCTCTCCTAAAGGCAGTGAGAGTTTTAAAGAACTCCAAGGAGCTGCTCTCTGATTTCCTCCTTGTAGCAGGGGAATGAGAATGAGGAGTTTGGAGGGATTTACTCCTGGTTATTGCTGCGGCGTATTTGTAGAGAACACATTAAATTCATTACTGATGAATATCTAAGAGAAGCTAAGCCTTGCATTCAGGAACAAATCCTCCAGGATAAGAGCATGAGTGCATCATGTGTGCACTATTACTGAATATCATTTCGGACTATTAACAGACAGTGAAAGGCCATTCTTTGGCTGCATTGTCACTCTTTTTTTTTGTCAAAATGAGTTTGAATGATATCAGGAAACGTGCTAAATAGCTCTCTGCAGAACAATATGTGCTCTTTTGTGTCTGGCAAATGATTTGCATTTGGCAGCGATGCCTCACTGGCTTGCAATGAAAAAGGCCATTCTTCATTAGGCTGAAAGTGGTGGCATCCTCAAGCATTGCAAAACATGGATTAATAGGTGACAATCACAGCGAGGCTTTTGAATACTAATCTGAGTGCAAAGAGGCAACTTGTCTCTTCTTCTTTTCAAATAGACTGAATGAGGAAATGTTTCCGTTAACTTTCCAGCACCTCAGATATGGATGTGAGAATTTGTTTTTATGTGCACTCATTCATGCATTTATTGTTCTAGGATTGTTGATCATATCTTGTCCATCTCTGCAGCTTTCGCAGGCTCTCTGTCGAAATATTTGAGACGGCAGATGTTACAAGAAATAAGACATGAGAGTGTTTTTCCAGGTTACTAACTGATGCTGAGGTCAAGCTTGTCGTCTAGTAGACGGTCTCCAGAGACGTCCTTGGCATTTTGCCAGTCTCACACTTGCTCCAGCTGACTGATCTGCCACACAGGGCAGTAAAACCCTTAAGGCTCTCTCTGCCCAGCACACAGTGACCCACTGGCCTTGGCCTTTTACTTATTTTTGCATGTACAGCAGCGTGCACGCTCAGACCTTTTTAGAAATCTATTATCGGCAACAATTCTCTATGTGTGTTTGCTTTGCTTTCCATTAACGGCATGTCTGGAAAATGAGACGTTATAGCCCATGCAGGTTCCATATTCTCACCTCAGATGTTTTGTCTTCTCATGACAGCCCATCAGCATTTCTCATTACCTAATCACTTATTCAGAAAAAGGCATGGCTCTGAGTCATTCTACCTGACAAGGCTGTTCATCTCTGCCCATGTTAGATGAGAGTGAAAGGATGCGGATGGAGGGATGGATTGACAGCTTGTATTTACCCACAGCGAAAGAAGCGGGATGAGATGGGCCTGGCAAATGCACTTTGATTTAACTTTGCTGCCAAATGATAGGCCAATACAATGAGTGCCAGACAGTCAATACAGTCAGAGTAGATGATTTTTAAGTAGATGCCTTTTATTCAATTGTCCTAATGTAAAAGCATGCAGGTTTTAACTAACCCAATTCTTTATTTGTGGCTTGGAGAATAATCTGCAAAGCTTCTTTGTTTTAAGATCAAAAATAACACAGTAGGAGCCGCTGTTTGCAACAGGGGCCCAGAAGCTTTTAGGGGCCAATGAAGGATGGCAATTATTGCCACTTAATTCATAGGCTTGTTTAAGGGGATCTACGCGTTGTCTGAAAGACAGATGAGAGCAGGCTAAGACAAGAAGTTGTGGTTAGGTCCGAGCCTTTAGTATGCAACAGAAGTCATGGAAAAAGGCACAGACTGTTGGATCTAATACTGATTTATTAAAATGTTATAACCCATAAATCAGTGTGTGTGAAGTCTCAGATTGCTTTAATTATGACAGGGTGGCCTATTAAAATTTCATTCAGCTGATTCGTGATTTCTGTTTGTGGTTTAAAATTTATATTGAATTCTAATAAATCATTATATGTGTGCTGCTGTAAATAAATTAGCTGAGCTGACTTTTTGCTCTCCAACCAAACAAATAAACTGAAAGCATGAACCCTCAAACACAGGAAAGAATTAGAAGTAAATAGCTTTCATTACTGATAAGGGCTTCACATCTGTTGGCCTCAGACATTATTTAAAGAATCCTCATATGAGTTGCTTAATTTTTCCATGATTTGATCAGTCCAATGTTTATAAACAGTACACTATAAGTACGATATATATATATGCCTATAATGCTGTATGTATTTAGTCTTTCTGACCACTAATTGTCACAGTCAATCACACAACATGAATTCTGGTAACAGAACAAACCTATTAAATCAGACAAATGAAATCAAAAATAAAAAGTTCCCCTAAAAAAACGTCAGTGCTGAGTCAACTCAATCAGCTGTAAGATCAGATGAAAGCCAGGCGTTTCCCATCATGTCCATGGTCGTGTGTTAGCAGAGAGCAGCTGCTGTGCCTGGCTCTGCAAACTGCGGCTGCCTCAATCCATCCAACCGTCCATCCATTTTCTTCCACCTACCCAGAGTCAGGTTGCAGAGGCAGCTGGCTAAGCAGGGTATTTCAGACGTCCTTCCCCACAGCAACACTTTCTAGCTCCTACTGGTGGATGCTGAGGTGTCCCCATGGCTTTATAATCCATCCAGCAAGTTCCTGGGCTGCCCATGGGTAGGTCCTTCTGGTTGGGTTTGTCGGGAAAACCTGCAAAGGGAAACATCTTAATCAGATGCCTGAACCTCCTCGCAGGAGCAGTGGCTCTACTCTGAGCTCCATCCAGATGTCTGAACTATCCCTAGCTGAGCCCAGGCGTCCTACAGATGAGACTCAATTTGGCCACTTGTATTCACAATCTCAGTCTTTTGGTCACTACCCAAAGCTCATGACCATAGGTGTGGGTTAAGACATAGAGTAACGAGTAAATTTTGACCCTTGCCTTTCGGCTCAGCCAAGGCTGCCCCCATCTCATGAGGTTATTGGTGCCCACACGTGAATGACGTCAGAGCAAGTCAGGATCAAGTCCAACACAAATTTAATCTCACGTAATCTTGTGACTAATTCTTTGCAGGCCCGGCTCAACTTGAAGGAGCCTGCTCTTGTCACGTAGACCTTCCAAGCGACCATTCAATTGCAACATAAAAAAACTTTGTTAAAATAAACCTGATAGCCATATACATCACTCTCCTACCTTATGCTTTACAGTTATTGCTTTGTTTGTTTTGAATGTCTGTGCATGAGTGTGTGTAAGCAAGTGGTTGCGTTTAAGGTGAGAGGGTCCAGTCACAATTATATTATGCCACAGGAGCAAATAACTGTAATGACAGCAACATTGGATTGGAGAAAGACTGATTGAGGACGAGGCTAGACTTCTTGTTTGTACACCACGGCCCCCTGATGAGAAGCCAGTTATGAAAATGCAAGTTGAAGAGTTCACAGATGAGATTATTTTCCTATTAAACAGAGTTTTCAAAATAGACGCCACTAGGCCTATATCAGGAACCATCTTTGTTCTCCGTTGCATAAAAAATTCAATTACATAATAATGTTATCTCACTGTGCATTCTTCACACCCAGACTGTCTCTTTTAAAGAATAAATCTCCTGGTTTCTATAGTGGGGGCTTCTTTGAAGAGTGTAATAATGGCACACCAGGCCTTTTCATCTCTAGGACTTCATTTCCCCTCTGGTGTTTTTTCTGCTTTTTTCGGCAATTGGTTTTAAATGAAAGCTGTGGTCTTGAGATAGCGAAAACTTGCAACGGCCCTAATTTTCAGCCTTCTTCCACTTTCATAACTCGGCAGAGTTTTAAACAGGTTGGGAAAATAACAGTCACCTTAAACCAATTAAAAGGATCTGTATGTCCAGGAAAAATCAGTGCTTTAAAAAAGCAGACAATTCTGTCATTGTTTCTGTTTCAAAGAGGAACAGTTTAAGAAAAGACACCTTTCTATTTCAGTGTTGTATATCTCGTTTTTTATCCGCACCTTGTTTATATTCTATCATCATAGAGGTAAATCAAACTAAACCTAGCAGAATGATGTTAAAAATCAGGCCATAACAAGTGTAATTTGCTTTTTTGTGAACCTTGGTGTATAAAATTAATGACTTTACACAGCCAGCAATGCATTCACACACATTTACAGGCTACAAAGAGCCAGTATGCAATACTAAAATAGACTGTATTAATGAGAAAAATCTTGAGGAAGCCTGAAGTGATGATGATGCTTGATGATTGATTGATGAGTTTCACTGCTGGGTTGAAGGAGGGGTCAGGGTCTTCACAGCAGGCCCACTTCATAGATTAACCTCATTTGATGGATGTAGGTCTACCTCATGTGGAGAAGACATAATACACTGGAGGCAGGAACATTCAAAACAAGCGCAGCATTTTGTAATTTGGTAGGTTTGTTTTGGCTGACTGATCTTTCCCGTAATCAAACCAAAGATCATTAAAGATACCAGTTTCGTTCTCTAGCTGCTGATAGGGGAGAAGGTCTGTGTCGCTGCAGGTGGTCGTGTAAAAGAGCAGCCCTAGATTTAGTAGCTCCATGTTTTATATGAAAAATCTTCAAGTTCTTTGAAAATATCAGCAAGTTTGGATGTTGGTTGATTTGCAGCCCCGAATCCCAAAAGTTAAGACACTGTAAAACAATAAACAAAAAGAAAATGTAACCAGTTTCCCTACAAACAAACTGTTTACCTAAATGGCAGGAGCGGCATCAGGAAAGTGTTTTCTCGTCAATTTTATACAGTGGAAGAAAGCGGAGATGCTTTGTCGTTGGGGAATAACAATGAAATAATGTTCTTACTGTCCCGTTTTAAATATGTTAAGGAAGAATTAGCAAAATATTACATCTTTTGGTTGGAATCAGAGCCCAAAAGCTAAATTTTGCCCTTTTTTATGTTATTAAAAGTCCAGGGCCATTAATACAAATTACACTGGAAAAAGCCCTTTTTAACACAAGCACATTCACTGTGTCATGTATCCCCACCGTGTAGAAGCTGGTCCTGGATGCACGTTTCTGAACCCTATTAGCCTATTTGATGCTGATGGAAGTTGACATTTCTGCTTGGGAGTTAGCCTTAGCCTTAGTCTTTTAGCATATTTTCAAGTAGGATAGTTGTCAACAAAAAAAATTAAAAAATGAGTTAAAAAATGAGTCAGGTGAAAATATTTTAAAAAATCATCTGGAGGTAATATTTTCAACAACCTAATGAGCTAATGTTAGCTTAATTTGCTACTTGGCTGGAATTGACAATGACTGCTAGCATCAGTCATTTTTGCTGGAAAAAAAGATTTTTTGACTATAAATAACTCAATTTCTGACAATCTGAACACAAGAACCCTTCTAAAAAGCCACCACCGTCTTTGCAAATTATTGAATGTGGGGTACCAAAGCAAAATAATGAAAGCTAGGTTTAAAAATCAATCACCAAACTAGGGGACGTTTTACAGAATACAGTCATTGCTCAAAATAATGTTTAGCCTACTGTATATAATTTCCCAGTGTCTCCGTGCTATCTTAACATGTTTGTACTTTAGGCCCAAACATCCCCGGGCTGTTTTGCACCTGAAATGAGTGATTGCATATTGAAAGAATTCCAGGGGAGAATGAAAGGAGACTTAATGGACTGTGACAGTCAAGTATAAAGTAATAACATCTTTCCCTGATAGACCTTACCGCCTAACTGCATGATGCTTCCTATATAACCATTCCTCTGATATTCAACAGTTATGCATTATGTATTCCCACATTAATAATCTATTCTCCACCCATCCTGAGATAATTTAAAAGCAGCTTTATCCATTTTATTGATACATTTCTGAATAAAACTGTTGTTTCAGCAGAAACTTGCATGAATATTACCCTCAGTATGTTCATCTTGAATATGGCCTCAGCTTGTATATCTCAAAAATGCTCTGTGTCGACCTTTTTTTTCCATTAAGATACACATACAATTCAAATCAGAATTCAACTCATGAGTTCTTTTGGATTTAAAAGGAAACATGTCTGGAAATTATGAGAGTTAAACAGTGGGTGGCTGTTGCTTTGGCAAAAGCGAGAAAAATGCGAAATGACAGCAGCTGATTGCACACTATTAAAGACAGAAGCAGAGATGAGTTATGATTGTAGTTAAACATCTCCACAGTTGCTGTAAATTATTGGTATCATTATGTATTTTTCAGTCGTTTGCATGCTAAACGTAAAGTAAATAAACCATAAAAACGTGTTATGTAGGGGGTGTCTAGCACAGCTTATTCAGTTAGCCATGCAATGTCTTTTTGAATGTTTTCTTAGCCTTGGTTGCAGTTTCGATAAGTTGACCCCAGCATGAACAAACAGAAAGAGGGAGCAAAGAAGGATTTCTTAGACATTCTGTTGGAGCAATTCCCTGACTGTTTGCTAGTTTGGGCAACAGAATTTCTGGTGCAGCTTCTGCATAATTTATGTGCGTTTACACCTTTCTTTTGAGCTGTAAAACCCGAGTGGCTTCAAACAAAGCTTTTATGATACAAACTGCAAAAACTGCTTTTAATCTGGTCTGTTCACTGGGCCTGTACTCTTTGAGCCTGACCTTGAGTCTGTTCAATGAAAGCTGCCCTGAAACTAAATAACAGTGTACAAAAATGCCCCTTTACTCTCTTTCATTCCCTCTCAATCAACTCCTGTTCAGTCTGCCAAAGAGCAAAAGATATATTGCATGTATTGTACCCTACTTTTTAAAAACTACTGTGCCAAGGTTTCAGTGACAATCTCAGATTGTAGCCAGAGCTCAAGAACAATCCGACTGTTTCTAACCAGCATCTTATTATTCAGTGTTATGACACCCCTCCTATTAGAACTCAATTACTGAATTATAGTTCATAGCTCATTTGTGTCATTGCGCATCTGATAATTTAGGCTACAAATGGACTAGTTTCAATTTCCCTGCTTACGAAGTCCCCAAAATGTAAATTACACCCCTCCTTAGTGCTAAACTATAATCCTGCTGCTGCTATTGTCTGCAACCAGCTGCTGCTATTTTACACCATCAGATTTATAGCAGCTATTTTTGTCAGACGGTGCGAGCCAAGCCTCGCTTAATGCTCCAAAGCTCTTATGATGTTTTATATAAAGCAAATCTGACTGTGACCTTCTCATTTTGGGATGCATTCAACTTTAATGCCCAAATGATGAATCAGGCACTTATAGTACACTCAGTTGTATTACTTATGGAAATCATTTGGAATGCCCGCTTGTATGCATGAGCGGTGTCGAAGTACACCAACTTAGATTTTTCTTAAAACGTTGAATTTTTAATGAGGCTTACAAGAAGTTGTGAATCAATTCACAGCCACAGCTTCTAGCTTTTTTTGTAGATGCTGTTATGTGTTTGAATCGAATACAATATTGTTGCATTCTGCACAGTTTCAGTCCTGACAATGCACAGATCTCAGCTGAGCATTTGGTTCTTTGGTCTCTGCTGCAATTTTGTTTGACTGCGCAACCCCTGAGCTGTTTACACAGAAAGTAATTTATCACATTATTTTTTTGATCTTTTTAATAGTGCTTCGAGCATTTTGCTTCCATAACAAGTATTGAGCTTCTCCCTGTTGCAACCTGTAGTGCAACGCAACAATCTGGTGTGCACATCGCATTGCCATTTGAGCTCACAGCTACTCTGTAAGCATTACGCCGCCTCTACAGGGTTAGTGCTGTGCAGGATTACCTTTACCTACCAGGAAAAAAAGGAAAAAAATTGCATGTTTTCAGAAGAAGTGATGTTGTTCATTTCTGCAATTATTAATCAAAGACTGTAAACATGCATTGTAATTGATTAATTTCACACATGAGAAGCCATGTTTGCTTCTATGTGATGCCTTCAGTTTGCAAACACACACATATGAGCAGGCAGGCCTCATCCAGACGCCCACCTCATTACTCCCTGTGATATAAATCCATCTGAAAGACACAAAAATCTATTTATCGAACAGATGGCTTGAAACAATAATTATAGCGCATTAGTGTGTGTATGTGTGTTTATATGTGTGTGTTTGCATGCAAAAAGCATGTAATCAGATATATAAAGATTTTTTTTCTTTGCAAGGGAGTAATTCACGTATGATTTGGCTGCTGTGTGC
This sequence comes from Naso thynnoides, assembly GCA_029783665.1. Classification (NCBI taxonomy): domain Eukaryota; kingdom Metazoa; phylum Chordata; class Actinopteri; order Acanthuriformes; family Acanthuridae; genus Naso; species Naso thynnoides. The sequence continues at coordinate 11,550,151 of JAQLOL010000007.1, read as the reverse complement.
ATGTGTTTTCTCACATTATTCACAAACACAAACGTGTCTCTCCTTGACACCTCACGCTGTAAAAATCAGAATTCTAGACTGAGGGCATGTAGAGTGAGGGAGCACCGCTGAACTGTTGCTGCAACAGTGTTACAGTATCTGAAAACACTGTAACTAGGCCAACATGGCACTCGCGTGACAAATTAATAACACCCACATCCACCCCCTCCTCCCATGGGGAAAATACATACGTAACCATTCATAAATGCTGATGCCAACCTGCAGCACTTTCCAGCCCTCTGGCAGCTTCACCAGTGTGAGCTGCAACATCTTCATATTACAGCATTTGTCTTGCTATGCTGATGGCAATTAACCACAACAGAAACGTTTCAACAATGGTTTCAACAAAGTCAGGTCTCAGACAAGAACATTTTCCCCCCTTTTTTGTGTGTGAGCTGTTTTTTCAGAAAACTCTCGATGAACCAACTTGTAAAACGCTTTTTTCAGCCTGTTAAATACCAGCTTTTCATGAGAGAGGGAGATGTCAGCATTCGCATAATCCAAGATCCTAAAATGTCCATAAAAAGCTGCCTGTTCTGCTTAGATTGTGGGCAAGTTTTATTTGCAAGTTGTTAGATTAAATTGACAGTTTTCACAGCCTGAAGTTAAGCAATCTCAGGCGTGTGATAGAAGGCCTCAAAAAATATTATTAAATTGCTGTATGTTGCATAAATTAATAGTCAGAGCAGCACTGCACTGTGACAGAAATAAAGAGGGAGTGATTCAACATGAGGTTAGATGCTAAAAATAGTCTTTCTATAGCAAAGCAGCCCATTAGTCATATGAGAGGTGTTCATGTGACAGATATTAGGAGAGAATATTGCAGCCAACAGTCGACGATGTTAAGGCGTTGGTGAACAGAGGATGATCCTGGACAAGGACCTGCAGAAAGACCCCGAGGCAGCGAGACGAGTGACAGAAATTTAAACAGCTGCTGAAGTTATGTGGGTCAAAACATTACAAGGAAAATGATTAAATCTCAGTGAACTTTGGAGCCATAACAATCATGATATAAAGAGAATATGAGTTTTGCATTACATTTGTCTTATACAAGTACATTTCTGTGACATATTAAACAGATTCATATTAAGGGCAGATGTTTTAGCCTGTCATGGCTCGTTTGACGCTGTGGACAACACATGAATTTGATTTATACCTTCAAGTTATACACAGAATCTGAGCACTATATGCCAAGGACAAAAACACATATTGTTGCCTTTCAGTGCTGATCTGCCTCATGTTTACATTTGCCTATCGTTGAGCCAAGAGGAGTAAGCATGACCTCCTATGGGCTGACAGGCAAATCACTCACTGGACAGGATTGGATGTTGTCAATGTGACAGAAAATCATACAGCACTCACTTAGCCTTATGTATTCACTTGACATCTCTGGTTTTCACAAGGAGAATTGATTATGAAGTTGTGCAGGAGTCACATATGCTGGCACACATGTTCGATCAACCTGTATAGATGAAGAACCTTTGATAATAATGTACCATGGCCACTTCTTTATGCTTTGCTTTTTCTGGAAAATTAAGCAGTTTTTAGCCTTCATGGAGACTTTTGAATATACTTGAATTTGCCCCTCCTCTATTATGAACATATATATTCAAAAACCCTTCTGAGAACTTGTATTAAAGTGGGATCTAGCTTTTCCACAACTCCTCAGCTTCAACAGAGGGGATAATTAATCATGTTCCTCCTTGAGATTGACACTGTGACAGCAGCAAGCAGGCTATTACACAAGAGAGGAAGAGAACAAAGGAAAAATAATTGTAGGGACCCTTTTATATGTAAAAATAGAGCAACAAACAATATATGGACGAATGCTCTGAGGAATTGGAACATGTAATGCCTGATTTGTATTCGACAGCAAGAGTGGTGGTGGTTGGCAGCTGCATTAGGTGAGTGTTGACACTGCAAAACAAGAAAGTCTTCAGGGCTTGATTGGCTGATCAGAAGAGTGATTTAAAAAAAAAAAATCAGCAACATACCTTCCATGCATCTGTTCTGGTGATTTACTTCACACACAAAGTATTTTAAAAGTATAAAGAGAAGCTGGTCCAGAGAGTTTGCAAATTCAACTTTTTTTGTGCAAAGGTCTAGAGAGTTCTTGTAGTTGATCAAGCTTTGATCAGTGTTTAAATTAGGGCCCGACTGATATCCAAGTTGGCCTATATTGGGCCATTGCAAATGTAACGGTATCGGCGTATGAATCAATCGTTTAATGATGTTAAACTATTTTTTAAAAATGCTTGGACTAGTGATTTTAAATGGTGCAATTGCATAGTTTGCATCTCTGTATATAATAACTAAGAAGTGAAGTTTTTACCGTTCAGAGCACTTAAGTTTCCAATAAAGTTTGTTAAGATGTAAGATGTCCTGCCTCCATTACATATTTTTGTCACAAGTATTTGACAACCACAATCAGCGGATATTATATATGTATAATATAAGCCCATATATATATGGGATGTCGGAATTGTCTGACTCCCAGTTATTGGTATCCGCATCCACCCCAAAAATGCCATACTGGTTGGACCCTATATCAAGGTGTTTTTTTTTTACATTTAGGTTTTTTAAAAATGTATGAATATTATGCACTGAGCAGAAAGTTAAGCACCCAGTTGCATGCAGTATGTGTGCCTGCAAAAATGTGTCTTGTTTTCATGCAAGTGAAAGAAGTTCCCTCCATCTGGCGATCTTTTCCGCATAATCCCTGCTACCTTTGAAGTCACATCTCCCAGTAGAGTCATGTTACAGGAAGACACAGCAACACAGTGTGAGTCGCTGTAGATAAGAGCATCTGCCAAACACTATAAGTGTGTATATAAATATATCATGGTATGTGCTGTCGCGCAGATCACTTTAGCTCTGTTACACAGAATTAATCAGACAGGAGCTGCATAAGTGTGTAAATACAAATAACTAAGAAGCTTTGGAAGATGCAGTCATACAGTAATTTACAACAACTGTGGCCCTGTAATCAAACGTATGACATGCATTCCCAAGAGGGTCAACTGTAAATGCCCTCATAAAGTTTTAATTTAACCATTGTCTGACTATTTACAGCAAGACCAGAGAAGAATAACCAAAATAAGAAGGTAAAAAGAAATCTGAGAACGATAGTGAGTTGATAATAGAGCTTGGCCAATATTGGTCAAATCAGTTTGCTGCTATTATCAGCTGATATCGACCTGTTGCAGATATATATCGTAATCAGTTTATATGTTCTCAGATATGTGCCGATATTAAAACAGCCTTTTAAAGCTTGAGAGATGCTGGGACTGGTGATTTTACATAGTTTGTCCAGTAGAGGGCAACCTGTTATTCGTCAACTAATTAGTGAAGTATTTACTGTTCAAAGCACTGATGTTTGGAATAAAGTTCATTAAAACATCAAGATATCCTGCCTCCATTATGTATCTTTGTCATAAGTTTATTAAAACCACATCTAGCTGATATTATATATGTGTAGTACTGGCTGATATATCAGATGTCATAATTTTCTCGCACACTAATATCCGAATTTGCGCCTACCCCCAAAAATCCCATTTTGGTCAGGCCCAGTTGATATGGCACTAGATATAATTCAGGAAGGAGACTTTTCTGCTGCCATAAAATGAGGAGTGTCTGCAGCCTCAGGCGGCCAGGAGGGAGAAGATTTGAGCCCAGCAATGACAAGGTCAGAGCAGGGAGAGCTAAAAAAGACATGAGAGAAGATCTGGCATCCAGGACTGAAGTGCGACCCGGAGGCTCAGTTTGGGTTGGAGGGAACCATAGATCTGCCTGTAGAGTTTTAAAGTGAGGAGATTTGAAATGAGTGGACTTTGAGGAAGTTGTTAATATGGGCAGATGCTATTCCCTCTTCACTATATTTCACAATTCAACAGTGTGCTAGACACACTTTAATTTCACTTTTAGCTCTCTGCCAACATTGTGTTCGCGTTAATAGAGCTAAATGCATTGGAACCTTCAGGCGGCAGCTTTCTTCTCCGCAAATGCTAAATCAAAGGAAGCGCATATCAATGAGAGGCTGAAAATAGTCTGCAGAGCGCATGACAATATCATCATTTTTATACCCTTCTGCTTCTTTGCCTCTTTAACTTAAGTGTCACGTTTGCTATGTTTCTACAGTATGCACAAATTGGAGCTTGACTGTTTAAAGTGATCTTTAGACACAAATGTCAACACTGATTCAGAATTCGAATGATTAAAATGTGGTGGTTTTAAAGCAAACAAAAGCTGAGCTCAAATGATAGGGTTTTTTTGTCTCAGAGAGACTGACCATGGGAACAATTTCTAAATTCCTGATGATCATCATCCGTGCAAATGATTATTTGTACATAGCAGCAGTCTCGGGAAAGAGTACTCATGAGTAGGTCAGAGCGGTGCCATGAATCACAAAGTTAGAGTCGCCTGGAGGAAGAACACTTGTCATCTCGTACATAGCGGCGAAAGATTTTTCTTCATCATTTTATTGCCATCTGCTAAAGATCAGAGTGGATTTTGCCATGTTTCTGCTTGGTCTACAAGAGTGGGTGCAAAGCAGGGCCAGACCCTACAGCACCTCACTCTGAACACAGTCTTACATGAGTGGAGATTCAATTAAAGGGCTTCATCTCGAAGCCTGAAATTTCGGTGTATTGCACACTGAATGAGCAGGTGTGGATGGAGCCGTAGGGGCGGCTGACACCAGCAACAGATTCACAGAGAACGTGGTGATCTTTTCTCTCCTGCTCCGGCAGCTTCTCCTACACAATTTGTTAAATCAACAATTTGACCGTGATTTGATTACGTAGCAAACCTTTTGCTATAAAATGGTAAATGTTTAGATACGGTAATTTTTAGCAAGTCATTTGTCTTTATAGGAACTGTCATTTCATGTTTATGTTTTCAGGACGTTTTTCCACCCACTCTGCACAAATTATTTCGATGCAGAGCAAAGAAATTGCTCTCATACATCAGCAACAACAAAGCAACATTTATTGGACATATTTGATTTGAAAATTGGATATAAATGATTAATTTTGCCTCCCAATCATGATGCAGTCTTTTTTAATCTTAAAGTCTGTATGATCTGAAGAAACTATAGAAGTTAAAATACAAATAAAGGGTTGCATCTGACTTACATGCATGCAGCCCTCCAGTTTTTCATCTTTGTGTGCCTGCGAGCCTGCGCTTCACAAGGGAAAAGAAAAGAAATGTAGGTTGTGCTTTGTTTTTTAGGTGTCTTAACACTCAGGGGAAATGAGATGAGTTAAGGTGACATTTAACATGAACGACCCAACAGAGGAGGAGTTACGTTGGATGGTGTGACATGGAGTGTCTGTTACCATTGGTTTGTACGGCTTTAATGCAGCCAGCTTTTAAATCCACACGTGGTCAGGGTAAGACAAACAGCTGAGCCATTTATGTTTGTCACACAACATATATGTAGCATCTAAGAAAATTATATATATAAATGTATGTGTGTTAAACAACAAGAGCAAATGAGCAAAATACAACCTGATTAAATGTGTTAAAGCCAGAAGAGACAGAGACAGGCTGATGGCTACAAGCTCATATAGTGTAATGTGTAATCAGCACAGGTGACATGAATCTTCCTGAAGCTTTAGCCCCGCCCACCAATTCTTGGCTGTCTTTTCCCTTGAGTGCATCTTTTCTTTGCACTTCCCACTGAAGACGCAAGCATGTGACTGTTTAGAGAAATAAAAAACCCTTTTTCTGTCTGTTTTTTCTCTGATGTCAGTCGGATTTTTCAGTTCTGTGGTGACTCTCGTTGTTCTGGAGTTTGTATTTGCATTTTTATGCACTGTCCAAACACTAACAAGGGTGAAAGTCACCTCTGCTGCAGTGTTTTATTTTCCCTTTCAATAAACTGCCTGACATTCATCAGCATATTCATTTTTAAAACCCAACTTTTTCAGCAATTATTCGAATTTGCTAGTGTTCTCCTTGTTATTAATAAAATATTTCCCAATTATTTAATTATGAAATTATTCACTTTACATTTTAAGGATAGTGGAAATTATTGAAAAGTCTGCTGACAGTTAAACAAATATTTCCCCTCTACATGACTGTAATATTTATTAAAAAGATTAAAAACAAAAAGTCAATCATAAAGTGAAAGACAGGTTCCTGCTAAAACTGTAGTTATGTTTGATGAAGTATCAGATCAGCAAAGAAATTTTATTCTCCCATGAATGAAGTTTGTTTGCTGCTTGAGTGCTTGTGTATTTCTTGGCCCATTCAGAAACTTCCTCTGGTGCCCATCAAGCCATCACACATGACAGAGGTAACATGTGACTCTCGAAATTGCCCACATTGTGAAATACATGAGCAAACTCTGCGTGGAGATTTTGAAGCAGTGAGTGACTTCGCACAGTGAGAAACCTCGGCTGCTATAGCGTGGCATGTTCTTTGGTGTAAACTGTACCATGAAACACATGCTGCACATAAGTCAGTCGATGCATATTTAAAGTTACTGCTCCTGTGAATAATAAATGGCCCCTGGCCTATAGGTGAAAAAGCATTTTTTCTGTACCTCTTGAAAAGTATCGGCAAATGAAGACATGAAAAGTTCATGAATCAAAGTCAGATACACCAGTGATGTATTTTAATGTGAGGTGTTGGCAGTGCAAAGGGAGAATTTCTTGATGAATGGACCGATAAGCTGAGTTATAGTTTCTTTTAAAAATGGAGCCAACAAAGGAAATGTGTCATATATTATGACCCTTCTAATATATGTGCATGTATTACATCACAAACCTTATGTTTAAAAAGCCTGAATGATTGTGTTATACATAGTTGTTCAAAGCACTCTGAGAAAGTTATGCCAAAGTAAGCCACTGTCCCACATCACAACTACACATCTAACATCTTAACTGTTCAAAAATGAAAAACAAAAATGTATTTTCTTCAAAGAAGAAAAACTCTGTTGTTCTAACAACAAAGAGCGAATACATTGATCTTCATCTAATTCACAATTCACAAGACTCCAGGAGATGAAAAATCTTTTAAAAACATTGTGGATACTTGATATTTAAAACAAAAGTTATGACCCAGAGCAAAATATGCAGGGAAAACAACACAATGGATGGATTTTCACTGACAGCTTTAGGCTTTTTTTTTACAGTCTAAGTGTGTCAATAATGAATTAACCATGAATAGAAATTCACCAGTATATTCTTACAGTTTGTAGAGTTACCCACTGCAGTAATTATCTAGAAAATAAAGTAGAATACTCGGGGAAAAGACTTTCAAGGCTGACAGTTTAGTACCAGAGTTTTATTGTCTGTGATTTGAGCTATTTAATTCTTGTTTTGCAGAGAAAAGTGGAGAAGCAGTCACTCATCTGCCTAAAGATTAACAACCAAACGTATTCCTCATCCTCTGTCTGTGTTGTGTTTTAAACACTGCTGACAGTTGTCATGTTTAGTTTGGGGATTTCTTCCTTTATTCCTGTGCGAACTGCTTCTTTTCAGCGTTGGGAGTCACAGACAAAAGACTACAGGGAGCACAGACTCAGACATACACACGTCAGGAGCCAGACAATAACACAACAGAAACACGCAGAGCCTCTTTCTCTCTTTCTCATGATTTAAACTCCGTCCGTGTGATCATCTGGCATTCCTTCTGTTCTCCTCTGGCAAGAATAAGAAATCACTCTTTGTTTGGAGCAGATTTTAATGTTTGATGGCCGATGAGTTTAGTTTCATCGCATATTTAGAGTCTGTGCGAAACTCCTAATTAGCGGCATCTGTAAGCAGCAATTCCAGCTGTGAACATGCATTATTTCACCCATTTCTCATGTTTTATTTTTTTTTCAAGCACTAATTGTTTATCCCTATTTTTTTTACGCTGCTTTGCGTGCAGATAATGGACTCATATCCCTCTCATTGAGGTAACATTTACGCCTTTGTAAGAAGAAACAGGAAGGTGACACATTTATCATTCACAATATCAAGGAAGTGCAATAAACCTCCTCACGCGCCGCACAATTTCCACCGAGCTGACAGATTGACCAGGGTGTTGAGTGAGAATCGCTCGGGCTACACTTGCTCTACTGAGTTAGAAGATTTATTAAAAAATGCTGCTGCTGGGCTGCTGAGACGGGGAAAATCAATGAAAGCACAGCTGTAAATCTGACCAGCAGGAACCAGCCCTGAAACCAGAGGTCTCATCACGTCTGTGCGGGTGAACAAGCCTCCTTAAAACCCTCTGTAAGTCTCCCTCCAGATTTATGGCAGGACTATAGGTTTTAGAATGAGGGAGACCAAATCTATTGTTTATAGTAAGAGACTGTTGTTGTTATAATGGAGTCGCAAATTTTTTCTACAAGCTTCCCTCAAATGTATGCAAGCATGTACAGTAGGTCACAGATGCACCCTTACAAAAAAAAAAGGCATTTTTAATCATTTCCTAGAAATTTGACACGCAACTTTTTACAGGCGAGTTCTCCTTCTCAAAATAGAAAAGAAATGGAGTCAAAACTAAATACATATTGAGCCAATGTAAAGAGGATAGACATAAGAATTATTAGCCTGGGCCCAGACCAGAGACTCCACCCACTCTACTGAGTGGACTTGCCTGTCTTGGTTTGGCATTGCGTTTTTAAACTGAGCAAGAAAAGCAAAAAACACACAGAGACTGCTTCAGTGCAAACAGCAACAACATCACAGACTTTCAGTGCAGAACAAACAGACTGGAGGCATCAACCCTGCCCACAGCAAACAGACTGTACAACAACAAGTCAAATGGAGAGCTAAAGTGTGTGGGTGTGTGCTCTATGTTGTGTGTTGCCAGTATGTAGACTGGTTTCCATCACAGTGTGAAGCAGATCTTTTGAAAGTTTGCAAAAAAAGAAATGCTAATTTCCATCAAGTGGTTGGAGCGGATAAACCTTGGTAGTTTTGTTGGAAGACGGCGGTAAAGGCAATGCATAATAACATGGCTGTAATAAAATGTAGGAGAAGTAGAGGTTACAAAAAAAACCAAAACAAGTAGTCCCCCTGGCAACAGATTTGTTCTGTAAATTCTGATGCAATTCAGTGTATACTGTGAGCACGAATCAAATAGACTTAAACAAACTCTGAGACAGTTGAGGAACGGAGGCAGCGCACTGAATAACCGTTTCCTGTATCGGCGACTCATAAGTTTCGCCACTGTCCCGCCCCTTTGGGAGACCAGAAGCAGTCTTCACTCTATTCATTCTTATGGGAGAAGTAAACATAATCACAGATTATGACCAATTCTTTAACCCCATTGTCGTCAAAGTACATATTGGACCCATTTTTCACAAAACACGTCTTCCAAACATTCTGCCACTAAACTTTGTTACATCCCCACTCTTAGGCGGCCTTGTGGGACAAACATCACTGAACAACTGAACAACACAGCCATAACAACACTGGCATGTTTCAGACAGAAAATTTGACAAAATTAACTTTGGTTGAGACCCATCTCTGTCTCAGCAACACTCTCTCACTTCCAGACAAGATGGTGGGAGAAATGACCCCACCCACAAAGGCAACAGGAAGTTTATACCATTTCACTCCACTGGCGCATCATGTAGTGCGGTATCTTCTGTTACAGTATCACTTCCACCTAGTTGGTGCCACTACTTTCCACATAGGAAAACAAGGGCAAAGCCAGCACAGACAGTTTCATCATTGATCGTGTGTGGGCAGCTTCAGAGCTCAAAGAACCCTGCAAAAGAGACAATACTTCACGGTATACTTGTGCCAAAATCCCTACCTATTTATTATATATAGCCCCACAACAAAGACTAATGTTTATGGCCTATACTGGATTCAAATTTTCTATGGCACATTCACTATTTTCTGTTTACTATACCAAAAAAAACCCAAAACAAAACATGTTTTACACCTCAGAGTGATAATGCAAACCTAACAATGAGTCATAAATGTCCAACAATCCTGTTTTAGTGCCTACAGTTGACTACATACTGTACATAAGTAAAAGTGAGTGAGTGTTTTTGGGCAGCGCTTGTGTCACTGCACAACAGGCAGGAAGGAGACAGCAGATAACAAGCATCAACCAGCCTCATGCAGCATGCATCCATTTTTTAAATAGCCGTTATTTTCCCCAAGTACCCCGTCCTCACATGAATTATATATAAGATGTTTTGTTCAGCGATTCTCTTACATCACTATGATACCACAGCACTTTGGAAACAACAGCAGGAGTTTTTAAAGTTGATGTACCGAAAATGACCCATGGGCCTATAAACGACAGGACACTTGGATTTCTTATTTAGATGATATTATGGATTTAGATGCCTTGTTTTAAATAGATTTGAGCGATTTTACTTCAATATTGTTGTTGTTCAACAAAATAATCTTGTTGTGATTCTCACACAGTCATTTTTTTTTCAACGTGCATTAAGCCCTGCATGTTTAATTGGATGTGTTAATGTGTTTGGTGATACGCACCTGTGGCAGCAGGGTGGCGATTGAGTTGTGAGGCAGAGACACCAGTGAGCTCGTCAGAACAACAAGTAACATCTGTGTGCAATTACATCTGCGAGCGTTTCAGTAGCTGCTGCACTGTGCACTGCTTTCTGATGGCTAGAAAAAGCTTGTTTACACAGGATGGGCCTTTTCACTGAGGACATTGTGACATGTCGCAGTGGGAAAAGCACAAGCGTGAAATACATTAATGATGGCTGAATCACATCTCACTGCTTCACTCCCAGGGTCCTGGTGTCATTCACGCTGGCTCACTGTTGCACCATAATGAGTCAGATGGCCCCACATCAGAGGATAATCAGGCAGATTTCAGCTCTAATTTGACTGTTTTGAAAATTTCGGGGACATTTTCAGAACAGATAACCTGTCCAAATCATTCCGTAGGGTGAGTGTTCACAGACACGATCCAATGTTGCCGACTGAATGGGAGTCTTTCTTATTTTGAATTGCTCCTCTAAGTTTTGACTAATCATGGCATGTGTGTGCTCTTAAGATTAAAAAATTAAAAATCAAACTTAAAAAAAAAATCAAAAATTGAATATCAAACAAACGGGATTGTACTTTAAATAAAAGCATGTCATTTATTTGAGTAACTTCAACAATTAGAAAAAACACATTTTTAAAAATCATTTTGCAGTTTATACTCAGTGGGCATACATCTTTCAAGAAGGAGAAAGGCTGGCAGGAGCCAGAGGAGTCGTACAGCACTGAGGGTGAAACAGATACAGCTGAATGTTAAAGCATTAACACGCCCATGCAATTCTGCAGGACTGAGGCTACGCCCACAAGTATACAGATATTTTTTTTAAGTATTTTTTTTTCTATGTTAGCAAAAATAATCCTGCCCAAACCAGAGGTGTGATGAATATTTCTCTGTCCCCACATCAGAAAAGGTTGAAAACGTCCACAATGATGCAACAATAATGCAGCTCTCAAAATTGTCCCACTGTCTGCTAGTTTGACCAGGCCTGGTCCAGAATTGACGTTTGCAGTTTTCTTTCAACTGTTTATTGAATGGCAAATTAAAAACTATTGAGTGTGATTTATTTGCCTCCGTGCTGCAATATAATGACAGAAAGCTAGGTTTCCTTTGCAAAAAAACAGTTAAACCTAACAGTACCGCACAGATAAACTACGTCGTAGCCAGCCATCTTGGATTTATGGTACATGTGTAATACATATAACAACACAAGTACAAGTTGAAGTAATGGCGTCAGCTTTCCCCAAAACCTCAGTTTCAGCTGTCCCCACGAATACAGACAAAACTGAGTTTTTAAAAATGTCCACCGTAGAAGGCGTTTTCCCAAAACCTCTATTTCCAGTGACCCAAAACTGGATTGCGTGGAGGCAGGAGGCCAAAACGCAGAAAAAAAAAAACGATGTTTCAAAAAATATTCACATACATGTAGCCTAGTAAACCAGACCCATTCACTCTGCAAATTAATTTGCATAGTAAAAATGGTCTGGGAACTCCCCCATTCACGACTGTTTCCACCCATCCAAAGCCTGACGGACCATATATCTCATACAAGGTGGGCCTTATGTGATGACTCATTGAAGGGGCTGAAAACAGCAGCTCCGATCTGTGTACCCGGAAGCTGACATGAACTGTTGATAGCCTACAGGCACATTAGTGGTGTGGCTATTAACTTGAATTTTCCACAACCTGAAGATAATCACACAGATGTTGTTTTGTTGTGTTGTGAAACTAGCAATTTATGTCAGTTTTAGTGCTCTTGTCCGGTCAGATCTTGTCAGAACATTCCTTTTGTTTAATATTGCCTAGTTTTTAATAATGAGGGGGTTTTGGTTCACCTGAAATTCCACTCAAAACAAACATGGCGGTGGCTCAGCTGGAGTGCAAGGGAAAAGCCGAGGTACACAGCTCTGATTGTTTGTATGGTTGTATGTCTATCCAGTTGCGTCCTGCCGTGCTGAGGGAGAACTCCTCTCTAAACCGGGCGAGTACTCTTTAAAAAGCTTTTCTCTCAAAGAAGCTGACAACAGGCAGAATTTTTAAATAGAGGGGCTGGGTTGGTTTTGTTCACATTAAAACAGAAACAAAACTTTTTCAAAATCTGAAATTCACATCGATCTGCTCTAACGTCCTGACTGAAGTAAGGTTTCACATCAAAAGTTGGATAAAAAAAAATCCAATGATGACACCATATGCAGACAATTGCAAAGCCTGTCATAACACCCTTCCATACGGGAAGAAGAAAATCTATAGAGTAGAGATGGTTGTGACAGTTCAGAAAATTAACAGCTGTGTGTTTCCATTGATTATGCCTTTGATGGCAAGCACAAAAGTCCATTCTTTACACGGCAGGTGTCTGCCTCTGTGCCTGTTTTCTCCAATACTGTCTGTTCTCTCGAGTACACCTCAAGGTCCAATCTCCAAGAGGACACAAGTATCGACTCATGTCTGAGTCTGACCTCGAATTATCCCCCAGTGCAGAAAAACCAACCTGTTCTCTGATTTTGCCTTAAAAGCCGTGCTTGAGTGCCTCTGCGGTTAGGTATATGTTTGGGTTTCACCTCTTTTCCAAAAGACATTTATTTGGGTTTTGCTTGTTTTGTGCGGGAGCCATTTCACTGAGCACTTTACTGGTGGCGACATCCCACAGGAGGCAATTACAGGCCTTTCTATTTCACAATTACTGTGATCATCCGTGTAGGATGGCACAGCTCAAGGAACAGCTGGGACGAATAAATCAAAGCTTCGAGAGCAGAGCAGGTGGAAACCGTACAGTGAAAGGAACTTCACTGTATTGTGTACTACAGATTGGGGGGGTTTGCTGTGCGGAGTGTTGCACAGGTGCAGGCATCACTCAGAGCCAAGAGGGTGTGAAATATGCAAGTCAGGAGATTTATTTGGTGTTGGTTAATGGAGGGAAGTTACTTTCCAGATTATTTCACACAGTAGAATTAAAAAGTTGCCCACCATTAATCCTGTTTATTTCACTTATCATTTACAGTATCAGTTCCAAACTTAAAGGATGTGAAGAAGTGTAATACAGAAGAATACTGATGGTTTAACGATGTTAAAGCCTCAAAAAGCTGCTATTTTTAATCACCTTTACAATTGTCTACTTCTGCCACCGCCCGAGTACAACAGAGCTGACTGTAATTTTGTGCTGCTCAAAGGACAGAAAAAATCCACTTGAAAAATTCAGTGGCTACATGTCTTTCGAGAAACAATGTCCTGGTTACTTTGAATAATCCACAGCTTCTCTCTGAATAGCTCTCATTGAACTACTTTCATCTGCTCAAAAGGTCCCTTTCAAAGCTGCCTAAATCAGTGTTAGTGCTAATGTTACATTTTCCCTTTACACATGAGGGATGCACTTCTGCACAAGTAATGCACATGCAATGTTTGGCTGTGGATCATGTGTTTGAGATGAGCATATTCACACATCGTCACTTCAGTAATCTTAGGTGAATTGGACAGCTGCGGATAGTTTCAGGCTTTCAAGATTGAAATACTGTCATTCCTCAGCAAACATTAAGATACTAACAGACTTCCTGTCATCGTTCCAAAATAGTTCAGAGTTTGGGATCATGTCAACATCCGTGACTTTATAATCTGTCATCTGGACGTCCTTGTCGATTATCCCAGCAAGGTCGAAATATGCCGCTACCACGACCCAGACAGCAAGAATAAATTATTTGTAAAAATAAAAACTAAACTAAAATATATATGTACAAACAGAATGTTGTCTGCATTAGAAGGCAATGTAAAGAAGCCAAATTAAAAAGACACCACTGGGATTCATATCCATAACCTTTAGTTGTCCAATTAAGCACTGCACCACCTCACTATTATTTAAGAGGGTAGATACTGTCCTTTATTAAAGGTGTGTAGGAAGATTGAACACAGGTGCCCTTGACACAACCAACACTTGACAAGACAAGTTGATCTTTTGGGTTAAGGTTGACTTAGGGACAATTAAAAAAATTACCAACTGGGTTTTTTTGTTTGGCAGTGGGCCAACCCAAAGCTGACCTAGCAGTTTTAATATGTAAAAAAGGGCTTTCATCTTTATGTGAAGTGGATGCCATGTGGCAGTATATCAAATAACTCGCCAATTAAATGTCTTTGTATTCATCTTAAAACATGTGCATTTGTTTTTATTTCATAGCAATAATATGATCATTTTTTCTGGTATGCAGGAGTGGGTCTGACTAGACCATTATTAGATGTGGAAACTATAACATCATCTAACCTTCGCTTCAGTATTTGGCATCCAGACTAAAACCATTTTTTGAAAAATGGTTCCGTGATTTTGAGCAACATTGATTGCAAACCAATTTGTGATTTGGCCAACAGAGACATGTAGGCCTTAATGTGCAGATTATATCCTAAATCTAATCTGGATTTTATCAGGTTGGGAGACGAGTGAGAATGGAGCCCCTGTGGAATGAGCCAGCTCTATTCTTCCACCATTTGTCCAACTACAGAAACAGCAGCTGATCCCATCCAAAGATGATCTTTTTTGAAATAGTGGCGTTCATTTTAGGTAAAATTACATGTTTCTCAAAGAAACATAATCACTGCCTCGCTTTTCACTAAAATCTGCAATTCCAACTGAAGGTGAACGGGTTCACACTGGATGAAAAAATGTCCACCTCATCTGTTTCTTTATTCTTTTGTAATGCAGAAGAGTAACAAGCACAAACCTTTCAGAGCCGGCATAATGAGGAGAGATACGGTCTTTGTGAACTTAAAGAGACTATTTCACAGTCTGAGCGTGAACCCGTTTGCCTTCACTTTTAATTAAATGACTACTTCATGAGCTGACTTTCACCTTTGTCAAGGGAATATTTTTTATGTGCGTTCAGGAGGCTGAAAGTTAGCTCCGAGCTTTCTGCGTGAAGCCAGTTAGCTTCCAGTTTACTGTTACTTATGCTACAGAGGTGAATGTTTGTGGTTTCCAGGAAACTTTGGTGAGTACTTTTATTCCTGAAGTCATTGATCCATGTACTGTATGTCAACAAGCATGAGTTTCCTGGCAGTAATGCTTAGGGGATGACCTTCTATTGCCCGCATAAGTGCTCAGATGCTCTGGGATGCTCCTTCGCCAGGTCTCTATTTCCCTCTTTTCCATTAGCGCTTAACCGCTTTCTGCACTAACCCATGTGTATGATCCACATGGGAGTTGTGGGACAGAAGAGCAAGCTTAAAGAATGATGATATACTACTGACATGTAATAGAAACACCCACCTTTGTGTATATACATACACACCCCATCTCTGCCAAAAATAGGGACTGTGGGCATTCAAATATTTAGATTCAGGCTTGCCGGAATATTTTTGCACACGCTCCCAACCCTGCTTCATTTTATTCGGTACACTTCCCCATTTATGAAAACAGCTCACTCCTGTGGACAATGAGTTACTTATAAATAAAACATAAATATAAAGTATGCAGACAGGGTTGAGAGCTCCAGTTATCGTCGGACTGAACGTTAGATTAAGCGGGACGCAGCTCTGAATGCAGGATATGGTTTTCAACATTGTTGCATCTAGTCATAATGTCGTGATTTAAAACAAAAGAAGTTCAAATTAGTCGCACGTTGATAAATGAAGTCAGATGAGCTTCTTCAAAGTAACAGGTAGACAGAAAAAGCTTTTAGGTTTTATGTGACAAAACAGATTTTGACAGCTTGATTTCTTCAATGTGGAAAATAAAATATAAAAAACTTGATATCAAACTCTTATTACTGTCAAAACTTTAGCAGTAAGATGTTTCGAGACCACATCAACTTATGAGACTTTTAAAAACAGTTACATTTGTCCAGCAATACCATAACTGCTTTTATTTAACACCAAGATGCAAAAAATGACTTCATCTCATGACCCTGCAAAAATAAAATTCTACCACCAAAAAGATTCACCTCTTGAAACACAGCACAATTTTTGTTATCACTGAAAAGAAAATGTCAGAAACATGGACATTTTACTACAAAGTGTACCTCTTGAATTTTAGTGCAATGTCAAGAAATCACCAGTTAACAACATCAATCTCACTTAAATCACACAACAAATCGTGCAAATTTCCTTGCATAAAAGTCAAGTCTCAAACAAGGGACAGGGCTATTGTCAACGTGAGCTATATTTTGTGATGCTTTGTGATGAAATTTTGTGTGGAAAGTTAAACAGGTCAAAAAGGGACCAGAATTGGAAACAAGGATACTAAAATATGAAGTGAAACATACTCACCACAGGGAGAAATAAATCTGTGCCTCCATTAGAGGCCTGTCGTATTTGCTGGTGTCCTCTGCAGTTGGGGGTTAAAAAAAAAGGCCTTTTTAACAAAAAACAAACAAACAAACAAAAAACGATACATAGTTGGTTTCTTTTCGAGATTTCCCTACAAAAATTAGTTTTGAGATTTATGGGATTAAGTCAGTTTATTCTTATGTTTATAATCTGTTGTCTAAACCAAGAATACAAATAAAACACGTCTTGTAAACATAGATTTTGTAAATTAAGGTCTATTTTTGGCAAAGCACTCTCTCAATAGTTTTCCATGTAATAGGTAAAAGGTAAAGGTGCTTTACTGGTCACATATGCAGCACACAGTGAAGTTTGGTCTCTGCATTTAACCCATCCCTGAGGAGCCTGAGGATCCCTGAGGAGCAAGGATACGATACTAACCTCAACAATATGTCATGTTCAATATTTTTATCTTTTATTTTAATTCATCTCATATAGACTAAAATAATTGTCTTACTTTTATATATTAATGTTTTACAGTCTCTTTACTCCCACACTCTCGGTTGAGTGTACTTTTGATTGAATTTTCTGTGTCAAATCATGTTAATTAACCACTGTTTTTAGATGTTTATTTCTCAGGGCAGCTTAGATGGTTAACCACACTTGTCTTTACTGAGCCCATCAGCCTGTTGCCAAAGTATTTGTATGGGTGTGGTTACCATTTCCAAACCATAGAGATTCAGTGAGACTTGTTTTCATACATTTGTGGATTAGACTCATCGTGCATTACTCTTCTCACTTACTTTAATTTCCAAAAGTCTTGGCGGATATGATGTGCATATCACTTTCTGATTTGAATCTGCTAGGAAATGTTATAATGGATGGAAAGTGCATATGAGATTTTACAGCAGGAGGAATCAGCAGCTATAGTAGCCGAGTGGGGGGCAGGGAGACCCAGGTTGCTTGACTTTATGCATGCCTGTCTTCCTCCATCAGGCTCATGTGAACAGCAGGCGCTTCACAGGATGTGTCATGTCATTATTTACCACCAGGGGCCAATGAACGGAGAGCAGAACAAAGCTTTATAAACTGTTTTCCCCTGTGCAAGGGAGGGAAGACCTGAAGTATCCATGTATATGTGTGTCTATGTGTGTGTGCGAACGTCTTTGTGCATTAGCCAGTGTGTACATGAGACACAGAGGGTGGGAGTGTGAGAGAGAGCTAAGGTGAGCAAATGAGCAAGCAAGAGAGAATTTGTGTATGTGAGCACTCAACATCCCTCCAAGGTATTTTTAGCATTGTTTTTCAACGTCTTCAGCAGAGTCTGTTTTCCAGTCTGAGTGAGGTACGGGTCTCTCATGCATTTTCCAATCACACGCCCCACTATGAAGACACACACTTAAAACACTCACAAACACACACACCCACACACACACACAAGAGCACTCAGTTGCTTCTGCTCTGATGGCTAACCTTCACAGGACTCCGATTGTCCCAAGCAATAAATCATATTTTCTTGCCACATCTGAAATATTCATTCCATGTTAATCAAGCTCTACATTTTAGATGCACCCACATGAAAACACACTCACACACACACTCAGCTGTGTGTGAGACAGAGTGAGACCCTGCACATCCATGTGGGAAACCGTGTAACCATTTACTAATGATGCCGTGATGTAGTTACCTCTCATATCTTTTAATATAGCACTCAGACTTGCTAATGCGCAACCAAATGGAACAAATGCTGCTAAGAATGGCAGGAAAGCCAGGTTGGACTCGCTGCATTATGGGTGTAGAGTGGTTTGTTTTTGTCAAATTAATTTTTTCCTTTTTTGGCAAACTAACTTTTAAAAAAATGCAAAATCACTCCCGTTCTTAAATGAATCTTTGCCAGCAAAACTGTGAGGGTTTAGGCTACCTAATGGTGCAGTAGGTGACTTCTGCTAACGAGTTAACGTTAGCTGTAGCATGAGACTGGCTGGGAAGCAACTCTGCTCCTGCCGCTTTTACCGGCTCTTATTTCATTCTTTGTCACGCTCACTTTTTACGTTCACCTTGAAAAGTTTCAGGAAAAATTACAAACTGGTCCATCTCAGCTCAAGCTTGAGCGACTGACGGTGTTGCTTGCAGTGTGGACCAGCCAATCAGGACAGAGAGTACAGAGAGCATCACTGATTGGACAAAGATAACGGGAGTGACAGGATTTTTATCAACCTTGAATACAGAGGCATGGCAAAACACAGAGATCTCACTGTACTCTCAGACCACATCACTTGCTGATAGCTGATTATGGGTATTATGACATTTTTTCCAAATAGAACACAAACATTTATTGATATTTACCCCAAAATTACCTACTGCAGCTTTAAGCAAAGTAGTGCTTTGATGTAAATGCTAACTCAAGCCTGCTCATGCACTTATGATGCTGACACTGATTCAGGTATTATGTCTCGCATGTTGGCATGTGAACATTTACTAAGCAGTTAACACAAAGCCTTGATATGGCTGCAAAGGTTGTCATTGTTTTTTCCAGAAAATTGGATCATAAATCCAAGTGATCGATTCAAAAAGAACGAAATCTGATCTGACAAGAGTTCGAGAGAAGCATTTCAGGGATCACCAAAGATATCATAAGTCATCCTAGCAGGAAGAGGCACTTCTGTACTATTTCTAGGCAATCCAGTTATTGAGACATATGAAGTAAACCACAAATGTGAGCCCAACATGGGGGCTAAAGGTAAAGTAAGGGAATGACAAACTGATGAATTATGATTGGATTTTACTTCAGTTCATATTAAACATCTGCTCAAAATGTGTTTTAAATCCATCCAATAGTGGCTGAAATATTTCAGTCATGACGAGGTGGATCGACCTGACAAAACTGGCTTTGGAAAACAGCAAAACTGTCTTAGGAAAAAATGAAACATTTACGTCTATTACAGGCTAACTTAAATCAATCAGATCATTAATATGATGTTGTAGAAGAGCTCGACTAGATGATCCAATTAGAGCATTTATGCTAACTTTTTCAGGAGTTGCCATTGTGGTTAAGTCAAAATGTTTTGTCTGAGAGACCCTCTACACAGACCCTTTTATTTTGTAGTTGGAAGACAACAGACATGGTGAAAACTTCCTGTCTTTCTTAAATACTAGTTAGGATAACCCATCATCATTTGTGTGAGGAACAATGAATGTTAGTGTGCAGATTTACTGATCCATCCCGACAGAGGTTAAATGTGTCTCAAAACCCTCTTCATACCAAATAAAATTTGGATTAAGAAGCTCTGAATCCTTTATTTTAGTGGCCTAAAAGTAATCAAATTTAATCATAGTTCAAAAGTACTGGAATCAGGATCCGTATTTCCCACTAGACAACCAATTACCTTAAAAATAGGGGCCATGACCTCAGTGTTCGCAGTAATTGGCACAGCTTTGATAACCAGTGATTGGAAAGGCAAATTAAACACTTGATGTGAAATGTCTCACTTCTCTCCTCATTCTGTCTTCTTCAAATGCAGGTTGACTAAAAGTGCCAAAATAAAAACATACTGTAACCTGTCTCCTGAATAATTCCTTCCCAGATCCCCGTAATGACGGGAGCCTTCATGGACTCCTCGCCCAATGACGACTACAGCGGCGAGCACTCACTCTTCAACTCGTCAGCCAGTGTCCATGCCGCTGCCTCGGCCGCCTCTGTGCACGGCCAGCAGGACGAGTCGCAGTCGATGTCCAGCGATGCCATTTGGCTCTGGATCGCCATCATCGCCACCATCGGAAACATCGTGGTGGTGGGCGTTGTCTATGCCTGCACTTTCTGATGAACATATGCTTACAAAGACAATCCTGCTCACCCACATACACACATCCTGCTTTTTACGGATCTCTGGACCCCTGGGTGAGACCACGCTTCATAGACAGACACACACACACTCTCTATGTCTCTCTCCCTTTCTCTGTCGCTCCCTTGCACTTGGCTCTTGGATCAATTTGGGCCCCTAAGGGTGAGGAAGTTGCGAGACAATGACATATAGACTATTGTATTTCTTTATTAGAGGAAAAGTTGGACTTGGCTGCATTTGTCGGGACTGCTACGAATGCAAGCTTGAAAAGAAGCTTTTGTGTACAACAGCTCTTTAGTTAGGAACAGAAACATCACCTCTGCACTCTCAAGCAGGAATCAGATCAGCTTTTTTTTTTTTCAACTTAAGTTTGTTTCCATGTTCCTCCTCAGACACCCTCACTTGTAATGCAAAGATGAGCAAAGATTAAATGGGGCTTAAGATTCGGGTTGATGTAGGCCATCTTAAATATCCTCCAGATAGTTGCCAAGCAATTTAGGGTGGTGCTGTTTAATTATGCGGCTGAATAGAGACGGTGAATGTTAAAACATTTAGAACATATTGGGAGCGTTTTCATGTTAGCACTGAGGCACGAGACGTTGGAGCTAATTTACGGCCTAATTTGTGGTTCAAACATTGTATAGGCACTGATCGTCAGTGCGTGTTTCTAAACATTTTTACTGACAGGAAACAAAGCATAAGGCAGTGGCCAGCATACAACTCATTTTGTTCACATTTAAAATCTAATAAAAAGGCTTTCTGCAATGTTAACTCAATTATACACAATGGATGATGACATTATAATGAGATGTGTAGTGTAAAACTAAGTTAGTCCCTTTGGAATCAGTGGTCTTATTGTCAAATATTTACCAGGGATTACTCGAAAATCTAATTGTATTGTCATGGTCTGTTCATTTGTGTTTAGATATTATCTACAGATGTTAACAAAATGCAATTAAAAGCACAAACTGAATTGCAAGATGATATAGCCTGCTTTTCTTACGGCACCTGATTTTTGTAGTGGTTTGTTTTCATGAAGTTCAGCTTGTAAAAGTATTTTTATCACTTGGTCAGAAGCAGAAGGTACAGGTTCCTAATATTACACACGTAAAAGATGATTATGGTAAATATACGTATCAAAAGTGATTTAACCTTGATGAGATCTCCGGTGAACCTTGTGATAAATGTGCACTATGTTAATGTGGGTGGGGAAAGGATGCTTTACTTTGAAATGCAGCTGTTAAATATAGGTTGAAGCTCTTCCTCTGAATTTCTCACTCTTCAGTAAATTAGTGTTGCCATGGAATCTGGAGGCAGCTGTTTCCATGGCAACTAATCCTCATTCTAATTTGGAACAACTTTATTGTGACACTCAGACATTAACCTGCAGCTACAGACGCAATTTATGTTTTGTTTTGTTTTGTTTTTCTGGAAGCGTTTTGTGATTGCTCCCACACAAAGAAATTCACTGCACTGTGTTTACACAAATCTTACATCTGCTAACCATTGCAGTTTTACTAATTATGTCTGCTTTGCTTACACTGTTTTTGAAAATAGCCAGCTATTTTAGGAGGAAGATAATAATTTGGTTCTTTCAAATGCTAATTACCAATCAGAGTAGTTTTTATTTACCTGACAAGTTGACTGATCCATGTACAGTATTTTAGACAAAGAGAGCAATAGAGAGAGTCTTTCTTTGGTAAACATGTATTTCTCCTGAGATTTAGAAGTTAATATAAATGTACTTTGGGTTAAAAGATATAAACCTGTCTTGTTACCACCATACATGTTCTAATGTTCATACACTGCGACTTACAATACTATCTTATGTATCAGTTGTATCCATGTAAGGAGAATTTCAGATACACAGTAGACTAATCTCTGTTATTCTAAGTGTACTTGTACAATGTTCAAAGAAGGACTTTGCAAGTCTGTTATTTTTAATAAATGGTTGATGTAGAAATATGTATTTAGACATGTTGTAAACCACATACACAATGCTCCTTTTGTAAAGACATATGCCAAATAAATTTCTGTATGAATGGCACACGTGTCAATAGTTCATCTAGACCCGGAATGATTTACTGGAAACATTGTTGGCAAGGTGTAAACTTCTTGCTTTGTGCACAGTGTGCAATCAGGCACGAAGGTGTCTTAGTTCCATCTTTTCTCTGCTTGAATCAACTGCCATTGCCCCTGGTGAGGCGGACCACTGACAGACATCGCTGCTGAGCCATCAGGTGAGATTGATGCGAAGCTTGGATGGCCCCATCTGTCATTTTGACACAAGCACAAGTTGTTTAGAAACCACAAGAACTCACTCTGTTGTGGACCCCTGCACCTCTCCATCTCTCTCTGTCTTCATACTCGTCTCACTGAACCAACAGACTGTGCAGGAAGTTGAGACTCTTAAAGAAAACATTATGATATTAGACACATTGTAGATGATCTTGTCTTCTTCGGGATAGGCAGTTTTTTTGAATATTTATCCTAGTTTGAAACCCGTGGGCTAGTCAGTATACTAGTAGCCATGTGAGGCTGTATGAGTGCACAGCAGTGCTTTGAGCAAACACCAACCTTACATCCTTACAAGGATAATGCTAGCATGCTGATGTTTAGGTATAATTTTTACCGTAGCAGCATTTAGTACCCAAACTTTTAGTACTAGGATCTGTTTTTAAGGCACTAAATGTTCCTTTAGCTTCTGCATATCCACTTTGCTCTAAAGAACCCAGGAATACTAGGGAAATTAATCGGCTGATATTTGAAACAGCATCAAATGTTTTTACACTACACTTTTGTGGCAACTATACAATACCAGCCAACACACTGTTTTATGTTAATCTATGACAACACAATGAACAAAAAACAAATTTGTTTGCAGCTGTAAATTTTAAAAAATGCTGCAAGTGCTAGACCAATGCAGTGGAAACATACAGTAGTGTTTTTTTTAGTCCCTGAAGAAAGTTCCTGAAGCTGAAACATGGCTCATATTTGCCATCTTAGTACGAACTGTTAGCACTACGTAACAACATATACTATAGGTAAGTAGGACTTAACACATAGCACCATGGAGGCTGTTGGCAATGTTAAAAATGTAGGCATGTCATCAAAAAAAATCAGAAGTACTAGACAGAAAAACTTTAAGAGATTGCCAAAGATTTTCGAGGGCCAGCGTCTGTACCGCATTTTCTGATAATCTGCTCATTAGATGCTGAGATTTTTCACAGAATAAGTAAAAATTTGACCTGCTAGTGGTGCTAGAGAACCAGACAGGGGATCAACAAAGCAACTCATCTTAATCTACTATGGAACATTCTGGCAATACATTTCAAGGTTGTCAAGCTATTTCATCAAAAGACAAAAATCTCAAACTACAGGAGGGAAGCTGGGGGTTGTTAGGACTTATCCACAGGGGATTGTGAGTGTTTCATATAGCTATCATACCACAGTCCTTGAGTCCTTCAAAGTGGTCCATTGAACAACCAAACAAACAAACAGGCAGTCGGAGACACACCACCAGCTTGTGCAGCCTTAACCTCACTATGTTCAAACAGTAGAAAAATATTTTGGAATTCATGGTTTAAGTCGATACGTTTGTCCTTTGAGTTTGAGATCCAGCAGAAGCCAGAATAACCATTTTTGGATGAGTAATTATGTGATTTAACTCTCTTAACACACTCAAAAGTTTGACTTACAGATGCCCATAGAATTACAGCTGCTATTTTAACTGTAACAATCACATTCAGGTTTGAGGTTGCAAATCCCTTTAATCCTCTAGAGAAGTGATGTCAAAAAGATTTAAGGATCACATTAGTTATTCCATGAAAGCATACTGCTCAACCTTTACACCACCTTACAGACTTTTAACACTGAAAATGCAGCTTAGTGTGGATCGCCTCTCTGCAGATTCGCCACAGGCGTTTTTGGTCCCCCTCAGCAAAGGGGATAGAGCTGGAAGTGAAGTCGGCTGCACATGATCTTCAAACAACCTTCACATTTTCACATGGCTGCTGCTTGTTGTGCCTTCCCTCTTTATCCGATCAAGCGATTCAAATGTGAAAAGTCCCAGGGGCCTCGGTACAGTCGCTGACTCCTGGAGGCAAGGGAGTCTCAAAATTTCCCTCAGAATGAGCAAGATGAAATGGATAACCATTGACCTTGCCTGGGCCAATATATGCTAATGCGAGGTAATTATTAGACTTTCCGATGGTGGTTTGAGAGAAATCTACAGTGGCTAAGACTTCATTTATATGGTCTATGCGAGATGAGGCTGGCTTTGTCTGTGAATAATAGATAATGTTGTTAATTTAAAGCAAGAATGAGATTAATCAGTCTGAGAGTCTGAAGGAGGGAGCGGGTGGAGCAAATGATGAGACAAAAAGAAAAATAAAGGAAAAGATGGCAAAGGAAAGGAAAGGGGAAAAAAAGGGGATCACATATACAGCATACATTGAAATTTGGTATCTGCATTTAGCTCATCCCTGGGCAGCAGTGGGCTGCCATAGCACAGTGCCCCAGGAACAACTCCAGATTCTGAGCCAGTACCTCGGTCAAGGTTACTGACTAGAGATAGACCTATATAAATGTTTTGATGGTGGGGGAAACCAGAGCACCTGGAGGAAACCCACGCAAACACGGGGAGGCCATGCAAACTCCACACAGAAAGGCCCTGCCCCAGCCAGGAATTGAACCCAGGACCTTCTTGCCATGAGGCAACAGTTAACCACTTACCCACCGTGCCCCTTGGAAAGGATGGGAAAGGAAAGACTGGGAATGGAAAAGTGGATGGGAAAGGGGTTAGGTAGTGAAAATGAAAGAAAAGCAAAAGAGAGGAAAGGAAATGATTGGAAAGGAAAGCAGGAGAATATGTAAAAACAGGACGATACAAGCAGAGGTAGTCCTGCTACTCCATTGCCCCCGAGTCTGTAATACTTCAGCCCATCTCCTGTCCAGTTGAGAGTGACAGCTCGGTGATAAGGTGCTGGGTATGCTAATACATGCCAAGCCGCTTGGACACATCTTGTCAAACTGTCACTTCAGAGCCACATGAGAAAATAGAATATGAGTCTATGCTTATCCAAAGCCTTTACAAAGGCTATACGTTACCATGTACTGTATATAATGTGTCACATAAATATGCCTGCAACAGCAAATTGGTATTTGTGACAAAGCAGTGCAACAGCAAAGGGAGAGGAAAGGACGTGTATTACAGTGTGAGTGTGTGCGTGGGTGTGTGAGGCAGTGAGTAATAGTGGAGCTTTTCAGTGTCATCAGGAACCTGTAAGTTGCTTCAGCACACACTTATCCATCAAAGAAGACAGAATCCTGCCAAAATTAAAAACATAAAACACAATACAACCAGACTAAAGCAGCACTGTATTCTCAGCTCCAAGTTTAAAGCTCCTCTTTTACATTAATATCATACTGATTATAGAATGATTAGAAAAACAATTGAGACAATCAATCATGGGACTATCTACTCAGAGGGCTGGCATCCAATTATCATTATTCTAAAACTCAGAGAATGAGGTCTTTTCCCTCCTCTATGTCTGTGAGGCCCAGCATTTAGCATTTATAAGCAGTACAAAAAAAATTAATACATGATTTATAAAATGCTACAAAATATGTTCCACTTAGATACAGCAGACTCCTGTATAAACAGATAATTCATGCCAATATAGTAAAAGTAGTAGAAATAATATAAAATATGTCTTCATAGAAGACATTAATTGTTTGCAAATACTTTTATCAAAGAAAAATTCAATTAGTTAATGCTTTCAATTTATGAGCTTACAACTGCATAAACCATTACAAAAATTTAACAGGGTTTAGAAATGTAGTGGTGGCCTAATGAAGGAAGCGAGCGAGTTTGTGACCGGAGAGTCGAACCCCTGACCAGCAATATTAATCTGGGTGGTGAAAGTGAAGGGATCTGCTGGTGCAAGGCACCTAATCCCATTTGCTCCAGTGGTGCTGCTCAGTGGCTGCAGTACTGTGCCACTGTACTGTACTGTCAGTACGTTTGCATGACCTTAAAGGAAATCGATTTATTGTGTTAGTCCAGCTAAAACGGGACTTTTTAAATGCATGTAAACATGTAAGTCTGACTGAAATCATACTAAATCGAATTTCTTAAAGTCGAGCTAACACACCCACATAATGCGATTGGAAGTCGAATTACTCCTGCATGTTCACGCCTCAACAGGATCCGTGCATGATCAATAGTCCCCTCTGCAGTCTTCGACCTGGAACCTCAACGGCTTGAATTTATGGAAGAGAGCTAGTACAAAAACAAAAATCCTGTAAGCATGAGGGAAAGCGTGCATTGAATTTGTGCCAAAGGTAAAGTGTAAATATGGAGTGTACAGCTTTAAAGTTGTCCATTTTTTCACTGTTTGACATGGATTGAAGGAGCCGCTTGCTAACTTGTTTGTAGCTTGCTTGGCTGACTGGAAGAAGGTCCAATTGCAACTAGCTGAACGGGGCATATCCCTGCCTACCGTAGTGGAGTTCAGCAATAAATCGATTCTCCCTCTGTGCTTGTGTACTGGGACAAGGACAGTAGTCTAATTAAATGGCCTAATCGAGCTATCACTGTAGCTTGTCTTAACTGTACGTGTAAACGTACTTTGTGGATGTTATTAAGACATCTCTGAAAAAGAGAGCTCGCTTTTGGTGGAACCCTCCCTGAATATATGGTTAAAAAAAAAGCTTAATAAGGAAGGTTAAGTTAAAGTATGACTTACGTTATATTAAAGGGCTGTGACCTATGACCATGTACACATTACTTAGCTTTGTGGAAGTTTTGACCAATCAAAATTACTTCCTTTTTCCATGTTCCTTGGAAGTATCCAAAAGCATTAGTATGAGTGGCTTCTGGAGCTGGATAGAAATATGCAAACAAACTCCTGCAGACTCTTTAACCTCCAAAAATACAAACGCGCATTAGGCAAATGTTTTAAGATGGGGAGGAGGTATCTTAAACCGGGAGTGGCTGTGAGTCAGAAACCTTTTCCCTTCAGAGTATACCATTGAAAAGTTGCGAATAAAAGCATCATATAAGTTAAACAGTGTGCAGAATGTTGCTTACAAGTTTTGAGCCACCTGTCCCACTTGCATGCAACAATCTGATTAAACAGAGGTGCAAATTGTTCTTTTGTTCATGCCTGACTGGGCAAACCTTCCCAAAATCGAGCTGGTCCATTCGATAATTTTACAGCTTACTTTCCCGTCTCACTTAATACATTAGGAAAAAATCCAAACAACTTACTTATTTAGAGACAAGATGTCGTTTTTCTTGGTCTTCAAAGAGATTTGATGGGCAGTCAGGAAGTTAGGACATGGGTCTGGAGGTGCAGCAGGGATTTGCAGTCAAAAGTTTAATGGCTGTCCCCAGGTGAATGAGCTCATGGCAGCAGACCACAGTAGTTGGAGGATAATGGAGCTCCATCAGTTTGCTGTGGGTTAATTGTTAACAGGATTATATTGTCATCAGGGTCAGTAATGGGCTTTTAGTCACAGTGTTTCCTGCTTGAGATCTCTTTCCAGAGTGCTTGTTCTCATCAGATCAACAGTCTGCCTTCACTCCACCAAATATTTGTCTGATTAAAAGAGGCACTGATATAGCGTAAGGCATCAGAGCATGATATGAATCATGCTGCTTTTGCATCGTCTGTAATCGGCTCTGACGTTGTTTTGATGGTATCTGCTTGAGAGCGCACGCAGGCAGAGTTTACTCTCTGATCCGATGACTGTATGAGTAACTGACAGCTGTCATCACAATGGCAGGAATTCTGACAAACTGGCATCGTGTTATTTCCACTGGATCCCAAGAAGAGCAATTCATTTGCAGCGTAAGCAAGGCTCTGACTACAGAGGTTTAAGGCTGATTTAACACCTTCCCCAACAATCTGAGAAATGTGCTCTGGGATCTTGGTTGGTAGTGACGTTCAACCAGATTATCTTGTAATGTGAGCTGTTCAGAACCAGTTTTAACCTCAAGATGCTGTCCTTTAACATGTAGAATTTTAAACGTAAATCATTGTGTCATAGCTCTTCAAGCAGGACCACAACAGCCAATTACAGACATCCCAAAAAAGCTGAGGGTATAGATGTAGCCCTTTAGACTTACACTGCCTCATACTATCGCTGACAGATTAAAACTGACAGTAAAATTCTCACCTCCACTTCTTCCTCAATAAATGCACAACCTGTGTTGTCATGTCTTTGCAACCATTCTCTCACTTAGACTTGTTGATTTTTCATTTTCCTTTTTTGCTCACTGCAAACCAAAGCTAAAGCAAACTGTCGCCCCACATCAGTCTGTTTACATCTGATCACCTGTGAGGTGGCACAATAACATTAATATTGTATTGTAATGGGTGACACAACCAATATTTTCAAATCTTTTTAGGTGTTAATGCTTGAAATAGAGAGGAAAACACCTGTAATATTACCACTTTTCCTATGATGCATCCAGGATAATTCTAAATCAGTTAGGATTTACCTGTAGTTTGAGCCCTGCTTTACTCAGTCCATACGCACATTGGAGATCAGTGTGCATGGGTCAATACAAGAAAATAATGACAGCAATGAAAAATAAACATTTCATTGAGTCTTATTATGAATTACTGAGTATAAAGCATAAAGCAGGCATTTGAAATGACTATTGTTCGTATTTATTAATAGATAGGAGAAGGATTGAAGAACTTAGTAATGGTTTGTTCTCTTGTGGGACAGATTATAACCTCCGACCTTAGGGCATTACAATAAATTAGCTGGACACAACAAGGTCAGATTTGCTTATCTTTTCTTTTGCTTTTTGAGACATTTGTTTTTCCTACAGGGAGCACAAGTCTCATTGCTGGACATCAGATTTTCACATTACAGTGTGTGCTTGTCTTGTCCTTCAACAGAAAATCAGAAACAAAATCAGAAAAATACAAAAGACTTCCAATGAATGATTAAAAAAAAACAAAATAGTATCATGTACAGGAAAAAAGGAAGCTTTCACATGAAAGGCCCGGTGTATAGGATTTAGTGGCATCTAGTGGTAAAGTTGCAGATTGCACGGGACTGTATTGTCCTCTGTCAGCTTTTTCTCCCTTTCCAAGTGCGTAGGAGGACCTACAGTGAAACCTGCGAAATGCTCTCTTTAGAGCCAGTGTTCGGTTTCTGTCACATTACAGGTGAAGTCTGTTGGTGTGGTGGTCTTTTTATGGGTTTCGGCTGCCTTCCTTAGTTCAGAGGAGACCTGCAGTCCTAATGCACTCCAATAAAACAATCACTGTCTGGCTTGGTTCAAACAGAAGTTTTATTACACTCTCGATGGTGCAGTGTCCACAACAAAGCATGAGCAAAATTAGGCCTAGGCTATACTGTAGCATGTAAATGAAAAAAGAGAGCGGTCCAAAAACAATATGGCTCTCCCCTGT
>JAQLOL010000007.1:11503232-11520020 GCA_029783665.1 Naso thynnoides | reverse complement strand
TTGATCCTGATGCAGCGCTGCTGCTCATCAGTCAAAGGTTTTTTGTTCTGTATCTTGCGTCTCCTACCTGCTGCAGGTATGAGGCCAGCCTGCTGTTCAGCTGCTGCATGCTGAGTTTCTCTGAGGTCAAACAGAAGCTCCTGCTGCCGTCTGGAGCCGCAGCAGCAGCTGTGCTGTAATGCACCGAGCCTCCATGGTGAACTCGGTAACCCAAAGCTGCCTGGATCGCTCCGCTTGCACGAAGAACCTGCCACGGCGTCATCCTCACGCTCACTTGTGTTCAGTTTTTGATGTCTGAGTAGACACAGATGCGCTGCTCCTTTACAGGGTCATTTCCTGCAGAAAGTTTGATTTGAATGCAGTTTGTTGTGTATTAATGTGCAGCTACATGTCTGCTGTCTCATCTCCCCGCTGAGGATGTGAAGCCCTCAGGTGTCATGTTCAGTGTTTTCAGTAAAGGTGTGTCAGTGCTTGATGGAGCTCTAGTTCAATCTGCATTAACCTTTGCATCATGATATTTAGAACAGGTTTCAGCAGGATGGCAGCCCTACCCTCTCACAGTGTTTTAGTGA
The DNA here is from genome assembly GCA_029783665.1 of Naso thynnoides. NCBI lineage: Eukaryota > Metazoa > Chordata > Actinopteri > Acanthuriformes > Acanthuridae > Naso > Naso thynnoides. The sequence goes on along the minus strand of JAQLOL010000007.1, from coordinate 11,519,448 downwards.
AAAGTTCCAAAGGAAATCAGGACACAGCAGGTTTTCACTCGCTCTTCACATGTTGGGTCAGCTTTCTGCAACCTGAGAGCCAAATGACAACTTCTTAAAATATATTATTATATATTTAAATTCATCTGACATGAATGTATGAGCAACGGTTTAAACAGAAAAGTCTTACGTTACAATAACACAAGAAAAACCATTTTAATTTTTAAACACAAAACAAGCAGAACCTTATTGAAACTTTAGCATTTTTATGTTTTCTTGATCTTTGAACAATAACTAATCACTTGTAAATCTTTGTTTGACTCCTGTGTTGCTGCACTGCAGCTGCAAATGCAAAGTAAGAGGAAGAGGATTTATAAAGCCAAACTTAAACTTGCTTTAATGTTATCTTGCTTTTTAAAGAATAATGAAAAAAAAGCTTATTCTCATATGGCATCAAAAGTCAGAACCTGCTCAATCAAAACAAAACTTCATAAAGAAATCCTGTATTTCTTTTTTTTCTGCTCTTTACACAAAAACTTATAAATCTCTCTTCAATGTTTCTGTGCTGCTGCAGAGAAGGAAAGCTTGTGTGTTTGAATTTCATGACCGCTTTGTGTTTGTATTATTATATATTAACCCAAGACAACAAGATCTTCAGGTCCCAGTGATAGCAGCAGTGGTCTCAGATACATAAAATAAGCGAAATTTAAGTATAAGTCTTTAAATTTTTTATACATAAAAACTAAATGATAAGTAAATTTTGCTGACAGCTCTTTAAATATGTTTTTAAAGTAAGACTTGTGACAGAACATACGATAAACTTTTATTTGCAGCAGCAGCAATATGAAAATATGAATTAGAGAACAAGGCCAAAAACTATTTTCTATTAACAGAAGTATAAACAATAATAAATACAACTAGAAAAAAATATATCCCCCCCCTCCGATCAGCCTGGCCTGGCAGGCCACGCCATGAAACAGTGCGTCCAAACTTTTGATCATGTAAAAATGCCCAAGGGCCGACGGTTCCCCCTGACATTTTCTTTCAGCAATCAAAGGTAAAAGATTTGCCACGTTTAGTGATTAGTTTTATTTGACTCACAGGCCAATGTGAAAAAACGCTGTTATGGGGCCAAGACAGCTTCAAGATGTTTTCTGTTTCTCAGCACTCCCCGGTGGCTTGTCGTATGCATTAGCATGTTTTGTCAGGTAAAGTCTCTGTGGCGGCCTTTCTGTGGGTTCAGGCGCCTTCCTTAGTTCAGAGGAGACCTGCGGTCCTGACACGCTCCAATAAAACAATCACTGTCTGGCTCGGATCGAACAGAGGTTTTATTATACTCTCGATGGTGCAGTGTCCACAACAAAACATGAGCACAATCAGGCCTAGGCTATACTGCAGCATGTAAACGAAAAAAAAAGAGGATCAGAATCAGAAATCAGAAAAATCTTTATTGTCTGCTGCAAAAGAAAGCAGTGGAAATTCGTGGGTGTGAGGGGTCATGCATGATAGTGGTGGCCTTACGTCTGACTGCCTGTGTGTGGAGGTCTGACAGGGAGGATTGTGCGGTGCCTGTTATTTTGCTTGCGTGTTTGATGATGCGTGACAGTTTGGTTTTGTCCTTGACAGAAAGAAAGAAAAGTGTACCAGGATGAGATGTTGTGAGTTAGAACTGACTTTGCTCACATTAAAACTCCTCAATTTCCTCAGCAGAAAAAGCCGTTGTTGTGCCTTTTTGTAGGCTTGTTCAGCATGGACAGAGAAGGACAGTGTTCTGTCCACCTCAATGCCCAGATACCTGAAAGCCTCCACCTGTTCCACCTCCTGACCTCTGATCATCAGTGGCTGCAGTAGCAGGTGGGTGGCGCCACCAGGTGTCACTCTCCTGCAGCAGCACGGCTCCTTTGTCTTAGAGATGTTTAGCTCTAAGAAGCTTTCCTCTATGACAGAGACAAGTGAGTCCACCTGTTGGCTGTATGCTGTCAGGCTGTTAGCGTCCGTCAGGTGAGCCAGAGCGGTCCAAAAACAATACGGCTCTCCCCTGTCTCATCAGCTGTCTCATCAGCTGTCTCATCAGCTACACCTGTCCCTCGCTCCTCTATATGTCATTTCCTGGGAGGAGGACCTCATCATATAAAAATGTACACATTTAAACTAAAACATTAACCTATTTCATTGTCCATAACGCAGTATTATTAAAAACAACAATAATCAAACAAAATATGCAGAAATGGCTCTAATAGTTGGATTCTCCTAAAATATAAAATATAGACCTATACAGAAGTTATAGTGCTCAATCATCATTTCTGGTCCACTATATATGTGTGGTGGTGACTGTGTATGCAGACACACTGCCCTCTGCCTGTATTTTGATGCATGTCTCAGGAGCTGCTTGGAAAGTTTCTGGGTGGTGAGGGGGTGCGTTTCCCCCAGTCAGTGACAGCATGCAGGTGAGGTTGAGAGCACAACGGAGCACTGCTACTGAATGCTGTTCAGACCAGAGAAAGTTACAGATATGAACATAGTGGTGAGGAAAGGGAAACATAGTGATATAGTGATAGTGATTTACCCTTGTGGATAAAGCTGGCTTCAGAACGAGAGTGAATCTCAGTTTGACCTTCATCCACTTCAGAGCTGAGGAGAAGCTGTTGATGAAGAGTGATGAATGAATGGCAAGCAAAGAGTTGACCAGCTTTATGTTGGACAGGTAGGTGCTGAAAACCACAGGGGTTAGGTTGTTAGTTTGTAATAGTTCAACATAGCTTGCAATGAAACATTAGGTAAGCTCTACAGTACATGTAGTGCACGCTAAGTTACGATATTTCTGGTGTGTTGAGCCAGAAGGAAGGGCTAAATTTGAATGTTGTGTTCAACAAACAAATCCTACAAACTCTGCTTTCAAAGGAAAGATGCACGTTTTGGGGGGATTAGCCTATCATCCACAATCCCTGTGTAAGACAAGAACATAGATGCCTTTACCATCTGTGCGTTGAGTAGGTCACCAAATAGCTGCCTCGCGCAGGCAGTTTTACACGTTCAATGGAAGTAGTGGGGGTACACTATTACCGTTCTCTAAAGCCCCTGAAACACATCTGAAAATCTCAACACGCTCCATCCACATGCTGTGACCATAAGGTGCCTGCCACATTCACGACTGTATGGTCTGAGTGGTCACAGTGCTGTAACCAAGGCGCTGTGAACCGGGCGCTGTGTAATTACGCCCAGAAAAGTAGTTCTTTGGTACTTGCACACACAGTAACGATGTGTCTGTCGTGTAGTTAATGTGCAGATGACAACATGTAAATGGAACATAATGGAGATTATTTAGGTGTGTTTTAGGGGTTTCAGAGGGCGGTAATGGTGTATCTCTACTACTTCCATTAAATGTGCAAAACTGCCAGCAAGAGGCGGCTGCCTAGCGACCAACTGAGCGCACAGAGAAGGGCACGTTCTTCTCTTACATTGGGTTTGTGGATGATAGGCTAAACCCCCTAAAACATGCAGTTTTCCTTTAAGATAAAAAATGCTATCATGGAACCATTTCACCAAGGCAAGTAGGACACAACCATAATTAGACCTCAAGTCCTGAAGAAGAGACAAAAGGGCGAGGTCAGACTTTCGCAAGATTGCTGCCTCCATGAGAAATCCAGCTGTCTGTTTTCATAAATAAAAAGCAGATTGGACCGGACACAACGATGGGGGAAGCTTGTATGTGAGTCATTGGTGATCTGCTGTTAGCTTGAAAATCTAAAACGCAACATGAAACACTGCTCAGGTATTTTAAAAATAAATTTGCTCAGACTGCTTATGAAGCTGCATCTTCCTAAAGCCGAAGAGAAATTAGCGAATAACAGAGAAAATAAAGAGTTAAGCATCCTCCACAGCTTTACTAGTTTGGTTAGCAAACTGTAAATAGTTTAATTTGCCATCAATTGGTAACATATAAGAGGGAAGATAGGGTGGCGAGAGAAGGATTTTAGGTGGGCTGTTGCCATGGCAACAACAGGCTATAATGGATTTGGACAGCACCTTTGGCTTGTCACAGCCATTTCTGGATGTCAATTTTAGCTTCTCTCGGGTTTTCTTTTTTCCACCTTTCTCTCTTGCCCGCAAACACGTCCTGTAATGATGCTGCTCATCTTAAATGCATGTCTGACTGGCTAGTATCCTCTGATAAGGAGCTCACAGAGCTGCACCTACAGCTAATATCAGAACGATTATAAGATGATAATCCCTGTAGACAGAATCGTTTGTGATGCCATACTAATACCAAAATCCTGCCAAAAAAGGAATAATGATGTGTATCCTCAGTAACATTCAACTTTTAATTTCCCCCCAAAACAGAGCCGTAATTGAAAGATTTCTACAGATCAATTTAGCCCAGTTGTCATTTGTTAGGACACAATAGGTACGCAGAGGTCGCATGCAATCCTTTTCTGCATTACTTTCCTGTCTAGCCCCAGTCTCACTGGGGTAGCAAACAGTGTGCCAGTTGTGACAGGGAGCAAAGTCTTAAATGCAATCTCCACCAACCCCTGATGCTGCAGCAGCCCCAGTGAAAATGCTTCATTACTGTTACTCCATGATGGGAGCTCAGCACCAGCCGTCATCCAAAAGGCAGGATCCCCATGCTTTTGATTTAGTACCGCTGCTGAGTGGATGACTGTGTGTGTCTCTCTCACACACTCTACTGTGAGGCAGGACAGACAAAGTATCAGTCTCTTCCTGTCATCTTATATGGAAAACATGCTTAGAAAGAGAACAAATTGTATTTGGCACCTGCCCACCTGTGCCATGAGCCATGTTTCTTACACAGGAAGCTTATGAATATCGTTGTCATCTTTTTTTAATGTAACCTGTGTTTATATCAAGTTAACAGAAAACAGATTTGCACATTGGATGCGCTGTTTACCACTCAGAGGAAGTCTTTTTTAAAATTCTGATGTGTAACAAAATGTGTCTATGTGCTGGTAGCTCTGTGAGGCTCATTGGCGGATCGCTAAAGTCAGTAGGACTCTATCCTCGTGGGCTCAGAAATGTCCTCTTCAGAAATTTCTCAGGAAGTACAAGCAGAGTCATGGGAATAAGCTTTTCATCCCATTGCAGACCACCGCTCTGTCACAACAATTAAATATCAGCATGCAGAACATGCAGCTTGTCACCATGGAGACTGACATGTATCACTCCAGTTTGCCTGACGCACCCATTGGCAGATACAGTGGAGTCTCCCCTACATGGTTGCACAGCCAAGATTAAAGTGGAAACCACTCCCAGGGGCTAATGTGGGATCCATTGAGCAGGGAGCGAGACAAGTAAAGGAGACAGACAGATGCACAGGCTGACAGAAAATGACAGGATGATTGAAAAGAGCAAAAATGCAAGAGAATGGGGAGGAAAAGGATCAGGATTAGCAGTGGAAACGTCCGTCCATTTCTCTGTGTGGTGATGAATGTCTGACAGGTGTTCTCTGAGAGCAGAGAAGAGATTGATCGATGTTGATCTTTGTCGTCTCTAGTTCACTCTGAAACATCGAAAAGTGTACCAGGGACAAGAGTGTAGGTTTGGTTCAACATCGTAGAGGACATACTTTAAGTGAGGTCTTCCTCCAAGAAATCTTTAGCACGACACACTTCATTGCCTGCACTGTGGGGAAATATCATGCACCAAATGCAACTTTTCTGAGTCAATTAATGGTGGAAATGTCTTAATTTATGTAGAGGGAAATAGAAAACAAAAGTCTTTTATTTCAAGAAACAATCTCTTTGAATGTGCATATGGCACTTATTTACATCACTGATAAATCAGCTCATTTTAATTAATATATTGATATGTACTTTGATAGCATATGTGTGATTCTGCTCATGCTTAAAATTTTCACAATAAAACACATCCCACGTATCTGTGTTCAGGATGGTTTTTCAGAAATGATGTAAATTTCAACTATGTAATTGAAACTATGTGAAGACAACAATAAAACACATTCTGGTCAAAATTGATTAAACAATCAATCTATTAGAGAATAAACCTGTTTTTTTTTTAAAATGGAAAAACAAAAACTTTCATCTCCAAAGTTTGAAAAACACAAGTCACATCATTGAGCGATAATATTTAGCAAAGCTGTCATATTCTTGCACTTTTGAAAGTAGATCAGTGTTTTATGTTATTGGTGTGATATTGCTCAACACTGTGAACCATAAGCTAAAAATACCAAAAAGGAACTTGAAGCTCACTAGGTTTTGGGAAGTTTTGAGAAATAAACCCATATATAAGATGTCCTCTTCCTTTTTCCCTCTGGCTCCTCAGTGGTTAATGACCTTGCATATTAGTCAGCATGGTTAACGTATTATTAGTTTCTTTACAAATTTCTCTTGGTCCATTAGTAGAATGACATTTAATAAGTTTCCACTGATTTGTATATTTAGTTCATTTCTTCACTAAAAAAGCACCATTAATATGTTGTTACAAGTAAAACTCATTCAAAATCCAATGCATTCAACATTTTGCTGAAGTAAAAAAAAAAAGTGTTACAATCAAAACTTAAATAAATCATCAATATTTTACATATTTACAGTGAAGAATGGCTTATGTTAGTGGCACAATTATAATTTGTTTCATTTCATAACTGATAACTATAACTGAACTTTTATTTATGGACCTGTGATTGACTTCATTATTTTCATTTTCTGCTACTTCAAACTTCTCTCCCATGCGTGTTCTAATCTAAATGTGTGTTTTCAGCAGCGCGGGGTGGCTCTCCTCCCTCTAGTATCTTGTTTATATGATGTCTGAGGCTTAGAACATTTTGTGTTTCATCCAGGAGAGGGCGCCATATCTGATCATTTCCCATAGCATTCTGAGATGATAGGAGCTCAAACAAGCAACCTGACTACAGTTTTCAGCATTTTAAATACAAATACTTTTATAAATGATGATGTTTTCACATATTGAAAGTGTGAAATGTTTGGACAATATTACAAATTTTTATCTCATTGTTTCATATCACTGTTACCATTTTCATTGTTGTTTCATGGCATCAGGTTTTTTATTTATTTAGTTTTATTTTTATTTATTTAATGTTTAAATTTTATTTATTTATGTATTTTTTTAGATTGACATGATGATTTTCAAGGATATAGAGGAGACATGTTTGTGAAGTGTCGCAGCAATCCTCCGTGCTTGTTTCACCAAAAGGCTTTGACAGTATGGTGATACTCAAAGTCATCTCTTCTGTGCCTCTGAGGCAACATTGGCGGTGAAGTCTGTCAGCTGGAATCAGAGTAAAAAAAGAAAAACTCCTCAGCCGTTTATGACAAAACATGTCTGCATCTGTTTGCACTTCATCTTTTATTCTTTTAATGGTGGAGAATCTAAAAACTATTAAAAGCAAAATGTTTTTGTCATTTTTTTTTTAAAAAAAACAACAACAAAATTTTGTTTCTGTCATATTTTACACTGGGGATTTAATTTCAAATGTTTTTAAAGAAAATGTTTAAAGACAGGTTGTTGGGCAAAGCGATTTATTTAAGTGGTTTTATACTCCAAACAAACTTTCTGTAATTTGTCTGATTCATTGCATTTTTTTTGCAATTGTACTGACAGACCTTGGCAAAATGGATGCTTACTTAAGAATGAGTCATGCTGGAGTCATTTTTTTGTTTGTTTTTTTTAAGATATTTTGGGGGGCTTTTTGTGCCTCTATCCCTTGGACAGGACAGCTGAAGAGTCATGTCATGCAGCAAAGGGCCACAGATGGAATCAAACCCGGGTCTGCTGCAGTGAGGACATAGCTGGAATCTTAACCACGATTGGCTAACCTGTGAGCTGCTGAAAGATCAAATATTCACTCAGTCAAGTGGCTTTATCCCCCATAGTTTATCTCTCACTCAGTTCCTCTTTAAACTGTTGACAACACAGCCAGAAATGCAAGCGTGGTCACTGTGCATAAACACATTTTATTCACCATAAATGGCAGATTTCCTGGGGTAAGCCAAAATGTTATTTATTTGTCCCGATGTTCAAATCGCAAAATGAAAACAAAACTAAGTTTCAGATGACAGCCGTCTGCACAGTGGCTACCCAGAGGCAGGTGACTCAGTGTCTTGCATAATGTCTTGTGAAACAAAAAGGGGAAGTGAAATTAAATCCTATTTTTACTACATCATGTTTCATTTGCTCACTTTCCGTCGCCTTTTATTTCTTAGCAACTAGAGAGCAAAATATGAGGGAAGGAATGAATCACCTTTCAAAACCCCATTTTATCTCCCCTGTACAGAGACAATTGATTTAACAGTTTCTGGCTCTGTAACAGTAAAAACAGCAATATTATGCGGTCTGTATATCCTCAGCCAGGAAGAGCTTAACATCCAGACTTACAATATTAAAAGCAAAGGTTGAATATGACTTTGATTTATGAAGAAATAGCTGTGTGTTCCACAGCTGCTGGTCTAAGTTGCATTAGTGGTATCATGCAGTGCACGTTGCATTAGTGGTTTCATACAGAGTCGAGGCCTGGAGCTACTCCCAGTACCAAACCCTTGGGCTGGTTTGATTTCATTCCTTATGAGCTCGCACTCTGTCCTTTCAAAGGCCCTCATTCTAATAGACAGCTGTGAAAACAATATATAAACCACACGAGCGGAGCTGCATGTGTTGTCTAAAACCTGCGAGGAGTTACGAAACGGGTAATGTGGGCTTGGTCAGCGCAGACTAATGGAGTTCACCACCTGGAAAAAAACTTCAGGGACAGGCAGAAGGAGACAGGAAATGAGCTGAGGATTTTGAAAGAGGAGCGCAGACCCGGCCGCCTCCTCATCCAGACGTTTTTTATGTACCTCATTACACACCACTGACAAATCACTAACAGGAACAGACAGAGGTGTGGTCTGTTCTTATAATTTCTCAAAGGCTTTTCTTACAGTTTGCTGTGATAAATTAATCCAAAGTCAAGGGTCTATGAACTTGTGAAGGTTTGGCTCAGGGGAGATTTGGTGAGGTTTTCAGATGACCACCATTGTTGCCTACACAATTTCATGGCATTGTGTTTGCGGTGCTTGTTTCATTGGAAAACTACATTTTAAGAAACTAAAAGCAACTTTTTCCTGGAACAATGTGTTTGCTTTCCAGGACAAACCACAGACCTTACTGTCAACACATTTACTGTATTTTTTTCCAGTTAATAATACAATACAATAGAAACATCTATCACCATTTTCATTAAGTTTAGTTCCCCACCACACAACAATATACTGCAGGAGGAAATAGCAACATGCAGATCACACACCTCAGTAAAACTTCTTGAATTAATGTTTTCATTGGCTGTGTTTTAGTATTGGCACTAAAACGCTGGCGAAACCTTGGAGAGTATGGGCCGAGAGATTATTTCTGAGAGGCAACATTGCAAATTCTTCTGTAAAAACAACATCATAAATAAAACTGTTTCCTGAGAGGAAAAGGGGTTGCCTATCCTTAACCCAACAGCTTGAGCAATTCATTTTGTGACTCAAACAGTTATCAGAAGTACATTAATCATACTTTCAAAAGGCTAAAATAATGATTACAGCAGTTGTTTGTGTGAATATTTTAACATGTTCCTCAAGTCTACTTCGCCTTTTTGCCTCAGTTAAATGTTTTGCACTTTGTCATTTAGAACAGCTGACACAGCCACTCACAGTTTTCATTGCATAAATTACACCCAGCTCTCATTTCGATATGGCCTCAGATGTTTGAGGGGAAAAAAAACAAAATCTGAGTATTTTAAACTCCACAAAGACAGCTTTTATGTTCATTTTGTGAATGTGAGGTACTTCATTGATGTAGAGCTTACAAATACGAGGAAAACAGGTCGTGGATCAATTGTTCTTCATGTGGAAAATAAGGCGCCCAGACCATTTATTTATGTCCCCAAAGCAGAGGTCCCGAAACCTTTTCAACCCAAGACCAAAAAGAGAAAGTATGTGTCTTCTTGGGACCCAAACTTACAAAAATCAATCATTAATACTGTTACAAACAAGTAAGAACACAATTAACAATGAGTAAAATAAGTGGAATGTTAATCACGTTAAATTTCTCACCACCTCATTAAATATTTACCTAAAATTTGTGTATACATATTTTATAAACCCAAGGTAACAAAAAGTACCCTAATTTATATTTTAAACAGGAAAATAAATTCACATATCAGCATTGTTTTGAATTCTATTTTGCTAACTGGTGGTGGCCCAAGAAAAAGGAGTCCGTGACCCATTTTGGGTCCTGAATCTAAGTTTGGGAAATGCTGCCCTAAAGCAACATGCTATTTCAACATGTACAGTTTTCTCTACATGTGAGCACAAATTGAAATAGCTTCATTGATTAGTTAGCCCTTTTTGTGTCATTGTCTTTAAGGGTCCTTCCCAGTGTCACCACATGTCATTGTCCTTTGTCGATATCAGCCACATAAGTCACATAAAACCCACACATTTTGTCCAAAATAGCTTTATTTATGAGATATGGTGTTTGGTTACATTTTGTCTATATTCAATAAACGCTGAAGAGAGTACCTTAAATATGTGAAAATGTGGTTAAAAGGAAGGCAGCACTTGTAAGGAACTATTTTTCAGGCATAATAATTGTCATCTCAATGGCTCTAGGCTCCCCTCTCTCGCTCTCTCTCTCCCTCAGTTATTTTTGACCAAATAACCACAGATGTTCTATTTAGATGTATGACTTACCTATACCTACCAACTTTCGCGCATCCTAAGGTGTTCCTATACCCTGTTTCAACATAAATGGCAGTGAATGGGGTTTTAAAATGCACTCTGAGATCTTCTAAAGTATACACATGGTCGAATTCTAACAGCATTTTGTAGAAGATGGGGCAATCTCTGCTAATGGTGCCAAGTCAAAAATACACTGGTGTGGTGTACGTGGTATATATGAACAACCACCCACAGAAAAACAACACAGAAACACGGTTAAGAACAGAGACATAAAGACGGGAGAACCAGAATTTATTAGCAAACCAAATGACCTGAGATGTGTGCAGATCTGGGGGGATGTTGGCAGAATATTAAACATTGTTTCAAATAGAATGAATAAACATGGGAGAGCAAGTGTAGTGCAGTCTGAACTGGAAGTCTCTCAAGGAGTTTTATCTGTTCTATTGTTTCAGTATCCGTATTACCTTTGTTATGCACTCAATTCCAAGGGAAATGTCTACAGAAAGTGTCATGAGTGGGAAGTCATATAAGTCATTCTGTACTAAGCATTCATTGTTACACGAACCGATTAATCACACAAGAGAATAAAAGCGTGCACAAAATAATGCATGTGGATTAGATTCTTATCATTTCAAGAAACATGAAAAGGGGGGATGAGAAAAGGAGGAAATATCTCTGTTGAAGCACCAGGAAGTCTAATTACGTGACTGTTATTAGATTGTATGACAGGCAACATGCTACAACTGGTCAGGGAAAACAAATGGTGGGTGAGATAATGGCGCCAGCACCAACTGGAACTCTACATAAAAAACCATTTACCTTAAATATGGTAAAGAGTACATGTGTAAAAGTAGTTACATTCTGCTATGACTTAGATAATATCACATGGGTGTTCTCTAATGTCCGTGGGTGTTTAATACCAACAGGAAGTTTCAAAAAAAGGAAAATCATCATTGCAACTTCATTGCAAAGACGGTTACATTCATGGTCATGCATTTATTGTGCAATAATCATATGAGAATGACACACCGTATCTGTTTTCATACGTTATTGGCTGCTTTTAAACCTTTTGTCTACTCTGATCAATGCTAACTTGAAAATGGCCTCTGCTTTAAAGTACATTCCCCCTGCTTAGCTTCACTGTTAGATCCTAATTTCTCCCAAATGGCCATGTTTTTCATCCTAATGGTGTCTCTGAGATGAATAAAACTCTATCCACAGATAAGAGCTGATAATCACAGGATTGATGACAGAGTCAACAAACATGTACACACGTCAACTTCAGCACAGTATAGACAATCTGATGGTGTAATTTGGCTGTTATAAATCTTGGTTTGGTAGATTAGGATGGGTCAGTGATGACATCACACGTGGGGGAAGGGTCTGAGTCACACAATATAAGACATCAGGAGAGCAGCAATGAAGGGTAATTGCTTCACGTCAAGACGACGCCAAAAAGGTGAATTGCCTGATTTGCTGTTTTGGATTATGCAACAATTACGAACTTCGTCATTTACTGTATGTACCGATAAAATAGTTGTTTAGCAAGAGAACTGCAGGGGGAAGAGTCCAGCCAGCCACATAGGTTACAATCATCACCAGCCATATAACAGGTTGTTGTGTTGCTAAGTTGTTAAAGTCTTGCAGGGGTAGGACAAAGTCACTATTTTGTAAGTCCCAAGTAAGTCTCAAGTCTTTGCTCTAAGGTCTCGAGTCAAGTCAAAAGTCCTAAACTTTAAAATTTTAGTCCTAAACCAGTCATTAGCATTCTTCTACTCAATAAAATTTGCACAAATAGTAAAGGCTTTTTTAAAACGTCTCAAAATAATGTTACGACCAAAAGACAACATAGCCCACTTCTTTATGGTTTGTTCTTTAACTCGACTGGATGCTGTCAGATGCTTCAAACCAAGCAGATTCTGGGGGGAAAAGTGTCGACTAGCTGGGAATGAAAAGCGTTAAAGTTAGTTGATTCTGGAAATGAAGGAAAATCAATTGACTCACTAAACACTTTTTAAATAATATGCATTTAAATCTCAAATATTTTCCAGTCAAAAGGGTCACGAGTCATTGATGTTAAGTCCAAGTCGAGATGATAATCTTTTACAATATTGTCTAATTGAGTCTAAAGACATCAAATTTGTGACTCTGGTCTGACTTGAGCTCAAGTCATGTGACTCAAGTCCACACCTCTGGAGCCATGTCAGGTGGATGTGTCAAACAGCGAAAACAAAACAATCTTTCCAAGTACCAGCAGAAGCAACTCAACATATTCTCACTATCAACTTGTCACATAGTGAAGCTTGGTCAGGATCCCCTTGGAGTTATGTTCCAAAGCATAAGGGTCTGTGAGTGGCGTGCAAAGCCTTCATGTCACAAAGTCTTACTAACACGAGGCTGACACTGTGAAACAGGCATTGTTTTGTTAGATTTGTGTAACAAAACTACTTGGTTAGATGTAGGAAAAGGTTGCTGAATTTGCTTTCAATGGGACTGAAGTGCCAGGCTCCTGAAAGTCCTGCGCATGACTGGCCACTGACCTCTGCCCGCCCCACCCCCCGGGCCTTTTTCTTCCATTTTCTGTACTTTCTCAGGCGGAGCTGTTGCTGTGATCATCCAGTGTTGCCATTCATGGGTATACACTAGAGTCCGCTGAAAGTTTTTTGTCCTTTTTCACCATTCAGTGCACACACAGATAAAGGGTATGGCCATACTAACAAATACAAAATACAAACACGTCAATAAAAATGGTTCACCAAACTTGTCAGTAGGCAAAACAATCCCCAGCATTTCACCATTTCACACTTGTACTACTTCTCTGTTCGAAATAAATAAGGCAAAATGTATCCTCAAGTCAAACTACACGAAATTAGCCCGATAGTAGCCTGACATATCATCAGGCATCAGGCTGGCTCAGAAACGTCATAATGTCATAATGGACGACAACCGACGCTGCATCTAGGACGCCTCACGACCCTACGACAGAAAGACTAACATGTTTGATTTTTCGTTTACCTCCGTTGACGGCTTGTCAGTGGTAATAGTAGTCAGTGATGAGTGCTCCTTGCCGGTGACATCACGCACGTCAGAAACTAGCCAAAAAAAAATCAGTCTTATCAACTTGTTTGTGCGAGTGGATGTGATACAATATTGACCTTAATTGTCCCTATCAAATAAACAAAATGAATAAATAAATAAATAAATAAATAAAAAATCTTGAACTGTAAACAACGATTGAGTGGGGAGCAACGTGTAGTTTGTCATGTCTCTTGGCCACAACACAGCAATAATTTATGACTCTTTAATCACCTAATCTGACACAGTGAACTTTTTTTTTTTTTAAGATGTTTTTTTGGGCTTTTTGTGCCTTTATTTACAGGACAGCTGAAGAGTGGACAGGAAACAGGGGGGAGAGAGGTGGAATGACATGCAGCAAAGGGCCACAGGTGGAATCGAACCCGGGTCCGCTGCGGCGAGGACATAACCTCTGTATATGGGGCGCTTGCTCTACCGACTGAGCCACCGGGTGCCCCGACATTTCCTTCATCGACTGGACAGACATAGGACAACAGCCATTAAGACAGATACATGTGTTAGTGTTAGCTAGTATGGCCGCTTTTATTTCTAACATCGTCAAATAGTAGGCTACAGCCCAATCGTTACTACTTACAACATTAAGGTGATTTCTCAAGTTCATTGTGCCACCACACAGGTTAGTTAGTTATTTGCACATTTTAACATTAATGCTGCAATGAGAAATTATAGATATAGTGCAAGATTATGCAGAGAATAGGTATTGCAGTTTGCCTTCATACAAAAGCTTCATACAAGCTTAAATTACATTGGGGTTAAAAAAAAAATATATATATATATACAAGAAGTGGAATGGCACTCGGACGCCTAAAATGAGCGAGCATCTGAGTATCAGTGACAGCCCTAGTGGAAAGAGATAAATAAACTTTTTTTTGCTTTAAATCACATCACATTTATCACCGTGAGCATACAGCGGGACCTACAGCGGTGCTTCCTGCCTCTCGCTGCTGAAGACAGACAGGGACAGATGCTGTCTTCCTCCAGCAGGAGCTGTACAAAGGAGGATCAGTTTAAACAGATGTGTGGCTTTTCTTCCGTGTACAAATTTGGCATTTTTTTCAACTAATATCAAAAACAACCACATACAACCACGTTACAGTTTTTGGTCCTCTGACGTGGCTTTGACCGTTAAAATGTCAGACATCTCTCTACAGACAGCTTCGTCCCGCCTGTGGCTCCCCACCGCCAGCACTCATCGGATAATCGCCTTTTTTAACTGGAGAAACAGTTTCAAAGCACAATGCCAGACCAAGAGAATCAAGTCCTCTCAGTGGAGTGGGCGGAGTCTCTCGTCTGGGCCCAGGCGTCAAAATTCATACCATAATTTCTTTTTTTGTTTTTTTTATTATTATTATTATTCTTCAGTTGCACAGACGCTTATGTATTGTAGAAAACTATCATGCATGAATCAAACATGACGAATATCGCTGCATCGTCACACTGCCTTTATCGTGGGCATCGTATACTGAAATAATCTGAATTTCACTCATTTTCACATGCAAAATGCCGTCACGTACTGAAAGAATTACATAGTGCAGCTGCAGTTTTCTGCGTCAAAATTTCACACATTTAAGCCTCTCAGATGTGAAAATTTGCTCATTTTCATTGTCTTCTTTTATACTAAATTAAATCTATTCTAATATTAGTCCTGTCATCATCGTGACAGTATTTGGGACCATGTGATCTTTTATAAAGTGCTTAATAGTTGGCCGGATCCAGCATGTTTTATGTGTCTTGACATACTATTCAGGCGGTCAGAAACGAGTATTCGCGTTGTTATAAGAACAAAAATCTTGAATCATTTTTTAACCAATGTGAAAAAACAGTTCCTCTAATTTTAAAGGGATAGTTCACCCAAGAAAGAAAATTCAGTCATTATCTACTCACACTCATACCGATGGAAGGGTGGGTGAAGTTTTTCAGTTTACAAAACACTGTTGGTGTTTCAGAGGAAAAAAAGGTTTGCAGTCATCTCCCAAACAACAGAAGCTAATGGTGACCAGGATTTAAATGTAAATAAAATGAATAATAAAACTATGAAATGCTTCATGCTGCTCATGCAAAGTAATCCAAGAGTCCCAAAGCTATAACATGCCATGTTGCTCTAAAGAACGTCACAGACTCCATGTTTTTTGCCTTATTGTTTACTGTAGCCTGTAGATTCTTTGCAAAAACAGGACATACATGTAAGGCTAAAAACATGGTGTCAAGGATGTTTTTTAAGGCAACATTGCACGTCAGGGATTCAGAACACTTGGATTAGTTTGCGTGAGCAGCATGGAGGTACGTCATGCTTTTATTATGCATTTTATTTACATTTAAATCCTGGTCACCATTTGCTTTAATTGTTTGGGAGGTAACTGCAAAAGTTTTTCCTCTGAAACAACAGCAACGTTTTGTAGACTAAAAAACTTCACCCACCCTTCCATCCGTACGAGTGTGAGTAGATG
>JAQLOL010000007.1:11487079-11503132 GCA_029783665.1 Naso thynnoides | reverse complement strand
GATCTTTATCCAACCATAGAACAAAGAAAAAAAAAAAACATGAACTATACTGGATCAGAAACACACAATGAAGGCATGCCATGTGTGATTTTACTTAAGCGTGGACAGGGGAGAAACAAGAGAGAGGAGAAAAAAGCACACAGACAGGAGAGTGACGTTTTGGCTGACATCAGTTTAATTACAGTTTCCTTTAAGAGGGCGAGTCAGAGATGCAGCCAGTAGAGTAAGGGAGGCACAGAGGCAGTGTAGACGGGCATCTGGACTTTTCACATCTGGCCATAATCAGAAGGGATGGCTCTTCAACCAACAAGGTATGTACGAACTTCATGTGGTATTTATATATTTGAAACTATCTCACGTATGAACTGATACATTATCTCCTCTTAAATATTGAAAATTGACAACAGCTTCTAATCTTTTTACATTAATAATCTTACCTCGCCGCAACACAGAAAACTGTACAGTGAATTACTGCCACATAAACTCAGGGAGATGAAAAAACAAAATGATCCCTTTCTGTATAGTGATATGGCCTTTCGGCATCTCATCTGTTTCTCTTGAGCAATAGCCACCTCATTTTGGTATAAACATTTTTTGTGACGCTGATGCACCAAGAACAGCGGAAAAAAAAGCAGGAAAACTGTTTAAAAAATGACTTGTTTCTGAGCTTTTGGCCTCAAGTATAAGAAAATGAAATGAAGACTGCAAGTTTTGAAAAATGTCAAACTTTTGGTTTTGGAAGAGCTGCTTACGCATTCAGTTTGCCTACTGCCAAGGAGTTGGTATCTCCTACTTGCAGCAGCAAAAACAAACTCCTTTGACATTTCGACGCAGATGTTCACTCTTCACTAGCAGCTGTATTTGCCGTTATTCTTAATACAACTAAATACGTTTCTGTGTGTTTTGAGACTCATTTGGTGTAATGGGTCAATGTAAAACCAATAACTGGATGAGTGGAATCATTTCAGAGACCCCAGAGGGAAAAATTAGAGTGAACAGAGCCAAGCCTGTTACTCATTATTGAAACAAGGCAAACACTCAACATACTGGACATGACTTAGACACAGATAATGTGGAAATACTTAATAATTTATGTGTGAAGATGGGCTTAAGTTAGAGCACACGGAAATTGTGATTCATTAAATAGTACTCACAAAAGCAAGATAAGATTTCCTGTATTGAGAGGGGCTTTTAAATAAACCGCTCTGTTTTATGATTGGGCGTGTAGTTGGCGCTCAAAGAGCTCAGCTCATGAGCATCCAGTTGCAGAGACTTTCCTGCCACAGTAATTGTTCAGTCATGTGTTATGGAAGCTAATGTTGTTTTAGTACAGTAGAGAGCTTGCTGCTTGAAGGAAGGAGTGGTACGGGCAGGAAATGTGTCTAAACTTTGGACAGAATGAAATAAAAGACATTGCAAAGTGTTAAAGAACAGTAATTAATAAAGCAACAACTTTAAAAGATAAAAAAAAAGGCTAGGGCAGCACACAAAGTTTGTTGCTTTACCATCAGTGTTTAACCATTTTTGTTTTATTTTCTTCACAGCATACCAGACTTCAGCACAACCACTTTTTTTGGAGATCAAAACATAACCAATGGCACTGATTGTCTCCAATGGGAGGCGTGGGCGTGGCTCAACGCCAGGCAGCCGGTGTATATCCTGTTCATCACTGTGTTTGGAATCATATTCAATTTGTTTGTCCTGATGGTTTTCTGCCTCCACAAGAAGCCCTGCACTGTGGCTGAGATCTACTTGAGCAACCTGGCCGCTGCTGACCTCGTCCTGGTTTCCTGTTTGCCGTTCTGGGCTGTCTACATATCCAGCGGTTTCAACTGGCCTTTCGGTTTGTTCCTGTGCAAGGTCATCAACCTGGGCATTAAGATAAACTCCTACTGCAGCATCTACTTTCTTGTTCTGGTTAGCATTGATCGCTTTGTGGCACTGGTGCATACGATGTCCTATGGCAGAATGCGAAGGCCAAAATACGCCAAACTGGGCTGTCTGCTGGTGTGGAGTTTCGGCTTGCTCCTAAATGTCCCCACACTCGTCTTCAGGACAGTGACACATTTGCCTGACTATGACATGCATGCTTGTTATCTGCGCTACCCAAACCACACCGTGGAGGTGTTCTGTGATGTGATGTTGGTCTTATTCAGCTTCATCATCCCCATTTTAATTATCTTATTCTGCACTGTCAAGATTATTCAGGCTTTGAAGATCCAGGCAATAGAAAGGTTTAATGCTGAAAAAACGGAGAACAAAGCCACCACTCTGGTGCTCGCTGTCCTCCTGGCGTTCCTTATCTGCTGGGTGCCATTCCACATTGTCACCACAATTGATGTGTTTGTACGGGCCGATATCATTGGAGGATGTCACCTCTCAAACGTCCTCGATATCTGCAACCAGATCTTCACCTACTTAGCCTTCTTTAACAGTGTCCTCAACCCCATTCTCTACGTCATCGTAGGAAAGAACTTCAGGAAAAAAGCTTTGGAAGTCTACAACCAGTGGAACAGTAAGAAAACAGTATCCTCTGAGTCCACACGTTCAAACCTGTCCTCCACACTAAAGACTGGTGTATAAATTCCAGCTATTTACTTTGCAGAATGATGACTTTGGTGCATGCACTTAACTGTCTTACAACAAAGTAAATGATTCAAGTGATAAGATAAATTCATGATTAGATTTATGGTGGATGAAACTGTGTAGCAATGGCAAAAAATGACCCTACCTTAAATCAATCTCTAACAAGACTTAACAAAGAGCTAAACTTTTGCTTTAAGTATTTTAACTAAATTTATTTATTTGCATCGAGTCACTGCTGTAATAAATGTTCTCCTTAGAAGAGGTGCTATTGATTGCTAAGTCTTACTGCAACTCTATCAGGCTGGAGAACCTGATTACATACTGTTGTTTCTTTCACTTTTATATGACTTCAATATGCTGAAGTAATACAACTGACCCCTTGTTAGAACCAGTGGAGCATTAGTATCTCGAATGTACAGGTGGTATGGTCTAAATCAGCCGGATTGCTGTTTATGTAAATATATTTTTAACATTGTCTTGTATTGTGAATAACTCAGATTGTAAATAATATCAAATTTTTATTTTTCTCTGTACTTAGGCGTCAAATAAAACATGTACGGTTTTACAGATGTCATGTCGGCTCCTTATAATGCGTTTAAATGTTAAGCTGAGCACAAAAAAAAAAGCAGATAGCGAGACTGCTTGCTAAGTGTTTTCTGGTGTTTCTGACTCATAGTCTGCAGAGTTAAAAACAGGCGTCTGTCAAAGAGTTTCCAGTGGTGACACACAAACATGCTTCTTTTTGTTGGCTGTGAGGACATCAGTTTTCTCATTATATATTCCTCTTCACACCCCCATTTAATGGCCCACTGTGGACTCACTGTGGGCTGTGGGTAAGGGTACACCCCTGGTTGTCCGCGAAATGAAGGAATGTTATGCCAAACAGGAAACCTTTGTGGTGAGGAGTGAGGCTTTACCGCCATTGCCAGGGCTGGAAATTATTGTGGAACAAAAAACATGCAGGCAGTCAAATTTACTTCAAAGGATAAAATCTACACCCAAAATAAACAGTTTGACCTCGTCCTCTATATTTTTGTCTGCTTGTTAGGATTATGCAACGATATTTTTCTTTAAAAGTCTTGAAAGTACAGTATACTTTTGTCAGTTTGCTCTGCATTTTTAAATATAATGGACATTCTGCAAAAGAATCAGTATGCTGCATAATCCCTCATGTTTGTTATGACTTGTCTTCTCATTTGATCAAAACTGTGCCTTTAAATTCATACAAATATACGGCTGTGCTCCATTGAAACTCACTGAATCTTTTTCAGATTTTTTTCATATTCAGGCACTTTTAAAAGTGATGCTCATCATACGGCGAGGTTTGAAGGAGAAATGTGTTCTTCACCTTTCCTAAATCAGATGCTGAAAAGTGTAACGTTAATGCTACGCTCTGGGCAAAACTGTTTAGGGGTTCTCATTCCTCAATGGAACCCCTCACAGTTTGAAATGTACAGCTAACATTAACGTCCCCTTCAATAACCCTTCGATAAACATTGAGGTCATGTTATGTTGTTATCAGTATTAGCCTGTTAATTTGAGTGACTTATAGCTATCAAGGGCGCTAGCAAGCCTGGCCAGCCAAGCTAAAGTCTATGGCTGGAGTCTGGAAAAGCAACTCTCAACAGTTTGCAATGTTTAACCTGAACTTGAACCCACCAAAAAAAGTCTAACTTTAATTTTTCTCAATACACAAAGAGTTACATCCTCATCTTGTCTTAAACAGGTTCCAAATCATTACGAGAGTCCTTGCTTGTTTCATGAATGAAGTGAAATACAAGTTAAAGGAACTGTACTGTGATCTGTTGGCTTTAGCATGTGTCTTTATATATATTTTTATCATAACCCTAACCCCTTTTTCACTGCTGGGTCAGTTTGACATCCTGTATATATCATTAAAATCTATATTGCAGACCTACTGTCTACTTCTGTCTGAAATTGCTTTTTCAGTTTTCCAAAAACGAGTAAATAATTTCTCAAGAGAGTGCAATTAGTGGCTGTGAGCTCCATGCAAGCTCTGAAAGCTTGTCGGACATAGCAACAGTAACTAAGGGGGGCATGGTGTGGCTAAAGGTCAGTTAACATATTGCTACTTCAAGAAAAATCAAAACACTGTGGGAGATATTGAAGTTTATTCAGTTTCTTACGATACTTTATTGGAATGAGTGTTATGTTATAAACTTACTAACCTTACCAATAGTGAGCTGGACTAACAAACTTACACTTACTGAGTAGAGGGTAGTTAGCTCAATAACTTCCACTTTTAAAGCAGGATAAAAACGTAACTGTATGTTGGTCAAAAAGAGACGAACAGTTTTATTCACAAACAATGCAAAACCAATGCTACAATATGTGGACTTGTTGAAAAATCCGGCAAAAATATCAGTGCCATGAAAAATACCTTGCCAGATGCTTGAAGCGCAGCTTTTTCTCAATGCTTTGTTTTTTTGTCTTCCATAAAAAAGGAAATATCTTGTTGGTTTATAGTTCCTTACACAAAAACTGAACAGAACTGAAATTTCAGTTGGACTTGAGTATTCTAAATTCTCATTGTGTGTATTATACTGTATTTGTTTGTAAGTCCATAGAGTTAAGCATTTGTATCCTGAATCCTTTTCAGTCACAAACAGGCTGCATGCAGTGTTCGTTGCTAAGGTCGCCTTCTTTGACGATGGCATGTGTGTACCGTATGTTGTGACTGATAAACTGCAGTTATCCACACTCCATTAAATCTTTTTTCCCCTTTACACTTTGGAACTCAAATCATGACGTGATAGTAGCAAGACATACATTAAACCTGTGTTGACACAGTTAAAAGCTTCTTTGCTACTTGCATTAGTAGTGAACACACCTTTTTCTGCCTCTAAAATCCCTGTCACTGCACAGCAGCTTTCACAGTGATCAACAAGGGGGTTACTGATGGAGAGTGCTGCGAGAACCGAGCTCGAATGCAACCACACAGATGCATGGGATTGGGTTTACACCATGCAGCCTGCCTACATGTCCATCATCTGTCTTCTTGGAGTGATCGGCAACTCCTTCGTGCTTTGTGTTTTCTGTCTTCAAAAGCGTCGCAGCTCGGTGGCTGACATCTATCTGAGCAACCTGGCAGTAGCTGATCTCCTCATGGTTTCCTGCTTGCCATTCTGGGTTGCAACCATAATCAACAAGTTCCACTGGAGGTTTGGGGAGCCCATGTGCCAGCTTGTCAACATTATCATTGGGATCAATTATTACTGCAGTGTGCTGTTCCTTACGCTTGTTAGTGTGGACAGATACATGGCCCTCACGAGACCCCTAACCCAGGGGAGAAGGAGACGGGCCCTCTTGGCACGTGGGATTTGCTTCAGTATCTGGATTGCTGGGGTCTTGCTCAGCTTCCCTGCTATCCTCTTCCGCTCCGTCCAGTTCTTCCCTGATCTGGGCATTGATGCATGCTATGTAGCATATCCCCACGAAGGCTGGAGACTGCGTTATAACATGACTGTCATCATTGTAGGATTCCTAATCCCAGTACCCGTTGTTTCCTACTGCAGTTACCACATCACGAAAGTCCTTCGAAGCAGCCAGAAGATGAAAGACGGCAGCAGGGGCAGTGTGGAGAGAAAGGCTGCTTTCCTCGTTCTTGTTGTTCTGGCTGTGTTCATTGTCTGCTGGCTTCCCTACCAGATTCTGATCTTCCTGGACACGCTGGATCATTTCAAGGTCATTTCTGGATGTACATGGGCGTATGTGTTGGACACTGGCAACCAATTAGCGACTTACCTTGGCTATAGTAACAGCTCATTGAATCCTTTCCTGTATGTGATTGTTGGGAAACACTTCAAGCAGAGGGCAAAGGAAGTGTTTAGATTTGTGCTGTGCAGGAGGAAACAACAACGGGGGAAGTCTGCTCACTCCAGTGCCATTGTCAACTCAACTAAACAAACTGGGAGTACTAAAATCTAGATCTATATATACATGTAGAGAAGGGTGTGACCAAAACCAGCTGTTAAAGAAATCAGTTTGTTTAATGCACAATTAATGGTTTTGTGCAGACTTACCATGATACAGTCGCTCATTAATCAACCATATTTTGACATTTTAAGAAATTTGCTCATTCACTTTCCTGCTGAGAGGTTGATACACCTTTTTTATAGGTAGGAAGCTACAGCCAGCAGTAAGTTAGCCTAGCATGAAAGCTGGATGAACCGGAAGACAGCAGTGCTAAGGCTACATCAACACTTCTTTGTTGTCACTCTTTGATTGGGTCTAACCCATCACGACGTGTCCTTTCCTGATTTGTTACGCCCATATCGTATAATGCTTTTCAGGATGAAAAAGCAAACAGCCTGTTTATATCAGTTGTTGACTCAACATGTATGATGAAATACAAGCATTGCTGACCTGGTTATCTAGGTAAACAGTTCCACCTGGTCATCGGTCCTAGCAAAGAAAACTGTGGTCTTACTTTTCACCACTGCTGTTCTTACTCCACAGTCATTTAGTCAGAAATTAAGAAAACTATCCCCTTGTGTCATGATTAAACTAGTGAACACATGGCCAATTTGTAAATGTGTAAGGTATGTCAGTAAGGATGGAGATCATTTCTGAAACAATGCTAAAATGACTGTCTGGATGGAGATTATTTTGGTTTTAAATGCTCTTTCGATATAAAACTATAGTGTGGATGCGGTCGTAACTAACTTCAATTTGCCATGCTGACACAAGAGTGGTATAAATCTTTATACTCTCCTCAATACAGTAAAATATGTTGAACTTTTGCAAGCAATTTCTTGTGATGCAAAATATTTTAACACTGATTTGGATATAGACTTGTACTTCTGAGAAGTCCATTCAATTGAAGTGTAAAATAAATGATGTGATTAGACTTGACAAAATGTAAGAGCATAAAATATAAAAGTGAAATATTTCATGTAAATTTATGCAGCTCCACTGTTACGTATGACACTGATAATCTCCTAAACTGCTAATACTGTAATATTCCCTTTTATACTGTATTGTGCTTGTCAATCGTGATCTTGATGGCATATTTTCCTTTCCAAACTGTTCACTTCGTTTTGCTAGACAAAACCAAATTTGATTGTCCTTATAAAGCTTAATTTTTAGTGGGCTTTTGTTTGTGGCTGTGTATTTTGAATTTTTATAACAATTCTAATGAAGCTGAGCTGTGTTTCTAAGATATGAGTGTTTGTTTTTTTACATGACCTCATGTCTGAAGCTGTAACTGGCAATGATGGCACATAAGAAGGAATAAATCCACCATGTTCAGCTGTCACTGTACTGTACTGTACTGTACGTATAAAGTGCATTAGCAATACTATCAATTTAACTAAAAAGGAATGTTGTAAAGGTAATTAAACAATAAATGGGCTCTCTTGTCTGTATTAAAGAATCACCTACCACTGTTAGAAAGATGGAGTGTCTGTATTGTGATTATAAAGTTGTTTATCCTAGACTACAATCAGCCAGATTCCCTTTCAGAAGGTCTTTACTCGTTATATGATTCAAGTGGGCTGTCATAAATCTGACCATAAAAGGAAGGCAACAGTCTCAATCACGCTTTTTCTTTAGGCTGCCTAACAATTCCTGTTGTAAAATCACAAATACACTGTTATAATTTGTGTTACCAAATTTGGTTTTTATCCATTAAGCCACAAAAGTAAAGCAGAATGTTCATAAATTGACTAATTATCAATACTCACCATGAAAGCACAGACAGCTGCACTGTAGACTATAAACAGGAAATAATTCTCTTTGTCAATTAAATCAGATGGGTGGGTAATACATTTATATGAACTGCAGTGAGTTTATCTTCCCTTTAGCCTGAGGAATGCAGTGATTACATGAAAATATTAACCCCATCAGTATTACATAAGCTATCATTTTACTCTCTAAGTAATACCAAACGTTTTACTTTTCAAGTAATGAAATAATACTTTCTTTAAAATACAAAATCTGTCATAAGGAAGTTATACTCCCTTTCTAAATGTTTTCTTCAGCTTGCAGTAGTGCTGATGAAGTCATCACTTGCTATCTGCAGTTTAATATTTTTTCCACCACATTCAGTGCACTGCACTTTCAGCTTGTGTGCAAGGACCAGGTTTTGACTCTCTGATAAACAGCTTGATATATTGAAGTACTGGGCCGAGGGTGTGGAAGAATGCAACTCTGTATACAAAAACGCCAGCAGAACTCTCCTCTCTCTCCGCCTCGCCGTGTACTCTTAGGAGAGCTCAGTGTACACAGATGAGCTCTTTTAAGCACATTTACCAGAGGAGGAACATTTTCAGGAAACATTTGGTAAGAACGGCTCACGCTTCATCCATGCTCCATGTTTTTTGGTTTGAGTGTCAATGTCTGCTCTTTATTATACTAAAAAAGAAACATCTTCTTATCAAGTCTTGTGATGTTTCCTACTTTGTAGTCATTTTTTCTGCCTTTTAGTGGAATGGAAAGATTCAGGAACAATATGAAAACAAGTCTTACTGAAAAAAGCACTGAAAGACTGAGCAACAAATTTTTAAAAAATATTCTCTTCTCAGTAGACTACAGGGATATTACTCAGTTTGTAAAAGTGCGTCTGCCGTTTTCTGCAGATCAAAGCAGTTTAACTATGATTAAAAACTTCCTAATTTAGTCAATATTGTTGCTGTTTATGTACCATTTTTACAAAATGTTTTATTTTATTGTATGTGAAGTGGAAATGATTAACTTTATGTATTCAGTTCGAATTTGTGGTGCAAATCAGAAAACATCATTCATTTAAATAATTTTTAGCAGCAATTTACAGATGAGTTTCATATATAACTGTTTTTTCCCCAGCCCATGGAGACAATGAAGCTTGAATCTGTGACAGAACTGTGGTCTGAAAACACAAGTGCGTACCTGCCAACCGGTCCATCAGAGTCTCCGTTCTCTGCAGAATTGGAACTGGTCCGCACCATTATTCCCCCGTACATCTTCACCTTATCCTTTTTAGGCCTTCTCTTTAATAGCTTTGTCCTGGGGGTGTACCTCATTCACAAGGATCGACTGACTATAGCAGAGATCTACCTGAGCAACCTGGCACTGGCTGACTTTATCCTCTTGTGTGGTCTCCCCTTCTGGGCAATGAACTTCCTCAACAGGTTTAACTGGCTATACGGTAACTTCTTGTGCAAATTCGTTAACTCCATCATCATCATCAATTTCTACACCAGCAGCTACACCCTGGTCATGATCAGTGTCGATCGCTACCTGGCACTTGTGAAGCCCATGAAGGCCAGGTGGCTGAGACGGACGCTTTATGCCAAAGTAATTTGCTTTCTCTTGTGGATGTTTGGGTTCTTACTGGGCACGCCAACCATGGTTCACAGAAAGGTTAAGTTCATTGAGGTGCTGCAGACAACATCCTGCGTACTGGATTATAGCCATGACAGCTCTTGGAAGTTGGCCCATCAGACTCTGATGAACGTGGTGGGCTTTGTGCTCCCAGTGATAGCCATTGTTTTCAGCAGTGGAAACATAGCCAAGGCTTTATTACAGAGGAAGGAGAGTGAAGGCTTTCATCACATTAATGACACAAAGGCTACAGTGCTGGTGTACACTGTCACAGTCGTCTTCTTACTATGTTGGGGTCCCTTCCAGGTATTCACCTTCTTGGACATACTCTGTGATGTCGAAATTTTGGATGTGGAGCTGTGGTCAAACGCTCTCGATGTAGGAGGCCAGGTTTCAGTGTATCTGGCCTTTCTCAACAGTGCCCTGAACCCTCTGCTCTATGTCTTCTCAGGCCAGTACTTTAGGAGGAAAGTTAGCGCCATCTTCAGGAGGAAAAGACATCTTCGCAGAGGATCAGATATGACAACTTACCAACGCTCTGTTATTTCAACTTACATCAACAGAGTGGAGCAAATTAAGCCAGTGGTCATTTTCAACACAAAGGATCTGAAGTGACTCTTCGTTATTAATTATTATTAAACCTTTATTTAACCATATTAAAACCTTATTGAGACAGTACATCTCTTTTACAAACTTCTGTTGCCACTTATGGAAAAAAATATGTTAAATACTGGATATGAATCTTTTTTTTTTCATGGGATTTAAGACAATAATTATGGTGTTTAAAATAGTACAATGGATGCTGAATATTGTGTTTTGTGGAAATAATGGACACAGTCAGAGATAATGGACATAATGAATAGATGAAATGGAAGCATATCTCTTGCTTAGTGGAAACACACTTTGTTTCCTGCAATTATGTGGCCTGATGCTTTTATGGTAATCTTTTCTGAAAAGATGAGCTATTGTTTGTCTTATGTCATTTTTCCCCCCTGTTTATTCTTTCTCTTGACTCCACAAAAGAGTTAACACTCTGCAGGCCAACATTAGAGAACAGCCACCCATGTACACTGTGTACATTTACATTGTACAGTATACCTTAAAAAGTAAACAAAACACCTATGAAATAAAGAAATGTGCTAAGCCTTTTTCTCTTTTGTATAACTTATTACTTGAGCCTTTTTCATGTATTTCAGGAAAAAAATATCCGTAAAGTCAAATCGATTAAACATCTGAAATACCATGATTATTAATAAAAACATTAACTCTGAAAGTTTGATGTATGTTATTTTTTGATGAATTAAAGATGAGCTTTACTGACTTGAAGTATATGTCAGTCAGACTAAACTGACTAATTATACTGCATATGTTATAAAAGTTAAAGTTGTTGGACAGGACTTCAAGTTTGTGTTGATTCTAGCTGACACTGGACAAAAGTGGTATGACCACCACCTCCTGGTGGTGTACAGCTCTGGATTGGACCGCTGGCTGCCATGTGCTTTGCTTAGCAAGAGAATGAGAGCAGGACACAACACTTTGGTGAAATGCCTTCTTGATTGTGCAATTTTTTTTTTTTTTTGAAACAACAGTTTGCCAGATGCATGGCGATGAGGTAATGAATGGAACTGTATTGTATCTTCTGACATTGGGTGCTTTCAACCCATGGCAGTCTGTTGGAAATAGCCAATTTTCTCTCTGGCATCCCTACGGAAGATGGACAGTTTCATAACCAGTTATAAATTGCAGCCAGTAAATTTAAGTAGTGTTTTATGTACTTAAAGTTTGGGCACCGGATTGCAACATTGTAGGGTATAACTCCAGGAGGCTTTCTATTTGCATCTGAAAATCTTGTCCTAGCTGAACAGCAATGGTTTAATTTCTCCGCACACTGCACAAATGTTGAACGGCACGCTAGGGGGTGTAAATGCACTATGACTTCCCCATGGGATGTGGTTACAAGTGCATCAAAGCATCAACTACACAGAGCAACTTCTGACCACATGCAAACAACACATTAAAAACCTGACCACAGAGGAAAGGTCTGTTGTATTGCTTCTCATTGCTAAACCTCCCCAAACAATGACATCTTCTGTAGTCTGACTATACCGAGATATGTTTGAAAGTCAAATTAAGCTTGGAGTTTTCATGTCTTTACAGCAGTTTTGTCCTACCCTTTCTTGGATTAAGGGAAGTTAGTTGAGATTTATTTGCTTTAGTTTGTAAGTCCTCCTGAAAGTAGCGCCTTATATAAAAATGCAATGACAAAGCATGAATGCTACTATTATGGTTCTTCTCCAGGAATGTTTTTATATGGTAGGTACTGATGGATTACTAACTGGTATATACAACATATATTTAAGTTAAAAATAAAGAATGCTGCTGTGCTATGTCTATTTCTTTATGAAGTTAAGGGCAATATTTGCAACAACTTCAAGTGGTTAATCTGCCCCATTGTCATAATAAACTGCTTACTTGTCATTCAGAAATCAAAAATTGAACATATTAACAGCTCTTTAAAGCAGGATGTAGCAGATGATCAACTTTTGCTGGCTAGCATGGTTCCAGTTATAGGCTGAGACACATATTGTACCCAAGCAACACCATTTACTAACTTTTCACCTGATCACACATCAGTTCCTGAGTCGTTACTTGCAAAAAATGATGTGTTATAAGTGTTTACATGCGAGGGCATCAACTGCCGGAGGGGGCACCAAATCTACTCCCCCATGCTTGGTCGCTTTCTGCAGGGAATTACTGTTTCTGGAGTGTTTCTCTCCGTGTTTGCTGCTGCTCACGTTTCCTTTTGGCTTTCGTTGCTTGTATAAATTCTTCATGCTGTTGTTCATGGTGTTTCGCAAGGAGTTTTATTAAGTTTGTAGTGTTGAACTTCCCAACTCTGTTTCCACCCCTCAGAATACTTGCAACACATACGTTGCACTCGGCAGTTTTACTTTTTGCGTCTGTAAGCTTAGAATATCTCCACACCACAGACATGACAAAAAGCATTAACATTAGCTCATGTGCTAAGCTCAGCTGGAGTGCTGGCTGGGAATCATGTGACACACAAAATGCAGCAGTGTCATGAAATGTCTCCTTTCATAATGTGTCAGGAAGTGCTTGTGCTTACCTGAATATGTCATCACAATTTTAACCACATAAGGGACAAACACTGAAGAAAGCAAAACTGACCACATATTTCAGATTATCTGTCTTGCAAATGACAAAAACTCCGAGTTTTTCAACCACAAAACAATAACGCATATTGCACCCAAATGGCCAGCAATGGCCCTGTGTAACGCTTTGTTTTAGCCTGGTCAAATCTAATCGTCTTTTCACCCCTGCATTGATGTGATTATCCCATTTCCCTAGTGTTTCATTCCCTGGAAATGCACTGCAAAGACTGAGAGAAGACTGAATGCTGCATTTGTGCTTTGCAGAGAAAAACAATCTGTTTCCAATCCCTCAAGAATATGCTTGGCCACAGTCAAATTGATGAGAAGGAGGAAGCAAAGAAGCAGAGAAAAAAGCATGGGTGGGGCTGCAATTAGCTGGAGCTATCTTTTCTCCAACTAACATTAAAATTTTCCACATTGAAAATAAATGAGCTTAATGGAATACTTTAACCTTTGCTTTCATGGCAGGGATTTGGCCTTATCATAGCAGAAAATGCCTGGCTGTTAACAATAACAAATAAAGTGTGTCCAGGCAACAGCATGTGCAAAACCTGGATCCTGAAACTGTACAGGTAAATCTTTGCATTTCTAATTAATTAGAAGTTAATGGATCAAGTTGGCCATAAACACCAGCATGTAACAACTTTCAAAGAATTCAGGTACTCTCATGAAAGAGATTTGCAAACAGGTTCTCAGGCCATCAACCTAATCCATAAGGCAAGCACTATCCTTTACTAATTGTTTAACCAAGCAGAGAAATCATTTTAAGTTGTCCTTTTTTTACTCAAACATCCTGCTCTAGTTGTACAACATGATTGCCAAGTGTAGAAAAGGAGCTTTCGATGCCATTAAGTGTTAGAAGAGACTTTAGAGTCGAAGCAGGACATCATTTTTATCAGTTTTTTTTTTCATCGTACACAATTAAGCAACAAAAAGATTGTTAGATATTTTTCACATTTCTTGGTATGACTTTTTGTTTGGGAAGCCATAAAATGCCACAGATTACAAAAAAAACCAAAGCATACAACAGTTCAAAACCACTCACTCACTCACTCTGCGGCCATTGACCAAAGACCTCTCTGATCCCATTACTTTTTTTATTTTTTTTAAGATATTTTTGGGGTCTTTTGTGCCTTTATATACAGGACAGCTGAAGAGTGGACAGGAAACAGGGCAAAGAGTGGGGGAATGACATGCAGCAAAGGACCACGGGTGGAATCAAACCCGGGTCGGCTGCGCGAGGACATAGCCTCGGTGTACGGGGTGCATGCTCTACCAACTGAGTCCGCCCCGATCCCATTACTTGTAACCGTTTGCAGATTCGGTTGCTGGTGCCCACTTCCATTATAAATCTCCACGATCCTTCCAATCAATACGTCAAACATTTAATTTATCCAGCGCTTTGGTTCATCATCATCAGAAACCTGCATAACTAACATAATAAAGCACAAAAGAGCATCAGTAATGGACAATGACAAATATATTCAAAGTATGATTTAGTTTAAAAATGGGCCATTATTGTATTATTTATATTGTATGTCATTAGGAATTAGAAAT
The DNA here is from genome assembly GCA_029783665.1 of Naso thynnoides. NCBI lineage: Eukaryota > Metazoa > Chordata > Actinopteri > Acanthuriformes > Acanthuridae > Naso > Naso thynnoides. The sequence continues at coordinate 11,488,493 of JAQLOL010000007.1, read as the reverse complement.
ACAACTGGAAAGTACTGTAAAATACGATGCAATAGTAAATAACTTGGACCTATCATACTTAAGATTTACCATCATACCCATCAGAATCATTAAATTGCATAAAGAGTCTTAAAAAATCTTAAATTTAACTTGGTGAGCCTTGCAGAAACTTTGACCTCTCATTCAACAACCGTCACCAAAGGCATGATATGCCCAAAAACATTATAAAAAAGAACTTTAAGCTTCATGTAAAGAAGAAAAAATTCTGATGATCACATGTTTATCATATCGGCTAGAAAACAGTGTCTGTTTATCATCAGTGTTTAGAGGAGAGACACTGCTGACACTGCTGATGGCCTTGAAACTAAACACAATAACTTCTAATAAGGAATGGAATGGTGATGAAAGCAGCTTCAACTAAGGCCCGGCTTGACTTTCACTGCTTCTGTTACTATTAATAGTCATGCTTTTATTTTTATATCATTATTTTTAATCAGTATCATAAAGGTCATTATCATTTTCATCATTAGTACGATCGTTGTCATTATTATCATTGTTTTTTTCTTTTTTTAATAAAATATTATTATTATTATTATTATTACGTACATATACATCGTAATTACATTTCAGACTTTCAATACTATCAGTTTTGTATGATAAGTGTGTGCTGACTCTTTCTCCGTCTGAAAAGTGTGATGAAAAAAATCTGAAGTCATTTTCAAAACTAGACTTTTGCATTGGGGTGTGCTTTAATTCTTCAGTTCGATTTAAACAAACAGTTATACTGAATTTATTTCCTGTTCATTTGAAGTCCAAAACAATGTTGAATGTGAGCACAAACATAATTGGCAGACAAGCTTGCTTTGCTAGTCAGAGGAAAAAAAACAGAAGAGGCCAAGTTGAAGGAAAAGGAGGAGCAAGACAACAAGCGATGTTTCCAGGGAACACTCTATCATGCAAGAATCAGTTCTCTGTCGTTTTAAAGAAGGAGTCAGTCTCCGGACTGCCACAGACAGAGCTGCAGCAGTGTCCTGTTGTACATTCCACATCTGGATTTACATCTGGAAGAATGGAAGGAAGAATGATTCTGCCTACAAGGTATGCATAAGTTTTAATTATTTGCATTCTACTTTTCTGTGCTTACAGTTATTCGCTGGAGTTTACAGTAGCCATCAACACATTATCAATCTTCTACATTGTTTAACATTAATAATGTTTTTGCTTTGTAACTGTCCGTGAACAACAGAAAGCAAACACTTCCTAAAATGTGCCCACTTTAGTGGAAAAGGCTCATTTAAAAAGGTGGGGACTCAAAAGAATGAAAAGAGTTTGCCCTCTAATCTAAGACCTGCTTTAACACTGTAATCCCAACCAACTAAAAAGATCTTCCTATTCAGTCATTATGTATGTCTGTATATGTGCATCATCTCTGCAC
>JAQLOL010000007.1:11463576-11476360 GCA_029783665.1 Naso thynnoides | reverse complement strand
ACGCTAGTGATACATTTTGTAATTCTGCAAAAATTTTAAAGTAGGCATTTGTTAGTATTGTCTTGTTTGTAAAATGCAAATGAAGTTTAAAACACCTCGAGAAACGAAATACAAAAAAGGAAACATAACATATTTAGTTCATATTTTACATATCAAGAAAAAAATTCAACTCAAGTGCTTAGCTGATATAAGAAAAGAGTAAATAAAGATGCAAACATGCTTGATGAGTACGAAACAACAGCATCAAAACTATTCATTTTAAAGTCATTTAAGCAGTCTCAAGACGTTTGTGCTGAAGTGAAAGTCATATACAAAAAAAAACGTGTCTTCAACAATTCTGACAATCTCATGGCCAAAGGTGATTAAACATGTGTCTGTCGGGTGAATTCCAGCTCAGTGTTGATCAACAGTTAAGAAATGGTGCCAATCACGACTGAAATACATTTTTTTTCCACCAAATATAAATAGAAGCAGTACATTTCATAGAAACATAATTACAGCTGTAATTCAAAGCTTTTTTTAGTTTATGTCAGTGAACTGCTATGGTTGTGTTCTAATAACCGTGCACAATCAAGTTTGTTTTTATGAGCTTTTAGTATGCAGTAGTTTTTATGCCCTAGGGCTACATTTTCAAAGTCACATAACATGTAGGAGTAATTGTACATGTCGGGTCGGTAAACGCTCGTATTGTCTATTGATCCAGCAGAAACTCGACCTTCTACCCTCCATTCATTACACGTGGAAGTCCCATTGTAGCAGGCCGCTGAGCTAAAAAAAGCCACCACAGACGAGATGACAAAGCGGTGATCGATAATGTTTTCTGAAGATGGATGACATGAAGCTAGCTCTGGGAAGTCCTGCCCACGTTGTTAAATTCAGCATTAACAGACAGCCATTGCCCAAGTTTCATAAGAGTCCCCGGAGCTGAAAGACAACAAAGCTGCAAAGATCGTTCCTGTAGAAATGTAAGTTCTTAAGTAGCCCATTTTACAGTAACATCCGATATGAGGTATTTAACTACAGCCTCTTCTGTCCCTTCTATTCATTCATTTTTGGCAAAACATTTTCTTCCCATGGCTATGGCACGATGACTGAATCTCCTGGGAGCGGTTCCAACCCTAAGCATAGGAAACAGAAAGGCACATTTCTTGACATCTCACAGGTCCATGCACTCTTGTTCTGAGTCTGTCTCTATTTTTCACTCTCTGTCTCTAAAGTGCTCTTTCATTTGATAGCTAGTCGTTCTCTCCATCTTTGGCCTCTACTGGTGGGAACCCATTTAACTTAGTGCGCTCCTTTGCGTACTGTGACAGGTTTGTCAGACTGGTGTTTCCCTCTTTTCTCTCTGTGTTCTCGTCATCTGGCTCTCCATCTTCTTCTTCTTCCATCCTCTCCTCACCCAGCATGGCGTTGCCATTCATGCCTACGCTTGCCCGTCTTGCGTCTTCGGGGATGTTCCTCCGCAGCTCACGGTTCTTGTTGCGTCTGGCCAGCTTGGTTAGCGATCCGAAGCGCAGGTTGAAGAGATTCTCCTCCGAGGAAGACGCGGTATGTGGGGTTTGCTCGCTCCCCTGAGGGTCGTACGGCTCGCAGGCCCCCTTCAGCCTCAGGTTGTTGAGCTTGGTGTCGATGCTCTCCTGGGAGGAAGTCTTGAAGCGGCCGGCATCCAGGCTGGCAAACAAGGCCCGCTTCTCTGGAGACAGCATGTCAAGGGAGTGAGCTCGCTGCTCCAGGCCGAGCTGACGGCGCTCCATGCTGCGGATGGTGGCAGCCCGTTGGAGCTTGTCATGGATCTCAACGCTCAAGCGCCGCCGCGTTTCACGCAACTCAGCACGTACATTTGCTTTCCATTCAGCTGCGTGAGCTTTAAACTCCCCAACCTGTAACAACAGAAAGAAAAGATCAGCATCAGATTAAGAATGCATATGGATACAAACTGCAGAAGCAAAAAAGAGCCTGACATCAAATTCTTCAATCTGCTCCTTAGTATGAGTGATGGCATCCTCACATGTGCACCAATGTCTTGGCTTAAAATGGGTTTTTGGGTTACCTCATAATGCTTTGACCAAGTCTTTGACCTCAAGTCTCAAGTCAAGTTTCAAGTCGCTTATGGTGGTGATAAAACACAGCATAGCTTAATCAATGGAATGCAAAGCATGTACTATATTACAGATAGTAGTTAAGATCGCACGTGGGTAATGACCAATGTGCATTAAGAAGGAAATGAGATTCAGCTTGTCAGACCTTGTTACTGACGAAAAGAAAAAAAAAAGATTGTTCATGAGTCCCAACCCTTGGGTCCGAGTCAAGTCTGAAGTCTTTTGAGGTCAAGTCTCAAGTCCGAGTCAAGTCTCAAGTCACTGTGTGTGCGACTGAAGTGTGAATTGAGTCCAAGTCTCAAGTGCAAGTCCTCATCTCCGGTAGCAGTGACATGTAAACGCCTTATCCAGGTTTTGTAACATTCTTTGTTGTTGCAGAACAAGGTCACTAAAATGGTAAAAATAAATAAATAAATATAGTCCAGACACAAGATCAGCAACCTGGATACTGTTTCAGGTTTCTGCTATGTTCTGTGCGAACACAAATATCCATTAATATGATCAAAACAGGATCAGAATCAAAACAAAGATACTAGTGCAAATGTAAAGACACTGTTATAATGTATGTTGCTATGTCAATCAAATGTGATCAAACCATCCATTTGTTTCACACACTGTACGGAGCCTCTTTAGTTCTTTTTCTGTTAGAGGGTAAATACAGTGAAGTCTTTTCTGCCTGGCGTTCACATCTTGAACATCTCAAAATAGGGCTGTACTGAATTTCATTCTTAGACATTTACAGCCTCTGTTAAGGTTTTCATGTGTAGCTTCAGATGTTTGTGAATATGATCATATTTTATTACGTTATCATCCCCACATGGTGTGAGTACAGATGTTTTATCCCTCCGGAAGCTTCGGTCTGCTCCCGACTCTCTCTCATAGGTGCATTCGTCATCAGAAGCTGTGTGCTGGCGTCTGTCCCTGTCCTCCGTCCATCCAACCCACACAAGACTCAAAGTCCTACTATTCATGTAAAAACCTGAGCAGTTGAATGTTACTTAAGAATTCTAATGTCAATTTCATAAATGAAGCTTCCTGTTATTCAGCACAGCCCCACCTCAAACAATAGGAGCCTGTTACAGAGCTTTTTGATGAGATCTAATCTCAGCAATTAATAGGTAAAATAAGGATGCAGACAAAAGACAGAGAGGAAGCAGCAACTGACTGACCTTTTATTTTCTACCTCTCTAATGTAATACTGCGCCATGTAATTGAATGAGGCCTACCTCCTCTTTGGTCTTTTTAGACAGTACTCGAAGCCAGTCTCCAATCATGCTGAGGACAGCGGCAAAGTACGCCAGGCCCACCAAGATCCAGAACCACACCAGAGGCTTGTACCAGTTCCTGTATTTGATCCTGCTATTTCCACCTGTGAAGGAAGGGAAAATACCAGCATGGTGAAACATAAGTCAATGGGTTTTAGGGTTAACAGTAAATATGCATGAAAAATATCATGAAAGCACAATTATTGTTCTACCTGCCACATAGTCTCCTATTCCCACCGTGGTGAGAGTGATCACAACAAAGTAGATGGCCTCCAGCGTGGTCCAGCCCTCGATGTGTTTGAAAATGACAGCAGGGATGGTGACGAAAACAATGCAGCCGGCCAGGATGAACAGGATGGTGGATGTCACTCTGATCTTAGTCTGGCTGATCTGTTTGTGTTTTTGCTGATAAAAAAAAAAACAAAACAAGCAGGAGATACTTTTTGAACTAATACAGTCGAATAAAAAGGATAATTTAAAGGTGACAGTGTGCTCAACAAGGACCAAAAGTAATGATACATGACTCTCAATAAAGCAAACCTGATATGCTTAAATATCAGGGACTGACCGATATATCATTTTTATCATATTATCGGCTGATATTGGCCTAGTCCAGATACATTGGTAATGACACACATGGTCTCTGATACGTACCGATATTTGTACTTCTTATTCTGATTGTGAAGGCCAGTAAAAACGTTTTGACTAGTGATTTAAAATGGTAAAATGACATTTGTTTGTTTGCTTGTTTGTTTGTTTTTATTAGATCTCCGTTACCTTTTGCATTGCAGTAGCTTTTCCAAACGTAGGAAAACGTATGTATGCTATACATAGTTTGCCCGGCCGAGAACAGTTTGTTTTTTAATAACTAATGAGTAACTGTTTTATGTTTAGCGCACTGATGTTTGGAATAAAATTTGTTAAAATGTAAGATATCTTGCCTTCACTATGTATCTTTGTATAAATATGCCATAACCACATTGCCAATATATTGGAAATAGTTTTTTTTTGCTATAGGCATTGGCCCCAGAAATTCCCATAACTGTTGGGCTCTATCAAATATCATGCTGGGAAAAAAACGAAAAAAAAAACGGGAAACTAACTTGCCTTTCTTGTTGTAAAATCACTTTTAAAACCTCTCTCTTTGTGTTTTATAATGTGATCTGTTATATTGTAAAGTACTTACTGTGTTTTAAAGGTTCTGTGTAAATACATTTTTATCATCTTACTGTTGTTGTTGTTGTTGTGTGGTTGTCAGCTGAAGTTTTGGAATACTTATAACATTGGAGCTTTTCGCTCTGTCATCTTCACTAGAAACTACAAAGCACCCCAACACATCAACAAAGAGAACGCAGTTTATTGTGATACTTGTGATACTTGTGATACTTGCAGCTTACCCTGAATATCTTCTCAACTCTCAAGATGCTTTTCACAAAGATGGTCCCCAGCTGGTCTCCAATCCCCGCCAACAGGAAGCCAAAGAGAGGGATGCCAAATATGGCATAAAGGATGCAAAAGATTTTCCCTCCCTCCGTGCTCGGAGCTATGTTTCCATAGCCTGTCAAAACAAGGAAAACAAAGGGGAGGGGAGAGAGAAAATAAAAATAAATGAAGAAACATGACATTAAAGACAAAAAACGAGAAGTGCGAAGGAAGGCCAGGAGGATGTGGTGAGGAGGAGGCAGGAGTGGAATATTAAGATGAGAGGCAAAAGAGAAGACCATCAGGAATTTCTTATGCAACATAATCAATTTAAGTCCTTATGTAATGCTTGCACAGTTCCAATAGAAGGGGTCTGCGGTAAAAAGCTCCAAGAGAGACAACAATTAGGTTCCGCTTTGATATAATTGTATTGATTAAGGCTTTACAGTGACAGAGCTACAGTGAAGATGACAAGGAGACAAAGATTTCAGTTTCACTTTCTTTTTCATGTTTTCTCACATCAAGCACAGCTTAATCAGGAATTTTTTGCATTAAATTTTACTTAGGCTTACTTGAGAATGTCTAGAGAACAATTATGTTTTGTTTTTGCAAGTGTTAACTGGAGTTATTGAGGTCTTCAAATCCATCTTGTGATGTTTCATAATAAAATATCAGGGCGGTGAGGACATGAAACTCTGAAAGCCACAGCTCAGCAGCACATTAGTCAAGGCTCTAGTTAAAAAAGCAGTGGATCAAACTGAAACAAGTCAGGGACAGTGTATTTATTTTTAGGGGCCACTTAAATGAATGAAAGAACATATTAGACAGAGAACAGAAACTTAAATGTGTGGATCAAATTTGGTTCATGAATAGAACTTTAACATTTTTAAATTATCCAATTCGATTTCAGGCTTTTTGCTTTTATTTCAAAATAATATTAAGTCACATATTAAGGGAAACGAAGCAAGTGGAGAGGCTTCGACATAAAGTAAAAGCAGTCAACAGTGTCTGTTTTGTCAGCAGCCTCGATAATGTTGATCTTCACAGGTTGTTAAATCCCTCAGTGCTTTGGTCTTGCATCATTGGGCACCTGCTCATGAGGGTAAAGAGTTTGTAAAACTCACCTGAGGGCAGCAATAAGAGAGGGGATTTGAAGCGGTACAGAAGATTTGTAATGAGAAATGCATGTGTTTGTATTTTTAGATTTAATGTTGCATTATAAACAAAGCCTTCTGGTGATTATTTTTTTATTATGGAGCTGCTGGTATTGAAGAAGAAGTCTAAAAACACACTGAAAAATTAGATTTTTTTTATTCTTGCCAACATTTTTTGTGCAAACAAATGCCTGCCAATGACAAATAAATAAAAGTTATTAGCTTATAAACACAATGGTACCACAACACTAAGCCATATGTAGGCCAAAATCAATAATAAATCATAATAATACCACATGAAATTAATATTTTATATATTTTTCTGAAGATATGTTGAGGCATTTTTCTCAAAGGCCATTGACTGAATTTATCTGGACAAATTTCTATTATATTTGCTGTCATCTATATTTAGGCCACTATCTATACTTAGGCCATCAATATTCATATTTAGGATTTAGACTGACCTGATATTTGAGTATCATAGAATGGATTATTTAAAACTTTACCTATGGTTGTTATGACTGTTCCAGCGAAGAAGAAGGCACTGCCCACGTCCCAGTAACTGGAGTTGTTGGATGCGTTCCCAATAGGACTCACTCCTGCACTCACAGCATCTATGGCATGCTGCAACGAGCAAAATGTGAAAATTACAATCATCATTATTCTCATAAACTGAGGCTTTCAGGGTTATGACAGCAAACACACGTGCCCTGTTGGATGGAAGAGAGTGAACATGTCAACCCACCTCCTGCCTGTGTTTATGTTTACGAGTACAGGTGTCTGTTACGTGTGCTTGTGTGTGACCCCTGCCAGTGATTGCATAACACTCCTGAGGTAACTGAAGATAGATTGAGTGCATCTTCAGATAAACCGGGAAGGTCACGCTACCTAATAAAAGAGAGGAGAGGATGGAAAAGGAGAAGGAGAGCTGGAAAGGTCCTGAAAATGGGGGAGGGGAAGATGAATTAGATGGAGAGAATTTAATCAAGCCTGGACCCATGTAATAAAGCTGTAGTAACACAGGAAGTGGATGAAGTTACCATTAATTGAATTATTTTAATATTATGTGTCTCACAGCAGGATTGTATTGTGATAATAAGGTCATATTATGTTATTGTGTTACAAAATGTTGTTATCTGGACCGTGGATTCTATTTAAGGTCTAAATATGGATGCAGCCAAGATATTTATGCATGCTATGATCCTTTCATATATGCTTGCTGACCTCTAGAGTCCTTGTACCAACAAACCCTGAAAACTTTAGACAAAAAGCCAATGCATTTTCATCACTGTAGGGTCACTTGCTGACCTCTTGAGTCCTTGTACCAACAAACCCTGAAAACTTTAGACAAAAAGCCAATGCATTTTCATCACTGTAGGATACAGAAGAAATACAATTTACTGAGCTTTGAAATTTTTAAATTCTTATTAAATTGATTCTTGGTTTATAAAATATTAATGGTTTGGCTCCTTCTCCACTATGCAATTTTGTGTAAACTCACTCAGCAAGTTCTATTAGAACTTAGCAGTGATTATACACAACTTGCACTGTTTTGGGGCAATTAGCTTTTACTGTAAAAGCTTCAAATCAGTGGAACATTCCCTGGTGATGTGAGAAGCTGCAGCTCTTTCAGTACTTTCAAAACCAACTTGAAAAAATGGTTTACAGCTGCTCAGCTCTGCACTCAATGACCTTGAAATCTGAACCTTATGACTAGATTTTAATTGGACAAGCAGACACTTGTGATGTGCTGTTGTGCGTAGCTTTGTAGTGTGTGTGCTGTGTTTCTCTGTAGAGTTTTCCTTTGCACTCTGTCTTGTGTTTTCTTCTTTTTATCACTGCATGTATTGTGCTATTGTGTGTAGTTTTGTATTGTGTTTTTTGTTGTTGTTTTTTTTTTTTGTATAGCTTTGTTTGATGTTATTGTGCTGTCTTTGTTTGGTCTGACCTGCCGAGGGACTGCAGACGCAAATTAGCTTTGAGCTATAATCTGGTATGGTGCATCAAATGGTAACATTCGTGTTCTGAATTGCACATTGTACCCTTCAAATAAAATAAATAAATAACTAAAAAATGTGTAAAATTATCCAGTAAAAATGGAAAAATGGAGGAAAGAAGGAATAAAAGCAGAATGTTTACAACAAAAATGTGTTTTGTGTGTGACGCCTGAGGTTTTGCTTGCAGCCTCTTGTAGGGGTCCTGACCCTTATGTTGGGAATCAGTGTCCTTCATCCTTTTACTTCTTTATCTATTTTGTATAATATCCCCTGCATAAACATATTTATGCAAGTCATTTTGGACTAAAACTGTGATACTGCATTGCTGATTTGTTCTTCAAATAAAAAATAACACTATTATGAGAACTGTTTAAATTATTCAGTGTCTGGCTCATGACATGGATCTCCTTCTCCACTGAGCATTCTTACTCAGTTTGCATGTTTTCCTGTTCACACAGACTAAATCTACACAGATTTTCAGTTGCAGCAGAAACTTTTATCTCTCTTTTCTTCTGTGTCAGCCTCTCTATATCCTCACATTTGGTGGGAAAACATTAAGAAGGCACAATGCTCAGCGTTTACTGCATCATTATTCTCACTGATCTCCGTCTGTGCTCCATTATGTAGCCATGCAAAGTAAATCCTCTTTCTGAGTTCCCTGTTTATAGGCATTTTAATGAAGGGCATTTCTTTCTTTATCTCTGTTGAAATGTATGAGGTGCAATTAAAAAATTCAGATTGTTTCTGTTGCAAAGGAATGGAGCACTGCACAGTCATGTGCATGTAGCAGGTGCAAACAATAACCTTCATGAGCAAGTATGCCAAGTTAGTTGATCTTTATCAGCACCTGAGTTACATGCATTGTTGTGACCACTGGCAGGCGCAGGATTTGTGAATTAATGATTTCAAGCAGAAGCAGTACCCTGTTGGAGTCTGTGAGAAGCTCAGAATGTGCCACGCCACATTTCATGTAGAGGATCATCATGGTGACTTAGCTATGAGCCAGACAGCAAAAATCAGTCTGAACAGTGGAAGAGCCCACAGTCTGTAAGACTGAAGAAGGTGCGTCAGGTCAGAAACACGACAAAGAGCATGCTGGTGGTTTTCTTTGACATTTCCAGGACTGTGCACCATGAAATCTTCCCCTTAACTCAGATTGTTAATACTGGGTACCATTGTGATAATCTGATGCATCTGAGAGAGAACATTTGATGCAAATGACCTGAACTGTTACACGATGGCAACTGGGTTCTCCAACACCGCTGCAAACTTAGAAATGTGCACATTTTTAGCCCACAATATCAAAGCCTTCCCTGCTTACCCCTCTTACTCGCCAGATTTGGCTCTCTGTGCCTATTTTCTGGTTTCTTAAATAAATTTATTAGCTAGGTATTCACCGTTTTGATACTGTGGATGAGTCATAGCTGGCACGTGTACGGATCAGGACTTCCAGGGAGGGTTCTGAGAGTGGCAGGAATGCTAAGAGTAGCATATCACTGCACAAGGGGACTCCTTCAGAGTGTATTGCAGCCAGATTAAAATCAAGTATGTTTGAGTTTTTTTCTTTGAACTCAAAGAAGAACACTTCAGTTCATGACAGTCATTGTAAGGGGTGCCTTTGGTAAGAAAATAGCTTCAGTGCATATACTAACATTTCCGGTTGTTTGTAATGTGCAGCTTCTTCATTCAGAGCAAACCCTCCCCAGTCTATTCAAGAAAGCTTTTAGTGAAATGCACGTCCATCCTATAAAATATACATTCACTCTCGTGACATACATCTCAAAGAAGACAGAGTGGAAAACCACTTATACACACATGGCTGCACATGCCTACTCACAGTCTTGCATGTGATTACCTCAGCTCCATCAGTGCAGCCCCCCCGATGAGACCGATTCTTGTATCTAAAATTAGCCAATTACAGTAATGCTTTTTCATGGGTTTTAGCAGACACAGCTGCTTTGCAGAAGCAAAACAAAGCATTAATTATCAAATAAATCCCAAATAACCTAATTCTGGAGTCAAGGGGGAGCTATAAATAGCATTATAATATATCTGAATACTTTATGAGGGGGTCTTTTTTTGTCTCACGCCTTTTTCACAGCCAAGTTCATGCAGCATGAGAGATTTGGAAAATCCTTCATCTCCATAGCACGAGGCTAGCGACTTTGATTTGTGTTGCATCCTGTTCATTTGGACAAAAAGATGTTTTTTTGTTTAACATGGGGCTCGTCTCCATCTTGACAGCACTGAAGAATCAGCATATCCTCGCAGACATGCAATCATGATTAGCTCTTTTTGCTAATGTGTGTTTTCATTTTCCACACTGCAGGGTCATTAGAGCGCAAGCTAACTCACTGCAGATCTTTATCCTCTCAGTGTGTCTTTCTACCCCACAGCAGGTGACGGCCATAATCCAGCCAGCGTGGGGCTTCACGCTCCTCCATTACCCACCCTAACTGTGAGCTGGTGCCAAGTACTCTCCACTGCAGCACTTTCACCGTCTCTGATATCCATCACTTTAATCTACCCACCTTGAAGCTGCACAAATGACAGAGGTCAGAGACAGAGGTCCACAGAGCTGTTTGCCAAGTGAGCACTGAGTACCACCTGCTTTGATTTTGTTTTGACATAAAATACATATTTTTTCATATCTCATATGATTATATTGCTGTTGGGGCTAACTGATTTAAAAATTGGACTTATCATGTATTCCCACTCTTTACATAAGTGAAAGTAGAATAGAAACAGAAAATACCAAAGTGTACTCAAAATAATAGTACAGAAGTTTTCCCAGCAAATTGTACTTTAACTACAAAAACTGAAACGCGACACTACGTGGCCACTTACACTTCTTAGCTAAACGCATTTCAATAGCTTCTCAATAGCTCTGCCATTTATTCCACCATTATTAAGAATTAAAAACTGTTTTGGGTTGGCACTTTCAGAGAGGTATTAGTACCATATCTGTTAGGTATTGAGGTTGAATTTTGAAGTGGTGTTGAACTGGACTGGAGTAAAAAGCAGGCTACAGTATTTCCTTGTATTTCCAATGTGGTAAAAAGCTATAAAAGAGCATAAAATACAAATTGAGTACCACAAGTTCGTGAGTGTGCGGCCAAGTCTGCACAAACAAATGCTGGCACTTTGCATTTCTGCAAACCACATTTACTTAAAATTTGTACCTATCAGACATATCAACAGTTCAACAACACATTTAACATAGCATGGATTAAACGTTGGCATGCATGAGCTGTTTTTTGCTACCAGAAAGTAGGAGGGGGTGGTTTTTGCAACTTCTGATGAGACATGCAGCTAAAGACCACCTGGAGGTCGATAGTTTCAGTTAGTTTCAGGTAATTTTAAGCAACGATCAGAACTTTGCTTTGTTGTGTTTTGTTTTTGTGGCAACCAAAACATGGTCATGTACAAATCTTTTACTGATTTTTGTACCTAAATCTAACCAGGACCACAAAAATATAAAATTCAACATAAGGAATCAATTTCAACATGTTGTTTGTGAAACCGCACAATGTCCACATTATTCTAGCATTTGGGTTGCTGAGTTACCTTTCACTGCACCTTACATTGAGACTCAACTCACTCAAAAGACGTGGGTCTATAATAGCAATTTTTGTTTGTTTGTCTGTTTGATAAAGCAGGCTAACATGAATCCAAATGTTTAAAAAACTGATGACGTGTTGGTTGTGTTTTGTGACAGGTAGCTCTCTCTGTGTTTATGAGAGTTTATTTGTAGGTAAGTGACTCATCAATAAATGAGGCTTGACTGTTGTCACTTACAGTGGGGCTTCACATCTCGCCACAGTGTGAGTCATCCAAACAGCGCTGGAAAAGCCAATTAGGTCTGCTGGCTTTGTGGGCGCACAGTGGGTAGGTGGACGGCGCAGAGACCGAAGCAGACGCAAGGAGGTCAACCGACAAGTAAGGACACACATTCACACACATAATGTCAACTCACGCGGTGGAGCAAACCTTTCTCTAATACATCCTCTTCTTCTGTCCCACAGACACACGCTGTGTATATATATTTACGTCTATGCACACACACACATTTCCCAAGGTTGCCATTTTTCTGTCAACTCCTCTGCCAAACAGTCTGATACAGTGAGTCACCACTGCTGTGTGCCACAGAGGATCTTTGTCTGAGTGATAGGCTTGACACAGCACGAACTGTCCAATAACAAAACCTGTTAGAGGACCAGACAGATTCTTTGTTCAAGTACTTGTAGAGCAGCATGTCCTGAGGGCCTTTTCTTGAGACAGCCGTGAAAACAAAATGTTTTTTGTCTGTGTGAGCGTCACACATGGCATGATATTTATTTCTGGGCAATGCTCAGAGTTGAAGTGCTATGAAAGTGAGAAGTTAAGTTGTTATAAATCAGTGTTATTTTTAGGATTTAAAGAAATAGATGTTTGGGACGTGATGTTTGGGACGTGAACTCTTTCTAGTTTAAGGCTTGTAGGGGAAGATTTTTTCCATGCTAACATCTGTACAGTAACCAAAGAGGCCATTTTATACTTGCCCTGATGAAGGCCTAATGGCTGAAAAGCCTAGGTGTGCTTTTATTGTTTTAGTGAAGCCATGAGAAAATAAAGGTGTTCTATATCATCATCCTCTTGAGTGCATCAGATTTTGTCAAGAATTCTGTACAGTAAATTTGAAGCTTCACTTAGCAACTAGTTAGCTTAGCCTAGCATAGAGACTAGAAAGGAAACAGCTGGCCTGGCTATGTCTCAAAATTCGCCTGTTAGTGTCATGGTTTGGGTTTGATTTCGTTGTTTCCTGTTTTATTTTGGAAGTTTTATCCTCTTGTGTCTGTTCTGCCTTT
>JAQLOL010000007.1:11432935-11456479 GCA_029783665.1 Naso thynnoides | reverse complement strand
ATTAAAAAAAAAAAATCATACAAAATACATGGTGAATAACTTAAAAATAAGTGTCCCTCCACAGCCAGTAGTGTTTCAGTTGTCTTAAATACTACGGCCTTTTAAGGGTTTATGGCTGAAGCACCTCATAACATTCATGAGTACTTACAGCTCTCTGACCTGGGGGACAGCTTAAGCATTAATATGCCACTGGAGAAGCATGAGATGTATCAGCAACACATTCCCTCCTCCACTTGCCACAGAAACCATCCCCTAAACTCAGTGGCCTCTGCTAGAGTCTGGGGAGAGTTTGATGGGGAAGGTGAGGAGAGAATATGTTGTCAAGGTAACATGAAGCCAAACCAATTAATAAAACAGTCAGACATAAGCCACAAAGGTAGAAAAGTCGAATGTGTTAATGCAGTTTTACAGCATAATGAATTTGGAGTTCAATTGTGTGTAAACGTGCTTATAATGTTGCCCACTGGATTCAGGTCAGTTTCACTCCGACAAACCGCTGTGTCTTTCAGCTGTCATTGGACATGTTGTAAAAAGAGGCATCAATTTATGGGGCCCTCTGAAGCATTTGATTACTTCTTACGACCAACATCGGGCCCCACAGAAGCCCCCATATATCAAACTTCATGAGGGTCTGAAGGACAACCAGGGTGTATGGGTTATCTGTCCACAACATAAACATGAAAGGGACAAAAAATAATTTTCAGCCACACATAACACGGTGATATTACAACTGAATGCTTAAAATATGATAACTACAATTGCATTCTTCTAAGAACTCATGATTTTCAAGGTGGTCGCCACCAGGGGGCACCACAGAGGCATCAGGATATTGGAGTGAAGGAATTATGCTAACATTAAAAAAACAAAAACAAAAACAAAAAAAAAACAATGATGAGAATACAAAATATAATTACTGAATTGTTGATATGAAATATAGTTTGTTAAAACAGAATATTGAAATCTTACATTTCTGATCAGGCCATATGTCTGCACAAAGCAGCTCCTGAAAATTAGCTAGCTAGCTTGCTAGCATTTAGTGAGTGAGAGCTAACTCACAAACATTCATTTTTGAAAAGGACCTGGCAAGCATACTAACAGACCAGCTGACAAAAACTGAGCTGCATGATATCTGTAAAACTCTTCATAATTCGAGTCACCACTGTTATCATAATTAATTACAAGGGAATTATGAATGTCATTACCAAATTCATTTAATCCATCAATTCAATCATTAATTATCTGTAACTGCTTATAGTTTGCAGGGTCGCAGGAGGGCCGGAGCCAATCCCAGCTGACACTGGGCGAAGGCGGGGTACACCTTGGACAAGTCGCCAGTTCATCACAGAGCTGACACATAGAGACGAACAACCATTTACATCTACTCTTAAGAGTCACTAATTAACATAACCTAACCTAACCTGCATGTCTTTGGACTGTGGGTGGAAGACAGAGTGCTCGGATGGCACCCGTTCAGGGAGATAAACTCTACACAGAAAGTTCCTACCCCAGCTGAATATCGAACCCTGGACCTTCTTGCCGTGAGGCAACAGTGCTAACCACTAACTCACTCTTCTGCCCAAGCCATAATGTTAAAGCCATAGCTGAGCAACAGCAGCATAATTTAATTATGGTTGATCCTCCCTCTTGAGGTTTATTACACACAGCTTCAGAGAGAATAATTCATGGAATCACCAAAGTCGGTAGGTTTTATTGTCTAGGGACCATGATTTCATGTATTGCATTACTTGGTCATATCAAATAGCGGTAAAGATATTCAAGTCTGTGTCAAAGTGGTAAATCAACCAACCCACCAATAAGTTGACATGGACATTCAAAGCCAAGCAGCTAACCTGGCTTCAAAAGGATTAAGCTTCTCACATTACACTGTAGAAAAAATGGAAGGAGCTGTCATATTATTACATGTTTGTTCCCCCTTCACATGTGGCAACACGTAAAAAGTTTGAAATTATAGACCAGGTATGTCAGGATAGCAGTTTTCTCTGCAAGCTGTTTAAAGCATAATTTTGGAAACAGTGGGCACCTATGACATCAGGGAGATGGGGCAAATCTCCTGCAGGTGCAATAACTGGCAGGAGCTTCTTCCTGTTGAAAGTTAATAGATGATTTCAGATTTCTCACAGACATTATTGAATTTGTATAAAGAAATAAGTAGTGCCATCTTCAGAAGCAAAATAAAAAAAGCAAAATATAACTTTCGGATGAAGACACTGATTGTTATGGGCATATTGATTTAGCAGCATTATCTCTGACAGCTGCTCTTGTTAAAATAAATACGAGTGAACATTTTCATTAAATAAGGGTGATGTTTGTGTTAAATTTCCAAATGGCTGACAAATACAGCCAATACGAAAATATCCATATTTCAGCATGGATAAATTATCTGTGCCTTAGCTGGAAAAAAAACATTTAATAATACTATACAAAGAACTAATAATTGTTGTTGTTTGATATACCATCACAACTGCTATGAAATGAAAATGAAATGCATCTAATTCTTCTCCACATAATATCACAAAGAAGAATAAACTACTTTTTTTGCAGGGTGGACAAATGTGTGGAGAAGCTTCTGTCTCATCTTCAGGAAATGATATTTGAAATAAATGTTATGTAATATTTTAATGATGCAGTCTTTGGTCTCAAAATATATAAATCAGCATATGAGACACATTTGAGCATTTGATTGTTACTGCAATGGCTTGCGAGTTTTAGGTCAGGCTGTTAAGTGCGTGACTCCATGAAACGCCACATACGCTGAGTTTTAATTAAACTGTAAAATGTCTAAAAAACACTCTATCTTTGATAAATCTATATCTTTGTTATAAATTATGTTGAGTTGTGAACTAACATGATTAAATGGTTTGCCACAATATTTAAACTCAAAGATATATGTAATTTTATTCAAGCTAACGCTGTGTTTTATTTTGTCACCTGTCTCTAACTTCTGGACACCAGTTCTGTGTGAGGAAGGAAGCTGGCAAACCTCTCTCACAGACTTGTTAAAAAATGAAGTCAACCATAACTAAAAATATGAGAATTGACCAAAAAAGACAAAATACTCACTAAGCAAAGAAATCCCAAACTAGATATGAGCTGCTAGTGATTTAAACATTGAAAACAGAAGTGATGGGTTGGCCAAAACAAACAAACAAGGCAGAAACACAAAGCCAACAAACCAACAAAGGGTAGTCAGACTCAAACCCTCTACCCTAACTAATATAAAATAAAATAGTAAAATTAGTGCAACCCTTACAACAGTAAAAAAAAAGCTGCAAAAAACTGGACTACTGAACTAATCACAAAACAAATAAAGATTTGGAGATTTTGAAACATTATTTCAGACTGACTGCATTCAACAACAATAATCATCCAACAAAATATTAATACGCTCACAAAAGTTTGGAATAAATAAATAAAAAATAATTAATGCAAAATCAATTAAGCAGCCCTAGAGACGAGTGTATAAGAGTGTGACAGAGAGCATGCACGTCCCTCCCCTCTTCATTGGTTTCAGCAATCACTCAGGCCAGATACACCTGAGCTAAAAACAGACATCATACCCAAACGTACAATGTATGACCAGCAGGGAAGCATGTAACAAGTACACTAACTTCGCTTTAATTGTTAAAAAAAAATTTCGTTAGCAAAAAAATAAACAAATCCCATGACCCTGTTCTTGTTCATGATGTTATCAAACTACACATTTTGTTTTCACTGCATTGAGAGACTTTCAGTGGTGGAAATAAGATATGTGCGTTTAAGTGAACTATCTTATCTCAGAATATCCTGCTCTATCTGTGCTGTAATCTGTGCATAAACTAATAGTTTGTACCACATATGGCTCAGAAACAGTAGCATAATCAGTTATGAAACAGCATAACATCTCTCATGTGAATTACTTCATTTGTAGCATTTTATTTCCTGGCATGACATCGGGGTTTTGGCCAGTTAAAGCAAACTGTGGTGTTACAAGTGGCCTGTTAGATGAGCTAATCTGATTCTGTAGCAGTCTATTGTACACGCAGAACTCTACAGACCTGCTGGGAGCCCAAATGTTACATCAACTCACTGGGCTCGATCTCATAGACAAGCACTTAATTGGTTCCTCTAGTGCAATTTGTGTGCTTGAAGAGAGGGACACTCCTGTTTGGTTTGTTTTTCAAAAGAACCTGATGATCCTCCTGGTGTGACTGAGGCAGAATGACGTCCCTCCTGACACTGGCGCAGGAAGCATGAACAGCTGGCTGGTGTGCACTGCTGGGCAAGATAGTTAGAAAAAATATGTAGTGCCTGAGTACTGAACGTCTCACCCTAATGGTGCAATAGCTGAATAAGTTATGGATTAATGTCACATTTTACTGGTTGCTCTCTATTTCTTACTGATTGCCAACCTTCTTTAAGTAATTCAATACCTGGGAGAGTATTCGATTCTGATTGGCTGCAGGGTGTACATTAATTCCTGATAAAAGACAACTTCTGAGTAGTTCCAGTCAAACTGTCAGTTCACCATTCCAGATAAAATCACTGATTCAGCCTGTTTCCATTTCCAGGCACCTTAAGATTAGAAATAAACTGACTGAACTAAGAATATCTCGTTTACAACAGTGGAGTCCTTCAATGCGTCACCTTCTGAACACCACAGGATGACGACTGGAACACAAGCAGCAAAAAGTTTCACTGACTCTTTGAACTTACTTGGATAGCGATCATCTAGCTTCTTGTTAGCTACTCAAATTATTACTTTTGGATAACATTACACATGATCCATTATTTGTTCGTAAAAACCTTGATATTGATTGTTACATGGCTGGATAGTAAGCTTATCTTATTGTTAAATACACCATCAAATTATATTTACTGTTTTTCAACCGTTGACTTGACTTGTTGAATTGTTGATTCTAAATTTTGCCAGCGTAACATTAGTTTTCTGGACCATAGATCAGCCAGAAAGCTAATGTGATGACTTTATTGAATTGTGGGGACAAAGGTATGTAGTTGGGCCCCGATGTCCTCCATTAATTTCTGCAACTGAAAACCCGTCAGGTTTGTCCCTTACATATTTTGACCAGTTGTTTTTATAACGGTAAATACAATGAGCAAATATTATACGCTAGGTGTAGTTTCATTAGACAGTGATGTTGTAGGATACCTTTACGCACACAGAGCAGATAAAATAGACGCCCCAATCCAGAAACAAACACAGTGGTTGGCCAACAGCTAATAATCCTTAAAGAAGAGACTTTCTCACCTTGAATAAGACAATTCAAACAAAATCACATCAAAATGGAAAAATAAAGCATGGTAAACAGCAACACCTTTACATTAAATCATAAAAAACAAACAACTTGATGTATTATGCATATAATTTTAAATGTCTGAATAGTTTATCCCCCAGAACATTGTCCTCCATTAGAATCTACCTTGGTTTAGAACTCACTTTTTGATGTTCTTTAGCACAAAAAACACTGACACTAGATGGCTGTGATGCTCATAACCCTGATGTTCAGGCAGAGAGAGGCAGCAATATTAGGCTATGGGAGATCATATCAATGACAACTGTACAAGGAGATTTACATTAGGTGTGACAGTTTATAGTATACGTCTTTTTTTTAGTGTAAATAACACATTGATGCTGCCAGTGTTCACATAAAATCTTTGCTCAAGTGGCTTATGAAATCAACAGTGCACACCATTTTATCTATATGGAACCTGGCTCTACAAGAGCCACTCAAAGCACATGTTGTTACAATAGACATCTTTATCTTATTTAAAACATCTTCTGTTCTCTGAGTAGGGCTTTATGTGCAAGTTGAAGAGCCTAGCGTTCCCATAGTATATTAATTTCAAGCAACAGAGAGGCTTATGAAGCAGGACCACCACCAGCTGCTGCAGGACTCACAGTACAGAGCCTGGATCAGGGTGGGGGGGGTTGTAGCAAGAAGGTGTACTTATTTGTTCTATGCATGGATATATTTGTATGAATGATGGTTTTGTTTTGTTGTTGTTGTTGTTTTGTTGGGTTTTTTTTCAAACAAGCAAACTAAACAAAAATTTACTTTTTAAAATGATCCACCATTCATAATGCAGGGTGTGAGCTCCTCTTAGTTGTCACTGGAACTCTTCCCTAATAAATTAAATAAGCATCACACATAACTTATTAAATGCTTTTATCTAGTATAAATATATATTTATTGTATTTATATTTATGTATCATTGGAGCAATAGGTCAGTATTGTATTTGTTTATATGCATTTATTTATATGTTGTGCAACTTTCTTATTTATACTGTGTTGTTGTTGTGCAAATGTGTTTTTTATCTTTTATTATGGCGACAGTTTGTCTCAGCACTTGGAGTCCAAGACAAATTTCCTTTCAGGGACAATAAAGTATATATCTATCTATCTATGTGGTAACACTGGTACGGTCCCTTAAGTGCAGGAAGTCTTTATCTGTTGTCTTATTTTTTGAACTGTTGTCCTATTTAGGAACATAAAACAAATTACACATTGGATTGTGGTTCAACATATATGTAAATTACAACGTTTTTCACAGAATAACCCGTGAGGTGTACTGAGAATTAATGCATGTTATTACATTAGATTAGCTAAACATTTCTTTATTCTTTTAATAGCATGTTTTACATTGTATGTGAGAAACTGCTTTGCAGCCAGTGATGGGTGCACATCGCGGAGTAGACTAGTGACTAGACTGAGTGTCTTGTGTTTTTTCATTGCCTGTCTGCAGACAATGACCAGCTCAGACAGGAGAGACTGAGGAAAGGAGGTCGTCCTCGGTCAGCTCACTCTCTCACACAGAGGAATTCCAAAGTCTCTTGCTCCTCAGCCCAGGTAAGAAATCCAGATGGATTAACTGATGTTTTTGTCATTGAAAAATGTAATTAAGATATATCATATACAGTAGCTATAGCATTGAAAACTTAATGATCACAACCTTTTAAAGGCTTAAGAAGCAAAGGCTACATTATTTGTCAGCTACATTTTTTTGAATGTACAATTTCTGATTAATTACAACACGTTTGCTTTTCAGAGTAGATTATCTGTGCAGTATGACGACAGCCCCTACCTCTGCTCAAGGAGTTCCACGGTCTCCAGCCCCAGGTTCAACACCTCCTTTCACGCCAAGCAGATAGTTTATCCATCGTATAAAGTCGGTTCACAGAACCAGTTTCATCACGCCCGCCCAGCATCGGAAATAAAGTACCGTAGCCCAGTGGGGACTTCACAGAGAAAGCAGTCAGCGTGTTCACTGGAAGCTTCGGGATGTCAAAGTCTCTTCAAGACATTCCAGGACCCTGTGCAGAAGACTTACAGCGGAGACTTGATCCAGAAACATTCACAGCACTTTACCCAAGACAAACCTTTCACCCCCAAGACCCTAAAATCTGATAAGAGTTCGTACCTGTCAAATTATCGCTACTATAGAGCACCACGAAGAGAGCCTACTCGAGATGGCACTCCATCGAGGCTGATGCGACAGCAGACATATCATGGAAGGTACTTGCCAAACATCTCGTTCAGTTGCAAAAGGAAGCAATAGATGGCGTGTCTTAAAAACAATTCACGTAACCTATGCGTCTATGTTCCAATCTGTTAAACTTTGTTTTATCTTTTATTGCAGCACAAAAACTAAGGAATACGCAGAGGAATTTTATGAGCCATCTCAGGTAATTTTAAGTACTGAATTTGATTATTGCGTCATGGTCTTCTCTCATGTTTCACATTACTTAAAGGACCGTACAACTCTATTTTTGACTTGTCACCATTAGCAGACATCTCTCTATCTTTACAAATGTAAAAGTTCCACCATGCGTATACTTTAGTAGATCTTAGACTGCCTTTTTTTTTTTAAACCCAATCGCTACCATTCATGTTGAAAGTTGTTAGGTATAGGTAATTTACCATTCTAAAGAGAATGTCTGTGTTTATTTGGTCTAAAATTGCTGGGAGCCATTGAGACGAAAATAATTACGCCTGGAAAAATAGTTCCTTACAAGTGCTGCTTTCCTGGCTCAATTTTTAGCATGACGAAGGATTTGGATACAGACGTTCTAACTAAGTAACATCGTCACACATTTTCAGGTACTCTCTGTGACGTTTTTATATCAAAGATAAAGCTACTTTGGAAAAATTTGTGGGGTTTATGTAACTTATGTGCCCCATGCTGACAAAGGATGTTGACTTTTTTGTCGTGACAAATGTACATCACATGTTATCAAAATTATGTCTTTAAGCTGCATATTTATCACGACCAGAGGCCAACTGTATTGGCAATGTAATCGTTTAATGAAGATAGAAGATGTTGCAATTAGATTTTTTTTTTTTTTTTTGAAGCTGTAACCAGGTAGTGCTTGGCATTTGTACTTGGTTTTGTTACTAAGGATATGTAAAGGATAACTCTTTTCTGTTTACAGGGATTTAATACAGAGCATGAGTGGTCTGAGGACGAGTTTAATGGCACATACCTGTCAGCATCCAGACACCAGAGTCGAGCAAACAAGAGCAGAGACCGCGACTATTTCTTTGATTCATCATCCAGGTAAAAACCTCAAGCTGAAATGTTGTGTTGAATTTCAAGCACAATGTTTGCCTTGTTTACTTTCTGTATTACGCTCTGAATTCAAGTTTCAATCTTTCAGGGTCTCACCAGAACGTGGGAAATCTCCCATAATGAAGAACGTATATGCAGAGTAAGTTCTCTCTCAAAACGTAGAGCATCATTTTGATTTCGTGGAAAATGCCATATTTGTTAGGATTTAAAAGCGTGACGCTTCAGTGAATCTTAAGAACCTTTTGAAAGGATGTGGCTGTGAGGAAAATAATGTCCGTCTGTTCCTCAACAGGGAGGAAGAGTTAATGTACCTCGAATTCATTTCTGCTGTGACAGAAGATATTTTGTCCAGGGGGCACATCTCTGACAGGTTTGTATTTTACTCTGTGACTGTTTCTCTGAAGTATTTGAGATGTTGAAACACCAGTGCTCTAGCTTACAGATACTACCAACACGTGGGCAGCCTGAATTCTCAGACCTTCACTCTTAAAACTGGAGTTAACTGTTAAACATCGGCTGGTGCCTCTCACTACATCCAGTCATAACAATAGTAAAATGTGTCTTTGTCATCCTCCAGGGTTGTAGAACGGGTGATAAAGCGACATATCGACATGAATCGGCATCAGCTTGATGAGGTGAGGCAATGCACGACGTCGCGCAGTACACAAAATATGCCGAGCAAGTCTTTAAAAAGACTGGAGGATTTTACATAGGGCTTCTCAAATATTTCTCACCTATTGTTTGTTTTTAGGGTAAAATGCGCCACCTTCTGGAAGTGCTGCGTAAAGACTTTAAAGAGCCAACTAACATTCCCACCTGCACAACAGAGCTTGACAAAAAGGAGAACGGTCTGCTCGATGCATTCCTCCCACATCTGGAGTCAGAGCGAGAAAAAGGGAAGGTCAAGGAAAACAACGACCTTTTCCCTTACGCATCATTGATTAAAGACTGCAATTCACCTGATTACTTTGACCCCTTGTTTGTGTCTACACCCTTACGAACAGCTTCACCGACTATGAGAAATGATAGGGACAGAGAGGATGACAATCTGGAAAAGGTCGTCGGCTCTCAGAGGCTCAGTGAGCATGTTTCCAATGATACAGGAAACAGTGATGAGGACTTCCTTCAAAATCAAATTGGCACAAGTGTGACAAACGAAGTCAGCGATGAAAACCACGAATACACCACAATAATCGGTGACACAGGAAGTCATCAAGAGCAAGCTGAGGACGGTTCTGACAAACAGTGTAGAGAGATTGAGGATCTGGGAAAGAGTCTGTCAGAGTCACTTCACATATCCAGCAATACACACTACAACCACGTGGAAAACACTGAGCATCCCACTGATACAGATGCTTCTGTCAGTGATGATGAGTTCTGAGTTTTGCTGTATTCAGGGATTGAAAGTTCTTTTATTTTCTTGCTACCAAATGAGTGTTGTTGTTTTTTTCCAGAGATAGAAGCAATATTTGAACTCTGAAAGTATAGTTTTGTAGTTTTACGCTGGTTTTGTTTTTCATGTTCTTACAAGCCCGACTAGTCCTTATCTGCTTTTTTGAAAAAAAAAAAAATCTTTTTACAAAAGCACCATGAAATTTTAACACAAGTAAATAAAGTTTTGTAAATACATCAGGAAACAAAGTTTTATAAATACATCAGGAACTTGAATGTCTCTTTTGGGATATTGTGAAATGGTTGTTTAGCTCCACCTGATCCCCAAAGTGACGTACTGTAACTTTTCTTAAAAATCACATTTTCAAAATTAACTTGCGTGATTACCAAGTTTGTAAAGGACCGTCCTGAGCACTACACTGATATCAGATGTGTGGAATTAGTAATATCTTTAAGTTTCAGGGGAGTGCAGAGTGTATCCAGTCAGTCTTAAGTTTGACGTAGCTGCAGTTTACATTTTAAGATTTCTAGAAGAAAAAAAATGTGTGTTGGCTTGACATATGCCTCTGAAATGTAGCTACCAAGAGCTGAGTGTCACCAGAAAGTGTCTTTACAATTGCAATAAATTTTCTACTTCTTCTGACTGCTGTGTGCTTGCACATTATTATTGTGAATACATAATAAACTTGTAATTACTGAGTTTGCAAACAGCAGCAAAACCGGCGAGACCATATTACCACATTTGAGGGTCTTGTTTTGAGCCATTTTGCAAACAATTACTGAGGGAAACTATTAACTATTGCACAATATTCTGTGTTTATGGTTACAGCTGTCAGTCGATGTAAAAGGTAAACAGACAGGTCGGCGGCCAGCAGTTCAAAGCAGCTGTCCCATTTCTGGCATTTTCACCGCTCGGCATTCCAGCTGTCTGATGTCATGGCTCTGAAAACCTCAGTGTATTCCTCCGCCAAAGAGGAACTATAATGCATTTTGAAGCGCCTGCTTAAGAAAGCACGATAAAAGATACATTCCGTTTAAAAGCGTTGAAGAGTCACGGCTTATTACAATTTAATCTGGCGATTTATCAATCGTTGAAAAGCAGTTATCAGAACTATGGAGCCGCGGATGTAGATTGAATACGCTTGTTGCTCTTCCAATCCCAGGAAGCGAAACACGTTAGGAACTTGAGTGAACTGTCGGACTAAGAGCATGGGGTGCAACGTTAACGTTAGTTTAGATCTATAAACAAACTACTGACAAATGAGCTCTGCCTAATTCTTGTAAGAACCTGAAAAGTAGTGGTGATTTAATCTTGATGGGGGAATCTATCTGGACCGAATCGTTGTTGGACTGCTAAACTCTTCCCGGTGGCTAACGGTAACGTTAACTATTTTGCCCAAAATATTTACCGGCGACGTCAGCTTCCCAAGGGTGTCGTCTATTTGCTGGAATATAAGTTAGCATGGTAGCGGTAAAGCTAATTTAACGACAATTGTGGTTAGTTTAAGTTAGACTAATACACAGACTGTTAATGAGAAACGCAGTGTTAGGTAAATGTGAAGCACTTGGAACAAACTTCTTTGAACTAAAGCTAGGTTAGTTAAACTTAAACGTATGTCGTTTCTTTAATAAAATGGATGCATGGTTGAGGGTAACTTAAACTTTAACGCAGCAGGGATTTAGCAATGTTATACTCGACTACAAATAACGTTAGCAGCACGCTGTGTGTTGAATCAGGTTAAAGCTCTTGTCAGTTTTTTGGATCAAGCTATTCACCGGAAAGGGGTTTAATTTAACCGCAAGCATTGAAAAATGGCTTGCAAATCTTACTAAAGGCAACGTTATTTTCGCAGGCCGGGTAACGTCAATTACTTTAATGTTACGCTAAACAACTAACGTTACCAAGTCCATAGATTTGCGTTCAGTTGTTTGCTTGTTTGCTTAGTTGTTTTTAAGTGTTTAAAACCGGTAAATGATTACGTTGGTAGCAAATCCGAGATAGCCAAGTTAAGTAACTTAAAAGAAAATGCCTCATCTAAGAGGATTACTTTCAGTAAGACTTGTGTTTGTCTAGTCTGACATCTGTTTCAGGGTGAAGACCATGTGTGAATAATTGTACCATATGCCAGAGTATCTTAACTTATCCTGTAGTGATGAGAGTCGCCCTCTCTGCATCCTCTTTCCCAAGTCTTCAGTTTATCTGCCCTTTTTGGTGTGTCTTTTTTTGATTTGGGAAATGTTTTGAGATGTGTCATGTCCTGATCTTTTCAGATCTGTCAGCTGATGATGAACCTCGCGACTTGGAATATTCACAGATCTTCGGACAGGACAGTGAGGAGAATAATCTCTCTGGACTAAGTGAAGACCTCCCTCTTCAAGAAGTGTGAAACATGCCCTTGCCATTTGGCTTGAAACTCAAAAGGACCCGAAGGTATACTGTTTCAAGCAAGAGCTGTCTTGTCACTCGGATTCAGCTGCTCAATGGAGAGTTTGTTGAGTTTACACTTTCAGTGGAGAGCACCGGGCAGGAATGTTTGGAGGCAGTCGCTCAGAGACTTGAGTTAAGAGAGGTATGTATGTGTTTTCATGCTATACAACAGCTGATTATTTTGTCTTATCTACACTTTTGAGACTCACCATCTCAGCAGGAAAGTGTTGTGTTCAGGTTGTCACATTCTTTCTTCGAACATGTAAGCAGGACCACAGAAACTGAGATAACCAGTTTGTCATTGTTTACCCGTATTATATAGCTTCTTATAATACCTGGCATAGTTACGACATGACATAGGAATTTTCAGACGCATACTCTACATTGATTTGTAATTATGTGGACGAACCAGCACACACAGAAATGCAAATATCTTGCATTTTCATTCAAACAGAAGTGCCACTGTTCTCACAGTATGAACAGTCAAGTCCAAGGAAAGTAATTCTGACTCAGGAACAAACAGGGTACTGAGCTCCATGCTTACAGTTGTCACCATGGTCACACAGGGACACCACCTGTCATGCATGGCCTGAAAGCGACGTAAGCCCGAATGCTGTCATACCCAGTTGCACCTCAAATCAACAGTAGAGACTGCTGAATGTGCAGGAGATCTGGCATACAGACTTGCAATCTGTGACGTCTTTTATTTTGCTGCTAAATGTAGCAAGGCCACGTTTGTCATAGGTGTGTGTCCTGTGTTAGTGACAGGTCTACCTGTCATTTAGAGTGTTTCTAGTATCAGTGAGTAATGCTGTATTGTTTGTTTTTGATGTCATCGGGTTTGTTTGTGCAGACCTGTGGTTCTCTGTCTCTGATAGAAAGGTTGTTCAGTTTCTCTCACTGCGACTAATTAACGAAA
The DNA here is from genome assembly GCA_029783665.1 of Naso thynnoides. Lineage (NCBI taxonomy): Eukaryota > Metazoa > Chordata > Actinopteri > Acanthuriformes > Acanthuridae > Naso > Naso thynnoides. Next base: position 11,443,154 of record JAQLOL010000007.1, on the reverse strand, counting down.
TAGCTTTTTTTTCTCTTTAACAGTAGCACTAGTATTATTTTTAGTGATCACTGATCACACAACCAAAGCGTAGCCACGCTTCATCACTTCATTTTCTGCTAATCATCATGCCCTGTGTTTTAAATCCTGTGTCAGTTCAGTTCAAGCCTGATGTTGGTCAAATGTAAAAAGGACCACAGTTTCTTCTACGTTTGATTTTATGCAATTTACTTTTAAACATATCAGATACCCTAACCTATAGGGCTGCCACGAACAATTACTTTCATTATTGATAAATTTGCAGATTATTTTCATGAGTGAAAATGTCAACAAAGTGTGAAAAATGCTCATCTCAGCTTCCCAGAGTCAAATGTAACGTCTTCAGATGGCTTCTGATGACAACACAAAGACTATGATCATAAATGACACAGAAAAGCAGCAAATCTTCACATTTAAGAGGCACATCCAGCACATCTTTTTCCTTTTTATTTGAAAAATGACTGAATAGATTAATCGATTATCAAAATAGTTGGGGATTCATTTCCTGTTGATCAGTTAATCAACTAATCATTTAAACGCTGCAGCTTTACTAACCTGTCTTATTTTCTTATTTATATTTTTCTTCTCCTAACCGTAAGTATTTCACATTGTTAAAACATTTGAGCAGTGTTTAGAAAACCCTTTCTCATCGGTGTTAACTGATGCTTTCTGGTGAAAAACAGTTACGTGTGCATGTTATGCTCAGGTTGTGGTTTTAGAGTGGCTGCACATCACAATAGGTCTCTTTCAGCTTAATTGTCTGTCATAAACAGCGAGCCTACAGGGGTTACTTTTCTTACCAGTGTTCATTGTGAGATGTTCAGATAGTCACAAGACTGAACAGAGAGCGCCAAGGGCCTATAAATTTAGCGGAAATGTTTGGATGGAATGCACAGGTTGAATTTAAAGGTCTACATATGTTTTCCGTAAAATACAGACGATTTGGAAACAACCTGCATATTTTTGCACTTAATTTCTTCAGATAGTTGAACCTACATGTGCAAATTGTCATAGAATGTCTACAGCATGTTTATGCACAGTGTTTGAGAATGTTTTTTTCTGCTTGGTAGATTTCATACTTTAGCCTGTGGTACTTCAACAAGCAGAACCAGCAGAGATGGATTGACTTGGAGAAGCCGCTAAAAAAGCAGCTGGACAAGTACGGGTCGGAGCCCACCGTTTACTTTGGAGTCGTGTTTTACATACCCAGTGTCACCCAACTGCAACAGGAGATCACAAGGTGATGTTCCATCAGTGCCCGAGGTGTCTCATCTAAGACCTTGACCTTAACAGCTTAGCTGCAATTTTTCTTCTTCAATGAACAAATGTTTAGTGAAACCACATTAAGTGTTTTTTTTTTGTTTTGTTTTGTTTTGTTTCTGTAAATAAGCTTTAGTCAGGTTGATGTGGTCAACTGGCCAAGAAGTTGATGAAGCAGCTTAGGTGCAAAGTTCTGTCCCCTGAAGCGGATGCCAGTTTGTACTGACACCTTCTTACCTTTCCCCATGGTCTCATTTAGTACTTCAGTCCAAGCAGAGGGGTATTAAGTATTAATCGTTAAAATATGTCATAAGTTATTTTAATATTGCTGTATTTGAAGTTTGGCTCTGGAAAGACTTGTAAGTTGCATTTGGAAACTTGTACAAAGTTGTCATATCGGGCTGTTGGCTGCTGGTCTGTTTCTCACTCTTAAAGTATAAACATGTCTTTCTCCACAGGTATCAGTATTATCTACAGCTGAAGAAGGATGTCCTGGACGGCAGGATCTCATGCTCATTAGAACAAGCTATTCGTTTAGCCAGCCTGGCAGTGCAAGGTAATGCGAATGTCTGAAAGCAACCGTGTAACAGAAACTTAAGCATGACAAGCCTGTTGTCTCCTGGCTTAGTTCTTTGTGTGGTGACTATAGCAGCTTTAAGTCCAAGGCAAAATAATGACTGGTGCAATTACTCAGCAGTTGTCCACAAATTATGACATCAGGCAACAGCTGCTAAAGCACAGAGATTATACTGGAAACACTGGAATTATTTTTAGGTACAAGACAGAAAGCTTGTGCTAGCTATTTTGGTTTTTGCCAAACTCTGCATGTTTGCAAGGGTGTTGGTAAACTGTAATAAGCCTTTTCAAAAATGTACCTTTTAATCTCCCATCAGAGCAGAAAAACAATCATTTTTGTATGAAAAATTTTATTTCTACTCAAAGCACAACTATAGATTGAGGTTTTTGGTAGAATTTCAGATTATTTTTAACCACATTATTATTATTTTTTTACACCTCATTCCTTGTCAAGGATCTCCTGCTCATAGTAGTTTGTATAAAACCTGTCTTTACCCAAGGCTTTCTAAGAGCCCTCTCGTGGTTCTTCTCATAAACAGACCTAAATCTGTCTATGAAATTATACGTGGGTGTGTGTGTGTTTGTGTGTGAATGTGAGTGTGAACTCCCTCGCACGAGCTTTAGCCCTGACAAGTCCTCCAACTTCTGCCCAGACAGAAGAATCTCAAACACTGCTGGCAAAGTTATATAGGGCACTGCAACTTACTGGCCTGGGTGTTAGCATAGCAGAGCTGCTGAGATCACTTACTGTTGCAGCGGTGTTCAAATGACTGACTGGCATGCAAAATGTACCCTTGACAAACGCCCTTAGACACTTCTTGCAAGTCCCTCTTGGGATTTTGTCGCCGCCTAAATTGTCATGCAAACTTGCATTTGCGCTGTAAATAAAGTTGTTAAGTTCCTATTTTGTATCCCTGGCAAAGATATTTTGAATTGAAGGGCAGTTGCAGCTTTTGAGTAGTGCTGATGCCTGGGATACCCGACATTGTTGTGAATGTTGCCAGCAGGCAGGCTTAAGCCGGTACCAGTTTTGGACGTCTGTGTTGTCAGAAGCTGAAGCAATTCCCTTTCATAACAAACGGGCCCCTCCCCTCCTAAAATTAGTTTTTCTGGTCATCATACACTGCGATTTTCCGAAGGACATTACACCATTCTGCAATTCATGAATGTCTATTTTGCCATGTACTAAATGCAGAAATGAACATGTAATTGGGTTTATTCACAGGCCAGTGTCACGCAGATAATGCCTTGCAGTAATAGTGTGTCCCCTTTTTTTTGTTCACAGCTGATTTTGGAGACTTCAATCGATATGATTCCCAAGAGTTCCTCCAGAAGTTTGTGCTTTTTCCTATTGTAAGCATTTTCTTTTTTATATTTTGAGGGGGAAAATGAAAAATGTTGCAGCGGTTTTATGCTCATTCGTGTTTGACGTCAGCATTTTTCAATCTTTGCAGGACTGGATCCAGGATGAGCGAGTGCTGGAAGAAGCCACACAGAAAGTGGCTCTTCTTTATCAGTCCTTCAGGTAAAAAGGTGTTAGCTTGTCTGTTCAGGTTCAGGTTGCTTAATTTATACCCAAAGGTAAATTTGGTTTGCAGTGAAAAAGGAAGAAGAAAAGGCATCCAGCTTAACATACACCAAACAAGAAAACATACAAGATAATAATGAGTGTGGAGTGGTACCAGAGGCCTTCTGCTGTTCCGTGCTAAACATTTTTAATGACTTCACTTCTACCTCTTTAAAGAATGGATTGCACATTGACTTTTTAAATGATTCGCTTTGCTTGGATGTGTTCCCGTCTTGGCGTTTTATGTAAGTTTAATGTTTATTTCTTGGTGTGTCGCCATTTTTGTCTTCAGGGGTTTATCAGCTCCTGAGGCAGAGATGTTGTACATGCAGGAGGTGGAGAAAATGGAAGGCTATGGCCAGGAAAGCTATCAAGCCAAGGTAGGCTCACGAGGTCAAGCCTGTGATTCCCGACAGCATCAAAGATGCATGATGTTGGCTTGCTAGAATTTGTTCTGGATGTCTTTTCCCTCTCTTTGCATCTGCACAGGACAATACAGGCACAGATGTTACACTGGGATCCTGCCTCGATGGCATCTTTGTCAAACATAAAAATGGCAGACCACTTACTTTATTTAGGTAAGTCTAGAAACAATATGGGGAATGTTTGTTCGTCCTAAACAGCAATGCCTAATATCACACAATATGATCTACTGCAGTGGTTCCCAAAGAGGGGGTTGGGACCCACCTGTGGGTGGGTCCTGATCTACTGTACTTAAAAAAACATAATGTACTGCTGATATAAAGATTTCTCATGTAACTCATGATGCTAAGACATCATTATTTTAAACCAGATGATTCAGTCAGTATAGACTGAGTTTTGTGGAACAGCTCACAGCTATTGTTAGGCGAGGTTGTCTTCTGTAATGTTCCTTAATGCTTTCTAGACCTTAATGTGGCCTAAGAGGAAATGAGTCAAGTAGGTTGTGGTAGCTGGTTAGGATGTGGGAGCATTATTTGTAAGTGAAGTAAGCAGGTGAACATTCTTGATCTCGCTTGAATGGTCTTTATTTACATACCATTACGAGCACTAAATAACTTTCTGATTGACTCCCACACGTGTATGTCTTTCATGATGCCCTGTCAGAGCAGCGCCACAGGGTTTAATATGCTGCGAGGTTTTGCGACTGCCATGACATCATGTGTTTTTCTCCCCCTTCTTTCTCCCTGCGCTTAAATTGGGTGTGTAGGTGGAATGAAATTAACAACATGAGTCACAACAGGTCCTTCTTTGCCCTGGAGCTAACCAACAGAGAGGAGAGTGTTCAGTTCCAGACTGTAAGTCTCCGCCGCCATTGCACTTTTGCTTCTCTGTCAGCCGTCAGTGTCTTTATTTGATTTAGCGAAACTGGAAATCTGTCGTGGAGCTTGTCATCAGCTAGTCTCAACAATGTGCCAGTGTTTGCATGTGGGTGGGGTTGTAACAAGGTCTGTTTGGGTATGTTACGTATGTATGGGTCGTAAAGTCACATACCATCAGCTGAAACTCAGTGTAGGATTATTTGAGGACACAAGCAAAAGTGCTTTAAAAAACTAAGCAAACAGCCTTTCTGAGCTAATTGTTTCACATTCACATCTAATGTGTTTTGGTTTTTTTTCTCTCTTTTTTTCTGCAGGAAGACATGGAAACCTCCAAATACGTGTGCCGGATGTGTCTGGCCAGACTCAAGTTTTATAAGATTAACAAGAGTAGCCTGTAAGTGTTTTTTTTTTTTTAACATGTCTAGCCTAGTTCCTGTCTCTTTGTTCCTTGTAGTCTCATGCATGTGTGTCTCCTCAATTCTACCCTCCTGTCCTCCTCTCTCTTCAGAGAGGAGTGTGACCCCCTGCCTTCTGAGGGCTCCCAGAAGTCCCTTCTCACTCTATCCTTTCCTCGCTTTCCAATGCTCTCTCGTCCCTCTTTGCCTTCTGATAAGGGGTGAGCAACACTGTCAGCCACCGCCTACAGTATGCGTATCAAGCAGGTGCCAACACCCATCTTTCCCTGATTGCCTAGCCTAGCAATAGCACAGCAAACACGAATGAATGAATAAAATGGTCCTGTGGTTGTTAAACATAGCAGATGTGTAAGATTTTATATTTGATTTATTATTCATTGTGTTGTGTCATAGGACCAGAGATTGAAAAGCAGTTTTGAATTGTTGGTCATCCTAAATCTCTGAGTTAGTCTTTTTTTTTGCTGTTGTTCTCAGTGTGAAAGTCCTGTAATTCATTTGGTATTTGTCTTCAGTCTCAGTCTTAATATCAAACCTCAGTGGTTGTTGAGTGCTGACTGAAATGTGTACATAAAGTCAAGTATCCAAAGTTTGCACTTAAGGCTTGGTCCGAGTTTTGTGTACTTTTTCTTTGATCAAATATTTTCAGATCTAAATCACAACTTTTGTAAGTTTGGACTTCATTTTACTCAGGCCACAATCTGGGTCTTCTTCAAGGTTGGCTTGTTTTGTTCAATGCTAGTAAATCAAAATTATGACCTTTCTCCAGTCCATCATACATACTGGGATACTCGAGCAAAAACAGTGCGTGGTATACTGGAAGTTGTGCAATATGTCATAAATTTGATGGACTTGACCCGGTCTGCACATTGCTGTGTGCGTGTGCTCATAAAATTGAATTACAAAAGGACAAAGTAAGGTACTGGGAAAAGTAATTGCATTATTATAATATCATCTTTTTTTGACCCTTGTTTTTCCCACCAGCCAAACCCAGCCTACAGTCGTCAACCCGGTCAGGCGGAGATCCTCCACTAGAATATCTCTGGTAATGGTCATGCTCACACAAAAGCCACATCTGGCTTCAATCATTATCTAGGTGTTTGTGACCACGCAGTTATATTCTTTGCTCTAGGACAGTTTTCAGATCACATGAGGTGTAACTGAATCCCTCTCTCACTGCCTTACAGCCCAAGCCTCAGGCCTACATGATGCCCCCTCCGCAGATGCACTACAACGGCCATTTCACAGAGCCTTACACGTCATCACAAGGTAACTACTAAACACAGAGTGGCTCACAAATGTAAACCTGAAAATAAGTGTGTGGTATAAACTTTCAAGCTGCGACATTATGCTAATACTTTTCTATGCTAATACTGAAGCTTAATTGTAATGAAGTATTGTTTTGCTCTCACAGACAACCTGTACATGAACAGTCAGAACGGTTATTACTACCACTCCCAGACCAGCCTGGACTGCCCTCCTCTGGAGTACGGCAGCGGAGGGCGTTTACGCAACGGCAGCGTGTACAGCGCCCACAGCACCAGCTCTCTCACCAATCCCCAGCACTACCTGCAGCCCTCACCCATGTCCTCCAACCCCTCTATCACTAGCGATATCACCAGGCCGGAATATGTCCCTACGCACCGCCACAGCGCTCTCATCCCACCTTCCTACCGTGCTACTCCCGATTACGAGACAGTGATGCGTCAGAAGACCCGAGGAGCGGGAGGAGGGATGGTTTTGTCTCAAGAGCACCGGCAGAGCCACTCCATGAGGAACCTGAACATTGGAAACTCGTACGCCTACAGCAGACCAGATCCTCTAGTTTACAGCCAGCCAGAGATCAGAGGGGAGCACGGCGGAGCAGCCCAGCACCACCACTATCCCTTCCATCTCGGCTCCAGCTTCCACAGCCCCTCTCCATACCCTTACCCCACAGAGAGGAGGCCTGTAGTGGGGGCAGTCAGTGTCCCAGAGCTCACTAATGTCCAGTTACAACAGGCGCAGGAGTATCCAGCCCCCAACATCATGAGAACACAAGTGTACCGACCACCGCCACCCTACCCATACGCCCATCCTCGGCCTGCCAACAGCACACCTGACCTGTCACGTCATCTGTATGTCAGCAGTAGCAACCCAGACTTGATCATCACAAGACGTGTGCACCACTCGGTCCAGACTTTCCAGGAGGACAGCCTGCCCGTAGCTCACTCTTTACAGGAGGTGTCAGAGCCTCTCTTCAGCGGACCTCCACACAGACACCCATACCACGCTCAGAAGCGTAACTCCATTGAGATTGCTGGATTAGCACATAGTTTTGAGGGGATGAGGGTCAAAGAGCGGACTGCGTCTTCTTCAGCAGCTGAAACTGCCACGCCCCCTCCCATCCTGCATGGCGGTCGCTCTCAGGGCTCTCAGCTCAACGTGTTTTTAGAGCGTACGAAGACAGAGGACAGGGGTGACATTAAGGAGGACATACATTATGGACACAAAAAGTCTCTTTCAGATGCCACCATGCTGGTTCACAGTAGCGGTGAAGAAGAGGAGTTTGAGGACGACAGCGGACGTCACACTCCTCTTTCTCTGGATGCGGTCGCAGAGATCGTTGGTGACCAGCCGTCACAGCCGCATCACAGCCTTACATCTCTCTCCTCCCTGACGCCTCAGCAGCAGACTCCCATTGAGCCGCCGCCTGCGTATCCCATAGGCTCCTCTCTCGACCCCTCTATAACCAGCTCTCTGACCTACAAGGTTCACCCTCTGATCCAGGAGGGTGAGCCTCTGTTCATGCTGTCAGATTTACAACGGCCCAGGATTATGCCGTCAGTCTCTGAGGGAGACCTGAGTGCCCAGGCCAAGCAAAGGACTAAGAAGGACTACAAGAGGCCTGTGTCAGATGTGCCTCCAGGGAGGAAAGCAGTGGAAGGACTGCCGCCTCCGGTGAGTTCCCAGTCTCCGAAGCAAGCCTAGAACTATCTTACTGATGTCTTTTTTAATTTATGCCTACATATCAGCACATATTCAGTCACAGTTGGGCTTTATACTGCTCTTTAGTTACATGGAAACTCTTCAGTGAACCCAGTGAAAGCAAAAAGCAAAAAGAAAAAAAACCTGTTCCTAGTGTCCCGTGCAGTTTTTCAAAATGAGAGGTTGTAAACATTGTTTTTCCCACAACACATCATGGCTCGTGTCTCTTCAAGATCACGAGTGTGCATTTACAGAGCTGACACAAGCAGTCTCACTTTGACACATATTGAAAGAATGTGGTTAGACTACTTTGGAAAACCGGACAGGTGACATATTTCCAGAAAACACCCAATGCGGCTGCGCTGTCCCGCCCCTCTTGTAGTCCCGCTCCCTCTCGGTGAGGCTCACACACAGATCCTCCTGACTTTTACTCCGTCTCCACTCTGTTATCATACCAGGGCATGAAGAAAGGAGCCAGGTCAGAGGTGAGGAAGATGGGCCCTCTGAAGGTGGCCCATCTCAACGGCCTGTCAGTGTCCAGGCAGCCAATGCGCGACGAGATCAAGGATGAGCCCGAGAGAGCGTCCAATGATGAGAGGGTAAGGCCCTTCAGTGTTTGATTTACTTCATGACAAATGGTTTTGCAAAACCAAAACAAATGTAACGTTTAGGTCAGACAATGCAAAAGTAATTTGTCACTTGTTTCCTGTGTATTGTGCCTTGCGAGAAAAAAGCTCACTACCAAGAGCTGCTGGTTGTGTTTAGTATTTGTAACCTCCCTGTGGGTGAGCTCCAGTTACAAAGGATACATGAAGGAGAAAGTCTGTCAGTGTTTCTGATGTTAACACAAAGCTGAACCGGTCAGCTTGGTAGTCTTGGTACTTGTTGCTTTGACAGTAAACACTTCTACACTTAAATGGTTATTTGCATGCTTTTTTTATGTATCGTACAAATCCATCTCCTTATGTTGTCCACTTATTACGAAAAAAATGCCACTACTGATCTTCAAAACTTGAGGTTATGCATCCGTCTTTAGGGTTTTGGCATTTTCAAAATAACTATGCAAGAGAATACATGCATAAAAAAATGCATGTCTCTTGTCACAAAGCCATTCACCATAGATTACAGGAAGCTACGTCCATATCCACTGTAATAGAAAGTAAAAGTAAAGCACAAACGAGCAAGTGATTATGCACTGGAGTTTGTTTAAATAATTGGCAAAAGGTGCTTTTGTGCTGCAAATGTATTGTATAATCCACTTTTCACTGAGATTTATTTTTTATTTTTTACATCCAGTTTTACCTGCTTGTAAACAATCAAAATATTCTCATTAATTGATATCACTGCTGATAAAATTTGCCTAGAGATCAGGGAATGACACTGTACATCTTACCACATCATGTATGTATTTTTAGTCGCCTAAGATATTCAAAATGAGGTAAATCTGTGTATGGCATTAATGTATTTACTGTTTTTATTTATTTATTTGTTTGTTTGTTTGTTTTTTTGTTAGTGTAAAATACTGGAGCAGCACATGGAGCGGGGAGAGCTGTTAAAAGAGTACGAGAGCATCCCAAGGCGACATCCGTCCGAGGATTGTACCGTCGCCATGCTGCCTGAGAGCGCAGACAAAAACCGCTTCCGAGACGTCCTGCCATACGACAGCACCCGAGTGGAGCTGGTTCCCACTAAAGAGAACAACACAGGATACATCAATGCATCACATATAAGAGTAAGTTGTTCAGAGATGCATCGTAACACTTCACCTTTTGCAAATCGCTCGTTCATGATTGTAAGAGTCAGGATAGCAAATCATCTATAGAGTTTCTGTGTCCAAGAGAAAAGAAAATGTTTGTTTCTGATTGGCGATCAAGTCAGGGTTTATTTTGTTTAACTTAACAGAAGCAGCCGTTTCCAGGCAGTGACACACAGAGTTTCAAAACTCCAGTGTTTCATTATTGCACTTGAATTAAGATGGGAGATATGTGCGAGTCAGTTTAAAGCTAAAGTTGTCTAAATAAACAAAGTAGAAGTTGTTACAGTGAAGCTCCAGGTGGAAGTCGTGCATTCTGGGAGTAGTGTCTTTTTCAAACACCAAAGCAGATTTTCTCAGACAT
>JAQLOL010000007.1:11387898-11399044 GCA_029783665.1 Naso thynnoides | reverse complement strand
CGCCATAATCGAAGAATCGAGGCTCCCATAATCGAAATCGAATCGAATCGTAAAATACCCTCGATGGAACATCTCTAGTTGTTACCCATCAGAGCGAACACACCAACTTTACAAGAAATCAGTAACCAGTCGATATCTCACTTATGCGTCACGGCAAGAACAGTAGATCGACCCCAGATCCAGGTCACTGTTGATAGTATTTTGCAGCTACAGACCCAGCTGCACTGATATCAGAATAGACGGACTACAAAGAGTTCGGAGAAAAAACCTGCAATTCAATTCATTTAGAGTATGGCAATGTTTAGTTAGCAGACTTTAAATGACCTTACAATGGAGCTGAAACATGTATCCAATTAATCTCATACATTTGCTGGCTAATTTACCGACTCATACATTCTTCACATCACACACTGAGAATGAGGAAATGCTTCTAAAAAGGTAGCCAAATACTTGTGTACTCATGGAAAACTGGAGTGAGTGGATATTTCCAGCCCCCATTCCATCATTTTGGTCCCTTCCAAGCTCCTTGTGCGTTTCCTACATCCCTTATCCCGCATTCTTCTCTCCTGAGTAATCTGCCCTTCTCCCTGATGATATCATAATGCATCACAGCATCACGCAGTTTGCTCCTATTTTCAGATACCTGCGCCATGGAGGAAAGCCAAACAACCACTTCCTGTGTGTAAGCGTGTGTGTGTGTGAGTGAGACAGAGAGAGGGGAGTCTGGGAAAGGGGGGCTCGGGATGATCTCATCCAAGAGAATGCGCGATCTCTAGTTTGTGCACCTGAATGTGCATGAGGAAGGAATGACTGAACAACTGAGAAAGTAAGTGCATCAACTTCTATAATATTAATGTGAATTTATGCAGCGCAGCATAACCTCGTACATTCAAATGAGCCAGAGGTCCCCTTACCAATTTGTCTTTGAGCCTCTCGCCCTTGATGTGGAACTCCACAGCGGTGGGGCTGGGACTAGGGCTGGGGCTGGGGCTAGGACTGGTGCTACAGGGGCTGAGGTTGCTGCTGCTTCCTCCGCTGCCTCCACTATGGGTGCTGCCGCTGTCCTCCGCCCGGCTGACCTTATAGACGGTGACACAGCTAAGGCCTCCGCCGCCCAAGGGAAGCCACCCACCGCTGGAGTCATCCCGAGTCATGACCACTGCTCTCACACGCGCATAACTGTCACTGTGGAGGAGCAAGGGAGGAGAGGAAGAGGAAAGGAAGAATTAAGGAAAGAAAAACAATGTTTTAAATGAACATGATCAGTGATAAACAGCATATAAAATTTTCTATTTTGATCTTTCAATGGGGGACTTTTTTTGACATCTTTTATATTACTTGACAGGGCAAAACTTACAAAAAACAAAGCAAAACAAAATCTTACAAAGTAGACAAATTTAATGAAATATCTGACTACAAAGTAATGCTAAACTGCCTCACAAGCCTTGGTAAAACACGTTGCCACCAGAAAATTATTAGTGAATGTATGAAAAGCACTGAGAGGGACACAGGCCTAGAATCCCTACATCGTATTTGTCCAACTGTTTCAGTGTTAAAACAAAGTTCACCACACGCAACATAACACAAATACTCTGAATGAAATACTCTCAAAATAAAAAAACAGCTAACTAAATCATGGGGAATTCTGGGTAGTGGCAGAAGCTATAAACAAGTGACAAGCTAGTTCAAAATTTGAAAAAAAAATCTGCCACAAATGTAAAAATAGATTGTGAAGAAGTAAAGTCAACGGTTCAGCTCTGAATTAAATGTGTTTTGTTTTCAGTGCGTGCTACAACGGAAAACTGGCTTGCCTGAAGCTGTCAGTGTATGTTTAACCGCAGTCAGAGGGTGACTGACCATGTGGCCAAGTTCAGGGTCTGACCACTGCTAAATTCCCACCCAATCAGCAGTGACCAGACCCCACTAAGGCAGGTGATTTCGAACTGAACAACACATGACAGGAGCTTCGGCTCACGTGCAAACTTTTTCTGCTTTTATTCCAAAGATACTGATTTCTAGTGTCATCTGCTAGAGGTTCGAATCACAGTAAGAGAGTTATCTATAATGCCTCATGTTCTCTATGCAACTGAAGGAGAACATACAATAATAATAAATGTCAAATAGCCACAAACTGGAAGAAGGCAGATCCTTTACAGTGTAGTGTAATAATCCAAATAGAAACTAATGTATTGCAACGTTAGCCCTAATGTATAGCAGATGGTGTCACACTTATACCTTGATACTAACTATTAGTTATCCATTATAATTACGTGTCTATATGTCCCTAATTTCAAATTTCGCTCCCTCCCAGTCCCAGTCTCCTCTGCCTCTCTGTCCCTTCACTTCAAGTCAGATGTTTTGCTGATTAGATAACACAGACTGAATTGGGCCACCGGAAATGACAAAGGTCAGGGTGTGCTGAGGGCAGCGTTTTGCTGAAACTCCTGGTAACACATTAAAGACCATGGAAGGGCTGACAGAAATGGGCAAATAAGAGTAAAAATTGTGACCACCGGGATGTCTTTCCGTGACATATTGCTCTCTGGCTGACGTCCATGTTGACCAACAACAATGACATCACAGGGTCCAAAGTGTTTTGCAAAGTATCTTTTCTCTGACAGTGGCCAAATATGAAACAGTGATTAAGTGAGAGAACTGTCACCGGCTGATAACATGTAATATATTACATAGTTAACTAGTAGCTCCTTCTATAAAAAGAAGAATGGCTTCATCCTCCCCCTTACTGCCGCTCCTCTCTAGATCCTGGCCTCCTCAATAAGGCTAACCTTTGAACTCCTGCCTTCCACACCCTTGGCAAACCTCAGTGCCCAGGTTATTGGTTAGCAATTAATCTCAGAGCCAGTAAGCATAAAATCTGAGGCTAGGTCCATCTCCACATGAAGGCTCCGATACCCTAACACAGGGCAATAGTTGACCAAAGTTCCCTTAAAGGATTGGTGAGCATGATAAACAGACGTAACTCCAAAATAAAACAAGCAAAAAGAAGAGGATACAGTTAATTCTGGTCTGTTTAGACACATAAGCACAATATTGTTTTCCAGACTAAAGACAAATGTACTATCCCTCCTTCCTCTGCTACCGGCAACTAAGTTAAACCCACTGAACTATATCTTTAAAGCTGCTGTAGTCTAGATTTTAATAATAATGTTTCTAATCACGTTAAGAAAACAGGACAGCATAAAAAGAATGCATATATTGTTGAACATACAGAAAACAAAATGCTTAGCCTAATCCCTCTGAGTTTTCTGAGCTCAAACAGCTGTTCCTGAAGTGCCTACATGTACCAGGATTCATTGCGCGCAAGCTCCTGAGGATCTTCCTGCGAGTCCCTCCAAACCCAAGGGCAAGAGTGAGTGAGCAAGAGTGGCGCAGCTAATATTACTTTTCCGCAAGCTGTCAAAAAAAATCATATGGATGTCGTTATATTCTGACCCACGACGCATTGTGGGAAAAGAGTGGCAGAAGTTTTTTGACTGAAATAACATCACATTACCACCGAGTAGATGCAGGACACCGGTTAGCCGATGTTAGCCAGTGCTAACTGCTACACTGGCATCTCTGGCCTGTACACCTGGGAGAGTGGCTCAAGCCCCAGCAGTAGATGACACAAAGCATCTATAGCCTACACACGGACGAGTGGACAACGCATAAATAAATATAGGTTAACAGATATATAGTTTAACAGATGGAATTGCAGAACTGTTAATAGAATTAACAGTTTATAGCTAAATATTGTGGAAATGCCAAAATATGGATGCAAGTGATACAATACAAGGTGTTTCCCTACAATTCTAAGTACCTTTCTAACAGTCTGCAGTGATTAAAACAAAAAAAAGGTTTAATATTTTAATAAGGCAACAAGCTAACAAGTTTGTTGAAGACTTCCCAGCTCTATGTGCTGAGTGAGCTATGCAGGTTGTTCCGTAGAACTTATTAGAGTGCACTGTTAAATAAAATCCAATGATACTGTTAAATTATGAATATTTTTGCAATGAATTGTTTAAGTTGTGTTTATTCAGCACACAATTAGACACTCGCTCTGATGACAACATGTGCTTCAATCACAAAACACAGAATTTACAAAAATCCTGACAAAATAATGTTGAAAAACAAATTAATATCTGAAAAACTGAACATGAACAAAACTATATGATTAACATCCATCAGGTAGCTGGAGACGCGATGCCAAATTAAACTTAATGATACTCCTCAACTGCTGGGGGGTGAAAGTAACTGTCATATCAACCTGTCGATGGTGATTTTATGCCAGTGTTGTTTAATCGGTTTTTGCTGCCCTAAAGCTGCAAACAACTTTTTACATAATACTGCTGAGTCACTGCTGCTACTACTGTACCACACCCAACCAAGGTGATGGGCCATGCTTTTGTCATGCTTATAGCAAGAAGCTAACAATACATCACATTATACTTCTAATTTATCCAATATTCTTAACAGCGTTGATTATCTTTCCTTTTTCCGCCCTTTCCATCACTCCTCACAAATCAGTACAACCATGGCTTTCAAATCCTTCAATGATATCAAATTTAGTAGAGCAGTTTAGGCTACTGCCTTTTTCTAAAATTAATGCCTGGCCATCCTGTCTATATTCTAGCCTTGTAGGCAACGGTGCAAACAAAAGTGGACAAAAGTGGAAGTCTTTGACTTATTATTATAATCATCATAATTCAAGGTCAGCTTGAGATATTATGCTGTAATTTTTCTGCCATGCGCCATGTGAAGTGATCCAAAAATAAGAAACTACTCGGCTAATCAAACAAATATGAGCAAACAATAATGCAGAGCCAAGCAAATGACCGACCTTATAAATGCTTTTTCAACATACATGTCCTCATTGCTCACTTTTCAGTTTTCTTTTTTAAATTCTGCCCCCACACTTGAGCATTAACTCATCGTGGGAAACTGACAAAACTACTCTGAACTTCCCCCATATAACCTCCCAGCAACACCCTTCCTGCTAACCTCTTATAGCAGCATCACAGAAGTAATGCTTAACCTCACACAAGAACCTCTGCCACAGCTGAAAAACAAATTTTTGAGCAGTATAACAGGCAGTAAAAGAGGGAAATACTGCTGCTGTTACACCCTTCTATGGCCCCCAATAAAGGATGCGGATGATGGGTGCAGGAGGAGCTGTCAATCAGGCAGGGGGTCCCTGGGGTGAGCAGAAGGCAGGCGGTGGTGTCGCTCAGCCATGACCAGGGCACAATGACCAGGGCCTGACCCTTCAGACCTGCCATCACACACATGCCAGCAACCATTACACTCACGGGGGGGGTGTCGGCAATGAGAGGAAGTGAAGTGGATTTTGTATACGTGCGTGCAATTATGCATCTAGCTTAAAAGCACCACTGTCTGCCTTGTTTTAAGAGCAAGAGAAATACCTAAAGCAATAATTGATCATCTCTGTAGTTGAACTGTCAAAAATTAAAATCAAAACTCTAAAGACTAATTTTAAACCTGAGGACCAACAACTATTAGATGCACCAGATATGTTAGAAAGAATCTCTAAAACCGAAATAAAAAGTTCCATTCCCTTTTCTTTTTTCTCCCCCATGTAAAATCTTTCCTTTCTTATTTTAAAAACAGTAAGGGGTCCAAAAAGATATTTGAGTGCAACCTGCTGCAAAACACACACACACACACACACACACACACACACAGTTCAGAGTGGGATAGTGGAGACAAAGGCTGGCCTCGACGCCCCTTGCTGGGAGCACACAGTCGACTGGACACACAATTGAGAGCGGAAGCAGATCAGCTGGCCTGGGCCTGAGAGCCGGGGGAGAGAGGGAGGGGGAAGGGGGGAGGGAGAGATCCAGAGAAAGGAGCCCCCCATTCCAAATTATCCCAAGTTATTCTGCTGGATGACTGATTTCATTTCCGACCAAAAAGCAGGAGTGAAAAAACAGAGGGAGGGGTGAGAGTGTTGAGGGAGGAGGAGGAGGTGGCGGTGGATGGGAACAGGGTGGAGACCAAGGTAACAGTCAACAGCTCCCACCTGCATTTAAATCTGGCTATGAAGGATGTGCGCATTGACCTGTATGGCTTCTATACAACATGACATATGCAGTGAAATATTTCACCGTATCTAAGCAATCAAAGTTAATTGAAAGTGAGAGCAAAGCGCAAACAAAACAGCATGATTTAAGAGGAGAGAAGAAAAGGCGTGATGGGGGAGCACGTGCAGACGAGGCAGGCCTGAGCCTCGAAGCCGGCTGCTCCAGTGTATGGTGGAGAAGGGGGATCCTGGGACAACCATTTCCTAAGTTGACAAAGTGGCCGTTTGTCTGCTGCTCTGGCCCATGGCTCACTAGGTTCCAGCATGCCTTCATGCTTTGCTCCTGTCTCAGTCTTGGGCTTCCCAACCCAGAGGGAAGTGGTGGAGGGGAGGCGAAGACAGGGGTATGGAGGGGGAGTACTGAAAGAAAGACAGGAGGGGGAGAAGAGGGGACGGAGGAGAAGGAAGAGGAGGAGTGCAGGAGGAGAGGAGAGAGAGAAAGGATGTGGCCTGAGCCCTGGGGGCTCGCCAAGTCACCCTCCCTTTCCTCTGCTCCGTCTCCCCCTTCTACCCAACCCCTCCCGGCTGCCTCTCTCTACACAATGGCCGCTTCTCTGCTGAAATTTCACGTTATTGGATCCCGGGCCTGGAGTTTTGTCCTCCCACAATGTCCAGGCAGCAGAGCATGCTGCAGGGGAGACACACTCTGCAAGCTAAAAGCTGGAAAACCATTCCTCCTTTCATTAGCATTAGAAAAGGGGAGAAAAGTCCCCCCCACCATCACCACCACCGCCACCTCTTTTTTTCCATCGCCCCCTTTCCTCCCCATCTCTACCCTGTATCAAAACCGGAGGAAGGCTGTCAAGCTCGGTCAAGCTCCACTAGGCCACTTTGGGTTGTAGGACTTTTGAAGGAGGGGGAACAAATCATTAAAATATCATTGCGAAAATAAACACAAGCTACTTATCCCAATCCGATTCTAAAGATTATCCTCCAAAAGGAAAGCAAGGAAAGCAAAAGGGGGAATGGAATGGCGTGGAAAAGTCTACTCCGGGTGTGACTTATTCTATATGCTGGCCAAAATGTGTTGCTATCCTCATTAACTGTTATCACAGATATAATATGCTATCATTACATTTCATTAACACTTTTGACCTCACCTGACTAAAAATGCAAAAAGTCTTGCATGTTTTAAATGTACATCAACTTGCCAACAGATCAACACAAGTCCAAAGTTTGTAAACATAATGAAGCAGACAAAGTATATAATATTTGAATGCAGTCACAAATTCATAATATTGTAATCCACCATAATATTTCCATCCAAGACAAAGGTCTAGAATAACAAATAGCAACTTGGAGTTAAACTTGCAAGCAGATAAAGTGGTGCAGTTTCCTCCGCTACGATCACGCCTCATTGAAGAAATGAATAACATGCAATCTGGGACTCGACCGTCGATTCCAGCAGTGCATCTAATCTGAACGGTGCAAACTAGCTGGCCAATTAGCCACGGTTCAAGTCCCCTAAATAACCAGTGGCAAATTCAAGGGCACAGACATACACAAAACAAACACCAACATGACCCAACATGGATGCAGTGCAAATTATAACATAAGGCCCGAACAAGACACTTTTGAAGGGGCTGTCTGTTAGCCATTAATAAAACAGGACTAATAAAAGGGACAATGCCTACAGAAACACCAACAGGCAGGCAGCATCACAAGCCCGCTACATTAGCTGCAGTGAAAACTAATACGTTGGCTATAAAAAGAGAAGTGAAAGAGAAATTTGCTCTATCTCCTCTCAACACCTCAGGCTGCTGGTGAGTCATCTCCCTCACAAGAACATTCAGCTTAGCTACCAACTGACTCAGGGAAAAAAAAATAAAAAATTTTCAGAACAAGCCTACTCTGCTGCTGCACCGCACAGTGAAGCTACACTTCAAGTTTACCAACCATGCTCTCACAGAAATACCACCTAATATGACGGCAAATTAACTGATCATAGTCGCTTCTGGTAGCATCTGTCACAGCCGGCAGTTACTGGGTCAAATTAGCCAGTAGCCCAAATCAAAGAGAGAGCTAAACCAGCAAATGAATGTCAAAACTGCTCACTCAGACAGCGTTTCTAACACTGATCTTCTAACCAACCCCTCTATTACTGGATTTGGCCTGCAACCCCAACAATAATGTTCGAGGTCCCGCTGCGCCGTGGCACTATAAATCAAAAGGATCCCATATGCGTATCAAATGCCAAAAAACTATTCTCAAACATCAATCAAATCCACATATTGAGATGATCTTAATTTGAACCGCAAGCATTGGGAAAATTAAAACCGTGTGCTTGCCATTACAAAAAGAAAAAAAGGGGGAACCACAAATTTTGACTGCTGCGGCGTCTCTGGTCTTCTTTGATGAAAGAGTAGTCCCCAGGGTCCCGAGCGTCTACTCGTCAGTTACGCTAAGACCGAGAGGAGACGGGAAGCTCAACACGGCAGTCGTCAAACTGTGGGAGAAACCATTAATATATCTCAGGAGCATCTTGGAAAGGATAAACCACCAAACCATGATGACGGCCCATGGATGTAAAAAGAAACTGCTATTACACATTGTAAACCATCACACTGCGCCCTGTTGTTGGGAATAGCGTAACATTATCATCATCATCAGAAACCAACCTATTTGTCCATCTTGAAAATCAATTATTCACATCCAAGCAGCTTTCCACTGAATCTCAGCCTCTACGATTGAGAGGAAACACTTTTACCAACCAATAAAAAGTATGTTCCAATTTCTTAATGTAGCCAAGAAAAAGGACAAAATCTGATGAAATGTTACTGAGAGCAGATAAAAATATATGTTCTTACAGGCCTCCAAAGTAAATCCTGTATGAAAACTTAACTCATTAAAGCTGGGGTAGGCAGTTTATTTTAACGTTATCAGGCAAAAATTCCATTATAACATTTACACATTTTGTCAGTCAGGTGGACTAAAAGAACACTCAACTTCTACACCTCTCCTTGGCTCTGATTGCTTTTTATTGAGGGTTTCAGGACTGTGACAGGCACTTTTCGGTCGATCACGGGTCATTTCAGAGAGCGCGTGTTCCTGTTGGCTGCTCTACGCTGCGCTTCTTAGCGAAAGGTGACGTCGCTACGAGCTGATTGGCTGTTGAAACAAGTGATGTGTCTTACATTCTAAAACTGGCCTCTGGCAACTTGACAAGCTGAGCTGCAGGCAGCAACGTCAACCGGCTTGAGTTGAGCTGAGACGGACCAGTTTACTCTGCTGCATCTTTCCCTGCAACTGCTTCGTCTTGTCATCATTCTTTGGTGTAAACTGGCCTTAAAGAGAGAGTGACGACAAATGAAATAAAATGGAACTAGAACAAAAACAGGGATGGGAGGAGAAAGTGGAGTTGCTTCCTTAGTAGGGGTGGGAATCTCCAGCCACTCAACGATTTGACTCGATTATGATTCAGGAGCCTACGATTGGATTATAAAATTATTACCGATGCATCTTGACTTTATCTTAGTGTGACACAGCTTACATATAGTGTGGCTCTTGTCCAGGTCACTTTTGCCATCAACTTTGTAGAAGTTAAAGTGCTTCCAAACGCTAGCTTTAATCCACTCGGTGCTGGTTGGATCACCCGGCCCGTTTCTTTCTTGTTTTCTTATGCGCATTCTGTATCTGTTTGCGTGAGCTGAACTTCCGTTGTCCGTCTCTTCTCGTTCCATCAATTTTATGTTATTTAAAATTTAGATGATGGATTACTGGACATTTTTGAACTGATTCGGAATTGTCCACGTCTGAATTACGATGCATCTAATAATCGATTATTTTCTCCACTACTGTTCCTTAGGGAGATCCATGCTACAGCTAGCTTGATTTCCAAACATTGCCTACTCCAGCTTTAATTAATTTATTTGAAAACATAAATCTATGTTTGCCTAAAGTCATTCATCCGGGATCTGGGCCTACCTCTCCCTGAACACATTCACATGCCAAATGTTCCAAGATATAAACACACAACTAGCGTGTGTGTGCGCAGACGCACACACAGAAACCCCTTCCTGTTTTCAAAGTGTTTGGAAACTCAATCAAAGACACAAGGTTTAGGATTTACTGTACATCTGTGCCCTTTTATGTCTGCGGCCTCGCAGGAAAGAACTATCTCAGCCCAGCTGTAGCAAAGAGCTCACAACAAGGCCCAGCCTTCATGCTCCCGCATGCAGCACAACTGAAAACAATATCCACAATTCAGACACTTAGTGCTAAAAGCTCTTCTTAGAGGCATTGAGATATGGTCTGTGAACATCAGAGGCTCTTCTTGACAAAGACATAAAGACAAGCCCTGCAATGTGGATGCTGGGATGGAGACACAAAAAATCTGCAAGGTTTTTGGAGCAGGCCTCACAGTCCTCACAGTTTTCCTACACAACATAGGTCCACACCAGGTCTTTGTCTTACAAATAAGAATTTAAAAAAAAAAAAATGCCCTAAATACACTGCTGACATTTACGCCAGTTTATGCTTGCTCCTAAAATACTTGAAGAGGAAATGAAAATTATAAGTAGGGAAGTGGCTCGGGTTTAAAATACACAGAATCCAAGCCTAAATCTGGCCATGGGAATGAACAGTCCAGCACTATACAAGGCCTGTTCAGTTTGTTGGCTTGTCTCAGCTACAGACAGTCCAAGCCCTCTGGTTATGAGGAACATTGTCATTAATCACACAAACAATACGACAACTTCTAATAGAACAAGCAGAGGGGAGCATAAATAGTCTTTGTGCAAAATAGCTGAGGATTATACCGCTT
Organism: Naso thynnoides; assembly: GCA_029783665.1. NCBI lineage: Eukaryota > Metazoa > Chordata > Actinopteri > Acanthuriformes > Acanthuridae > Naso > Naso thynnoides. Next base: position 11,388,182 of record JAQLOL010000007.1, on the reverse strand, counting down.
TTCACCCCAAGTACACAAGGCCAACCTGAGAAGAGTTAACATAAGAGCATTTTAATTTGTACAATTTGTGCAGAAATGAAACATACACCTAAATCTAATAAGATGTGAGAACATACCTAGCTGTGAAGTGAAATATTTGTACAAGAGCTTTAATGTGTAGTTGTCAAATTAGACATTGCATTAGTCTCTGTAAACCACTACGGTCACAAGCAACACTTCCCCAAAAGAATACAGAAGCAAAACCAAAGATGTGATCAGCTCAGCAGACTGTGCCAAATGTAAGA
>JAQLOL010000007.1:11373836-11387798 GCA_029783665.1 Naso thynnoides | reverse complement strand
GATCAGCTCAGCAGACTGTGCCAAATGTAAGATATGTGTAGCTTGGACAGGTTCAGCTGGTAAAACTAAATGTTCATGGGAGGTCACATTCAATGACTGGCAATAACCTCAAACAATACTAGATCTAATCTATCAAAAAAAAAAAAAAAAGTCCAGGAAATTATTAAGCTTACCATAAGGGCCACAGGATATAGGCAATTACCCCTGGTCATAAAGCACTACCCCTAACAGCTGAAGTAGCTGTCTCACTTTGTCGTTTCAGGACATGATGGGGGTTGTTTGGGAGGAATGTGTTTGGAAAGCTCTGCAGCAGGAACAGGAGTGCAAAACAGCCCTCAGGTGATAAGATCGCGACACCCACATTGGCAGATAAAACGCTGAGCTGTCAAATCAATCACGCAGATAGGAAGAGGACACAGAGAGAGGAATCGCAGAGGGATCACCTGACTGGCACCAGACAATACCACAGATCTGTAGGAATCTAAAACAATGAGGCCATGCTGTATGCGTGTACAGGCAAATGACAGATAAAAATGGATGAGGGATTCATTTAGTTAAATGTAGCAAAAGCTTATACACTTGAAATCTACACGATAAACTGCTTGAAATTTAATTAATTTCCTCATGGTACTGATTGAAGGAGGAAGGAGAGGCCTCTTTTTGTCTAACATACATATTTTATGTTTTTGAAAAGAAAGCACTACTGTAGAAACCAGACATTTATAGTTTAGCAGATGCACACAAGATGTAATATACAAACACAAGCTATTCACGTGTAATAATAACTGTCTAAAAAGACTATCAGTGCACAGATAATAGGTATCTGCACAGTGCACCTCGACAGACTTCTGCCTCAGTTGAGATAAATATTTCAGATAAACGTGACATTCAGCAGCCTGCACATACTTTCATAAATCTCCCACTTCTTCCAGCATGCCCATAGTCCTTGACTGCAAAATTCAAATTAGCCTTACATCATACCACACTCTCCTCGCCGACACACAGCCCCAGCGCAGACGCAAAACCAAACGCTGACAAGCCTTTATGTGCCTTCTTGTCACTTCAGCCTTGTGAACGGAGCAGCACCAAGGCCATGCAACATGCTCTCAGGGAAAAAAAGGGTGTGCTGCTGTGTGTACGCCGCCTTGGCTTAACACCCATCATTCAGACAAAACCACCTCAGGACTATCTCTTCTGAGAAAATCTTCAAATTAAATATTCATGATGGAGGCTGCACAGACGCATAAAGTTAAAATGTAACCAGGATTTATGCGAGCAATTTCCACTCATGAAGGAGGCAGATTTTATTTTAGGATTTAGCAAGTGACTCATCAAAACCCGAGTTTATCTTATCGATAGAAGAGAAATGTAACAGTGTCGAGAAGGACACAACTGTGAGGAACGTTCTGATTTTTGTTCCTGATATATTTTAAATAAAAACAAACGGATTTTTGTGAATGGAAAGAGATTATTAAAAAGACTCGTGCATTATTAAATGTCTCAGGCAACATTCGGTATTCTGTTCACTCCATTACTATGATTCATAGGACAGGCGGAAAGGTGGTGGAATCATAGCAACAATGTTTGGATCACTTCGCCATCTTAGCTGCTGCCATCACGCAGTGTGGAACAAACCCAGCATGTGTACACCATTAATGATCTGTAGCCTATAGCAGTTATTTCCAAAGTGAGACCGGGGGTGGGGTGGGGGGGTGCGTGTGTGGAGTTTATGGCAAGGAGTGACAGCAAATTCAGGAATGGTTTACTTTATATTCACTGTAATATCTCACTTAAGGCTGACGTGACGAGGAATATGGTCGGACGACTGCTCGATTCAGAGGTTTCACCCCTTCTCACTAGCCTCAGACATGCTAGGTTGTCACACAGCTTGTGCTAAATCCTGACAAACTGCACAAATCAGCTCACATAAAATCCCCTCAAATCAAAATGTTGTCAGCTGAGGGTAAGTGGTTTAATTATCAAGTGTTTGCTCGGCTTTGAGATGAAGAAAAGGGTCTCCATGACATATGTTACATATAAAACACAAGTCTAGCTCAAGGACAAAGCCTCAGTGCATTAAATCAATCAACCTCATAAAAGGCTTGATAGATGGAATGGGGAAAAACATGGGTGTGTTTCAAACATTAAACCGTGACGGTGTAAATGGCTGAAAGGGGCATATGACTTCCTCTGTGACAAATACATTATCAAAGAAAATCGTCTGGGACGGTGGAAAAAAACGTCGCCTGAATTAAACATGAGCGACGCTCATGTAAAACTAAAACGACCAATAGTCGAGAACGGGTGTTAGTGTGTAATGCACTGGGCAGCAAACGCAGGAAATGGCATCATTGTGTGATCGTCGGTGCAATGCGAAACAGTGTACAGTGCTGTGAATGGGCAGGCAGGTACTTTATGAATGGAGGGGATCATGTGACCGCAGCACCTCCCGAAGCAGATATTTCTCACTGACTGTCAACAAGCGCACACAAGGGATCAGCTCATTAAAACAATAGCAAAATGCGCCTCGAAATGGGCGCGACGTGCACAAAAACACCGCACACACGGATCACAGTCGATGTCGGCGGTTTGTCGGGACATGGGCGTGCGCGTGACGCCGTTTTTTTTTTAAGCGTTTTTATGAATGGAGATTGTGATATGTAAATGAGCGTGATTGAGAAAAAAAATGGAATCTCCAGCTTTTTTTTTTTTAACGTTGACGGTGCCGCAATCGTCTCGATGTTTTGCGGGGGGGGGGTTTTTGTCGTTTTTGGCGAGGACGGATTGAAATGCAAACGAACTTAATCGATGGTTGTGTTCCGAAATCATGGCGGACAACAGTAACATATCTACTGTCAATACGAGGCGATCCGTTCACGATGTGCCGGACAGATCATGTTTATGAGCTCATATTTAAAGTGGATTGTTGCTGTGTGCATGTCTACAGCATGTGATCCCTCATTAGTTGTCTTATAACTGCCAATCTATAAAGCAATAATAAATATCCTTGGCATGTATGTGTACTGTTAAAAAAATTACATGCAGAAAGCCATACCTAAATATATATCTAGCCTACATAAATACATAAAGGCCTGTTGACATATAGGACCGAATATTTAAAGAACAAGCTGATTTTATTTTATAATGGGCCTGTGCTATTGCTTTTCAGCCACTGTTTATTAAAAAAAAACTTGCAAATTTATCCATATATCGTCTTGCTATTAGCCTACAAAGCTATAAAAACATAAAGAGTGTAAGTCTGTTTCCTGCTGTTTATATTAAGGAGGTAAGATGATGAAATGCCAGCGTCGCTCGTTTAGAAATGTCATTGAGAATTGTTAATGCACAGCTCGTCGCACGAGGAAAGCGTGCGTTCATATCTTCGGATATGTAAGTCAAGAATACTGCAGCTGTGTGCTGCAAATGTGAGGGGAAAAAAAAACGTATAAAGGTGAAACAAAAGCATTACTCACTCGTTGTTTGGATTTGTTGAATCTTCACTCATTTTTTCCTCAAGGGGATCCAAATCCTAGCAATAGCATCGACGGCGCAGTGACGGCGGGATAAAATACCACAAATATCACCATTTTCATTCACATATAGAAATGACCCCCTATTTCGGATAGTAAGTAAAAGATGTACAAAGGGGCATGCCTGACTAAGCGTCCCTGTGAGTACCAAAGTGGGGCTAGCTTAACGTTAGCTTCGCTGGCTGGAACTAACGTTAAATCGAGAGGAGGAATGACAATCGTTGATTCATTTTATCCTCCCTGGAAGTAAAATCCGACCACAACAAATGGGCCATCGGGACCATCCTCTTCAACAAACACAGATCCCCGCTTTGCAAAAATGTGAATAGATCCTTAAAAAATGTAGAAATTGCTGTAGACTGTTACGTTCGGCAGGTTATTTACGGCTGGTTGTCGAGCATCCATTCGCCAACTTCAGGTCCAGGACAACACTTGAAAAAGCGCCGTGGAGCGTTGCTCCGTCAACGTGTCCGAGTAATTTGCAGTAAAGGCATCCAAAGACGAAAACGGCTTCAGCTGCTTCCAAGAACAAAACTGACTCGTAAAGTAAAAGCATCTACACTTGAAATCTCCTTCAGAAGTTGGTGGACATCTGCTTTAATCGAACTCCATTTTCAACTCGGGGGGAATGAAACATCGGAAAACTGGGCGGATGTGTCGACCCTCGCTAGAAAAAATTAGATCCTTCCGCGACGTAGTAAAAACATAACACTCTTGCGAAAAAATGTGCGCCAGCTCCGCGCAATTTGTCATATCTCGTTCAATACTAACATATACAGAGCTAAACGGCGTTCCCCTGTAGCCTTGTGCGGTAAATTAGGAGCGTTTCTCTGTAAAGTTGGCCAAAAGTAGTCCCCGCACTTCCCAAAAGAAGTTTCCCTTCAATCACGCATTGATACAAGAGGGAAGCGTCTGTGATAGCACGCAAAGTAGAAAATAATCTGGAGGAAGGACTTCGGCTGACACACACACTCGGCCATTAACAATTTTTGTTGTTTTCCTTCATTAAGAAGCTTCGCCGTGATCGACCGCGCTTTAGCCGCTTCTTTAAAATCTTGCTGTCCAATTTGTGGGGAAATGCTTTAAATGTACGCAGCGACGACCGGCGCAGCACGTGGAATTGCATTAGATCCCCTTCATGATTTATGTTGCTGAAGCCGAGATAGTATTTCTACCACAGAATGTTACTTTTTATTTAATTCAGTCACTCTGTGGATGCACATTGTGTACTGTGTATATTGGAGTATGGAGTATAATATGGACTTTGTGCCAGAGAGTATAGAGTGCAATACCTGCAATGATTATAGTAAGGTGCAATAAACACTGTGTATTTATTTTTGTTACTTGAATTTACTTTTTGTTTTTTGTTACCCTTTGTTTTCATTTTGCTAGACATGCATATATTTTTGTACTAATGTATATTGCATTGTGTTTGCAGGGAACATCTAAAAGGGACGACAGATAGAAATTAGCCTATGGCTACACTCTGGCTTGTTTACATTGCCATGTTTCTCTGGTAATGTTCATTAACTTGCACTGTCCCAAAAACAAACAAACAAACAAAATTCACTCACCTAAACTAAACTAATCTCATTACATTCAACAACTTCAAAGCACAAGGTGAAGTGAAAATCTGAGAAAGGCAATTCAGAAAGTTAGGATATTTTGTGAAACAGCGAGAATTTTATTCGGACAGTTAGTTTAAAAATGTGGATTCTAGTGTTTTTCAGTAATATATAAATTCGAATTAAAAAATTAGGCGTCACCTTTTTGAACCCTTTACAGAAATTTTGAGCTTGTGCATGCAAATTGGAGGGGACTGAAATACAGATAAATGTAGTCATATAGCTTAGTGACAGCTGCTCCCCAAACTCTCTCCAGGTCCAAAATACAACAACACACAAGTAACCAGAATATTCTGTGTGTGCACCTATGAATCTTCTTTTGCAAATGTGTTAAAAGCCTTGCAGAGCGAATCGTTGGCCTGGTTGCGTAAGACTTAAATGCTATTGGATTTCTGTGCTGTGTGGAATGGCAAGAGATCAGGCTAAATGATTCTGCCTGGTTGTCATAGTGACAGCATGTTGTGTGAGAAGTTTCTTTGTATTTCTCTGGCTTTCATACAGCTTGTGCCACAGCCTTATGTTGCAGAGCACATAAAACATCCCTCTGTGTCACTGTACATAGATAGCCCTCGCATACAGGACCCCAACATGTGCAGCCCTGACTCATATTATACACCTCCTCTGGTTGCCCATTTGGTTAGATTTTCTATCTGAACTGTGCGCTGCTTTCCTGATGATAGTCGAGAAGTAAAGGGGATTTGTCTCTTTAGATTGTTTTCTTCCCAAAAACACAGATATAAGCCTGAAGTGACTAATATATGCGCTCATTTACACATATATGTCCTTCAATGGGTAATCAAGTTACAGAAGACTGTCTCTGTCTGCATTTTACTAAAATGTAGCCTCTTGTCTTCACTTCTTCCTCTTTTGAATTGGGTTACCGCTGTCATGATCAAGCTGACGAGCCCAAATAAAGTGTTCTTTGTTTCAAATAAAGCAGAAGAAGCAATGACCATGAATTTTCCCACTTGCATGCCTGTATCCTTTGGAGTATTCAGAGTTCAGGAAGTCAGGCCTCTTTCTCATCTCACATATGTGTACGGCCCGAGTGCATTTCCTGTGTTTTTCACACACTGAACACAACACACTGTAGTGTAGTTAAACAAGGCAACAGGATGTTTAGCTAACAGAGGCATCCCTTGGCTTCCTTTACTAAGTGCAATCAGGGTCATCGCAATTCTTTTTAAGACGGTAAACAAGCTAACATTCTTACATTGCCAACAAGTAACCTCAGGATAAAGGATGTGTTTAGCTCAACACAACCCTCATTCAGCAGAAACCAACACAAAGAGAACCTTACTCCACTTTTAGGAAGATGATTTGCAGATTACAGTCTGGTGTTCGGGCACGTTTCTTTATTTGTCAGTAATTACTTTATCCAAAACTCTTGTTAGAAACTTGCTTTGCTTTTACTTGGGTTTGACTTGTTCACTTATGAACTTTAGAGCTTTCAGTTCTGACTTGTGACATGAGTTAACAATCAAACTTCCTTCAGAGTAAATGAAAGGATTGTAATGCTGACGTAAATCCTACTTAGTGGGTTAAACCTGTGGGTGTGTTGGCTTTGAATGGACTGTAAATGCTTTTTTTTTTAGGCTGTTAGCAGGTAATAAACATAATTTGAATTAAATTGAGTTTAACCTGACAGTATGCGCTATTTTCAGCATTGAAAGTTGACCATGGATAGTGATGAAGGACGATCCAATCTTCTTTATGGCATTAAAAGAACCCAGAGAGATAGCATGGGAGACTGATTCCCGGTATTGGACCTTGATGACTAAAATCAGATGATGACCTCGAAACACAGGTGATGTGATCACCAGCTCAAGCAGCCTCTAGTCACAAGAGAGGAGAAGTGAAGGCCTCTCTTTGTACAGCAACTATGGAAAGGAAATTCAGTGTCTGTGAAGTTGCCGCCATACAGTCTGCAGAGACCTCAGGGCTTCTGGTGAGAGAGACCGGAGACGGTTGATGACAGCTCTTGGCTAATAATCTAATCTCAGGATCCTCTGCCTTGTTTACTTCCCTCATTTTCCCCAATTAGTTACTTTAGAACACATTCAAGTTGATGTGTAAGACTTTTCATTTTTGCCAGTATAATGTTGTTTCTCTCCATTCCTAGAAAACCACCTGTAGAGTTTCTGCAGTTGGTCAACAGACCTCCTCAGACAACGGCAGTGGATTTATGGCAATCTGGGCCAAGAGAAGGGGTTCAAGCAAGAGGTGCTGATTTTTACAGGCCTGCAGCTGAACACAACAATGCATACCTATGATTAGTGTGGGCCTGGCCTTGAAGGCCTGCAGCTTTTAGGCACGCTAATTGTAGGGTGGTGAGCAGAAAAGGTGTAGTGGCTTGAGGGGAAGGAAGTGTGATGGCCGTCAGGCATGTTTGACTATGTGCTGTATTCTTGCTCTCTCTATTTTTCTCTATCTCGCTCTCGTTCTCACAGTGTATGTGTGCATATAAGCAGCATGGAACCAAAGATGTAAACATTTGTTACATTGCTTAACTGTTCTGAGAATATTGGATAAGGAATCTTTGATGTTATTTAAGCAGGAGAAAGGGATTTTTTTTTTCAAGATTTAATTTTAAGCATGTGTTAGAAGAGGGATGGATATGGATAACTGGATGAGTGAAGTGTGTCAGGCTTAAAGAACTGGTCTTGTGACCATGCACAAGGATGTTGGTTCAGATGGAAGGTCATTACAGCTGCAGAGCCCTTGATGGAAAGTCATCTCCGGAATTGTGTGAGTTGTGTAAATGGTTATAATTTTAAATTATGTGAGCATCCAAGAAACACACTGGGGTGTTTTTTTAAAGGGAAAATAAGTTGTGAACTATTTTTATGCTTAGAAAGAACAGAAACCAAAAGTGTGACAATGTGCTTTTAAGAAAAAAAAAAGTTTTCTATACGTTATACATTACATGTGTCATGAGACTAATAATACAAGTCTGATACTCAACTTTAGATTTGCCGTGAGACTTAAAACTTACCACTCAACATCTGCTTTACAATAAAGTTGTGCTAATGTCTGAACTACAAAAATGGGAAACCAAATTGGTTTCAGCCGCAGTTAGTTTTTTCTGCGCGCGAGACTCTGTTACTTCCTATTGTTTGCATGTTGTGCGTGGGCTTGATTGAAACCTGATCTAGCTGGGGAAGCTGTGTTTAGGGTGAGGTGGACAGGCCTTTGTTGCTGCCTGAGGGGTGTTTATTTGGGCGGCTTCACTTGGCTTCCCTGTAATCATCATCCAGCCCCACAGGATAGAAGGGATTAATGAATATGTTGGAGGGGAAGTTACAGATGACTATTTACCATTCTCATGGGGATGAGAGGGAACAGCAAGAGAGACGCAGGAGAAGAAGTAGTTTGTGTGTGTGTCGGGGGGGTGGGTGCAGACTTGTGCATTTATGTATAGACCCTATAACAAAAAAAAAAGTATGGAAAGAGATCTGGAGAGACATATTTTCTAATATCATAAGTCTATAATACTATTTACATTGCTGGGACCTTTAATGAATGACTATTTTGTTAAATGTTTTTTGACTTTCACATCAAGATTTCAGTTAGAAGATTGATATCATGTTAACAGCCTGCTAACTTAGCAAAGCACAAATGACTGAAAATAAAGAAAAAACAGCTAGCCCACTACCTTAGCTAGGTACAAACACTAGAAACGAAGAAACAGCTAGCTTGTTAGCTTAGTTTTACATGAAGACGGGAAACAAAGGAAACTCCTGGCTTGTTAGCTTAGTTTTACACAAAAACAGGAAACAAGGGAAACAGCTAACCTGACAGCTTATCTTTGCACAAAGACTGGAAATAAAGGGAAACAACCAGCCTTTTAGCTTAGCTATTAGCAACTGCAGGAAACAAGGAGAAACAGTTAGCCTGTCAGCTTAGCTATTCCCAAACTTGGCAAACAAATGGGGATAGCTAGCTTGTTAGCTTAGCTATTCTCTTCTACAGGAACAATCAGAAACAGCTAGCCTGTCAGGTTAGCTATTCCCAAATTCAGGAAACAAGGGGAAGCACCTAGCCCATTAGCTTAGCTATTACCAACTGCAGGAAACAAGGAGAAACAGCTAGCCAGTCAGCTTAGCTGTGCACAAAGACTAGAATAAAGGGGAAACAGCTAAGGTGGTCTAGACAAAGTCCAGCACATTATCCCTCATATAACACGTTGTTTTTACAGTTAAGTTTAAAAAAAAAAAAGATGTATATTTAGGTACTGGGAGACAGATCTTATCTACTTTGGAGAAGGCCATGCCACCTTTCCGCCCGTTTCCAATCTATGTGCTAAAGTGCACTAACCAGCAGCTGGATTCTTACAGTACAGAGAAAAGTGGTAGAAATCCTCTCCCTTACCTCCTGGCAGCTAAGCAATTACGCATATTCTGAATATATGAATTGCTGAACTCTTCTTTCAGGTAATACATCTTAAATATGCAGAGATCATTAGGTCTGACTTATTGCACTGTGTTGTACAATACTTTTTTTTTTTGCTATTTACCAACTTTGACTGTCCATATTGTGAATTTCACTTAGAGGCTTGATGATTCTTCTGTGAAAGAAAACAGTGAAAACAACAATTAATATTCACAGTACTCGTCTCATTGCTATGTAACCATTCTGCATCAGACGAGAAGGAATCAATGACTGTAAAACCTGTGAGTCAGACATGACTCCTCGTATTACTCGTTGGAAGAGTGTTCAGATGTCCTCCTCGCTTCTAAAACATCCCATCACTCAAAACTACCTACGCTCATGCACACATTCTGCTATGAAAATCTAGTAACAATAACTTGCCCCCTCCCCTCTTGTCAGCTGTGTAGCCCCCATCCTCATCCCTCTCTTTCTCTCCCCTGTGGCCTCCTCCACTTAATCCTCCCGCTCATCTGGGAACCACCAGCACCCCTCCATGAAGAGACGCATTGTGCCCAGATTATTTGATTGTTTTCAGATGTTGAAGCTTTCCTACACAAAAGGGGAAGAACAGGGTTTGTCCAAAAGCCCTAGGCTACTTGGCCAATGGACGGACAAACAGAGAGGAGGGGGGAAAAGAAGGGATCGGCGCAGGGCTCAGGGAGCGGACACACGAGTCAGGAAGTGACCCCTGCAATGCCAGATTACAAACAATGTGCTCTCTCAACTTCTGCAGTCCTCACTGTGGAACGTACCACTTCTGCAACAGCCAAAGGGGTGGTGCTTGTAGGATGGAGGAAGGACGGTTTCAGCCCTCTCTCTCCCCGTCTCTGTTTAATGCTGCATCCATTCAGTGAGTGGCGGAGGGAGTAGGTGGGTTGGGGGTAGATGGGCCGGGAAGGCACTTCACTGATGAAAAGTCGCCACATGGAAATGGATGAGAAGTGGGCCGAGGGGGGTGGGCGGGTGAGTGGGAGAAGGGCGGGAATTGGCTTGCGCTACCAGCAGACATGAACGAAGATGTGAAGGGGACGGAGAGAGGGAGGTGAAGGATGAGAGACAAGGAAGGAGAAAAAGGATAAGGATAGCGGTTGGGAATGCAAGAATGGGGGAAGTAAGCATAACGACGAGGGAGGAATGCCAGAGAGTAATGGTCTGATTCATGGCTTGTCAAGCATGGAGTCCCGTGCCTGTCAAATAGCATGTAACCAACAACCTTTTTCTCTGTCTGATGGTGGAATAGTGTGGAAGGAAGCAGCGTGTTAACACTGAATGGAGCTTTTGTTCTGGGGTTGTTGTGCCTTTATATTTGACCAAGCCTGCAGATAAAACTGACCTTGTATGAGGTCCCGTTCTCTTTCTCATCAATCCATCTATCTCTGTGTCCCATTTTACTGCAGTTGTCTCTCCTCTTTAACCCCTTTTATCCCCTTAACTTGCCTCACCTTTGAGAAGATTTGATAATTCATGCCCTTCCTGTCTGTGCTGCATTTGTTAAGAAAGACTACCTGGGATTTTCTATTTTACTCTTGCATGGAGAGAAAAGAACCTAAGCAAATCTCCTGATAAATAAAAGAAAAGACCCGGATGAAGACACACACACACACACACACACACACACGCACATACTCCACCCCCGTCTGCACTGTCATGTGTGACTCACAGAGCATCGCAGCACCGTATGAACTTCAAAAACAGGCTGGCTGTACATTCACAGTGTATTCAACCCTTGCTCTTTAAATAGCTCAGCCTCCTCCAAACAGAAAAATCCATGCATTAGAAATGACTGAATCATACAAGAATTAAAGAGGCAGCGAGCATTTCTTCACATAATGTAGCGTACAGCAGCAGCACCGCACAGACAATGCTAGTTTGTCTTGGCTTAAGCCTTCGTGTGTTTGTGTGAGCAAGGTAGCACTTGTGTGCAGGCCTGTGTAGGGAATATGTATAGCATGTTTTATATACAGTATATGTGATATGCATAGATTTATGTGGATGGGTGGATGTGTGTTTAGGAGACTGTTTATCTGGTAAAGGGCTATTTCATATTTAGTTGTAATGCTGCTTTTCAAGCAATATAGCCGTCACATACAGCTGTTCTGTATGATCATATGTGTTTTTATTCATACATGGGTAGGGATGCACATGCCTGCACATGTTGTATTTGAAATTGAGCAAAAAATGTGTTGCTGAACTGTGTGTTTTTTGTCTAAAAGTGTGCGTGTATGTGTGTGTGTGTGTGTGTGTTCTGGAATGCACCTGGCCTGATAGGCAGGCCGAGGAATTCTGAGTACTGTCTCTCGCTCAGGGAGGCAGGGCTGGAATGTGGCCCAGGCCCTATTCTTCTCTTCACTGCACAGCACAGCACAGCACAGCACAGGAGAGCTGCAGGTTCAAACACACACACACACACACACACACACACACACTTGCACATCCAGTCCTACAGCCTGGTTCTGCTCGTAGCCAAGGTTCCACGTGCAGCTGTGTGTCTGTGCACATAAGTGTGGGAGAGTGTGTAAAAGTTTTAGTTTTTTTTTTTTTCTGCCTGTTGAAGTTTTTTTTGTGTGTGTGTGTTAGTGTGTATGCACAGATGAATGAATGGACAAAGTTCTCTTGATTGCAGCCTGAGAGCAATTAATTTTTCCTTTCCAGCCGGAGCTGTGTAATTTTCATTGCTTCATGCATTGTTATTAAGTCATTCCATGGTGCAGCAAATTCCATCCAACAAAGTGAACTTACTGCTCCTTTTAAAACTTGCCAAATCTGCTGCCCCTTCACTTCAACCCCCTCGAAATCACAATACACTCGACTGAAGGTCAAGTCTTCCGCATTCAGTTTTTAAGCAGCTCAGTCAGTGTCTTGTATGGCACAAAAATATAGACTTAATAAAGACTTAATATACAATGCAAATTTCACTGTAGAAACAAACAGAAGCATTACATCTTGTATCCACAAGCATGGAGCTGACCTTAAGTGCTGTATACAGTGTAACAAATAGCGCAAACCACACATGAAACTAAACCAGAACCAAAACAAACAAGAATATAAACTCATAAGGATCCAAACAGCATGTCAGCATTTTCCTTTCCTCCTGCTGTGCTGTGCTGTATATGAAATGCTCTCCATTCTCTCTGCGGCTCTTGGAGCTGCCTCTGGCCTGAGGTCACTGTGTAGCATTCAGATCAAAGAGCTAATTAAAGAGCCAAGGAAGTATGGAGGAAGTTGACCTCTATGGTTTATATGTCTGTCACCAGCCAGCATGCACGCAGACAGGAAATCTAAGTCTCTTAATTGATTGAGAGTAATTAGTCTGTTTCCGACAGAGTTTGGCTTTTCAGGGTCCTGACACATTTTTTCTACCATGGCGAATTTAAGTTTTTAAAGAGCTAAATGTATGTAAAGGTGTTTAGATGGATTTTTCCAGAAAATGTAGTGTATCTCACACTACTATGGACAATACCACAAATTCAATCACATGCTTTCAGTCAAAAGTCCAGTGACATGGTTTTAGAGAAATGAAGGCAACAATCTTGCACTACAAAATTCGCCAAAGTTCGTCTTTATTTTTTCCAATGAGCAACTGTAAAGAAAGGTCGCATAGTGCTGTCATTCAGAGGCAATTTACTGCATGGCAGTCTTGAGACTTGCAGAGCCAATTGATTTTTGCATTGCCTTTTTTGATCTCTCACACAGTGCCAGGATCTCTGTGGACTGTTTTCTCAAATGGGAGCAATAAACAGGGTCTGCGTGTTTATTTGGAATGGGAGAGGGAAGGGGAATTGGAGAATACAGAAGGGAAGGGGGGGAGGAAAAAAAGGGGTGTGGGTGAGTGCAGGAAAGTGGGGGACGAAGGCGTAAAAGCGGTGAGGAGTACAACTACTATTAGGTCCCGTTGCATCGACTCTGACCATGGCCTTAAAACCAAATCAAAGTGTTTCCATTCACACAGAAAGTGTCTTTTTATGTGCTGATGGTTGCAATGGTGTGCATGGAGCACTGGAGTCACATGGTCACAGCTTCTTCTTAACACTACTACCTGCTTCATCTGTCTATAATAATTTCCACTTGTTTAAGTTTCATCTTTATTGTTTGTGCATGAAGATTCCCTGTTAATCTGCATACACATTTTATTGTTTGCATATAAATACGGTAGTACCAATCTGCAGCCTGTGATACATGTACAACTGTCAGGTAGTGTGCTTGTATGTACTTGTGATGGATTGTTTATACATGTGAAAGTGGAGGGGCATCACGTGTAACCATGTAGGTGTGTGAATGAACAAGCAGCAGCCCTGTTGCTAGGTGAAATCAGAACCGCTTCATTGTCATAGCTTTCTTTTGGTCTATGCTGCCATCAAGTGGATGAAGATGGTACT
>JAQLOL010000007.1:11337154-11356844 GCA_029783665.1 Naso thynnoides | reverse complement strand
ACATATATGTGTGTATTTATGTATTTGTGTGTGTGTGTGTGTGTTTATATATATATATATATATATATATATATATATATATATTATATAATATATATAATATATATATATATGCCTGAATGTTTTAATGATTAATCTACCATTTGTTGTCTTAATAAATAATTTCATTAACTGATCTAAGAAATATCAGTTAGAGTCGGAAACATTTGTATCACGAGTCTCCAGAGCCCAAGTTGGCATCTTCAAATGTCTTGTTTTTACTAACAGCCCCAAACTCAAAGAAAAGATAAAAGTCACAATCACAGAAGAAGAAGCCAACAAACATTCACATTCTTGAGACTAGATGCTGAGAATTGTGGCATTTTGATTAAAAAGTGATTTAAAAGAATGAGTGATACAAAAATTGGTGTAAAACCTACACCTCTCCATTAGACAGGCAGCACTTGGACTAAAATGCTTTTATTAACAAATTATTAATGATCTATAAAGTAATAATAGATCATCTATTGCTGATCAATTAAGGTTTTTTAAAATCTACCTTATTTTAAGTTGCATTTAAAACAAAATAGACTTTTACATACAGCTAGTCTTTTTGTGAGCTTGTTACAACCTCTATAATATAACCGATAGCAATATTTATAAATTGTTTGACCCAGTAGTTGAGTTCTAAAGCTCAATATCCATTTTAATGACAAGGCCGTTATGGCTATTTTGTTTTTGCAGTATGGATTTCAGCTTTTAGTTGATCATTCTGGCTTTCTTTGACAGCTTGTAGATACCAGTCATCAGTCGGACCCTCCTGAGACTGAGCTGAGTGCCAAAAAGCTGACAGAAACAGAGTAATCAGAGCCTGCTCCACTGACCAGTGTTTGTGTGCTAACCAGAACTCAGCCACTCTCTGAGTGTTGCTTCATTTTAAATGAACTGACATCTCTCAGCATATGACAACAGGGGAAAAGTAATAGATTACTAATATGTTGGCCGATGTGAATTTTTGAGCTGGAATGAAAATAAACCCTTTCTGTGTGGACTGATGACCAATTTTGGTCAACTCATAACGCTAATTTCTACAACAAACAACTTTATTATAGAATAATTAGAATTTTTATATGTTGTCAACCCATTTTATAAATCAACACTGTGAAAAAGAATAACTAAATGAAGCAGAGCTAAATAAGCCGGTACTGTTCCGTTCAATCAGTTGCTGACTTTTAAAGAGATTAAAAATGATAAAACGTTTGCTGCATTTTGTATCCTGCAAAAAAAGTTGTTAGATTAGCCTAGATATATTTATTTGACATGGACATCACAATTACTTTGGACAAACCACATGCATTGTTTCAATGCTTCATAGCACGCATGCTAATTGTCAACACTTGTCCACAGGAGGCTTTTGAAAGAAAAAGAATGTGATATAATTGCAATAGGCCACTATCTGATATATGGGTCAGGCTTCACTGTAAAACACAATATATTCATCTTTAAAAGAAGTATCACAAGCATGGGCAACTATTTTGAAGGACTGGTATTTCTTTTGAAATGTGTTATTTGAATTGTTCAACATTTCCTTCAGTGAAGTAAGCATAGAAAGGGTTGTTTCAGGCTGAATCATGTCGGGCACAGTGTAAAGTTTACGTCCCCTGATGCTCACCATAATTACAGTCTACTAGTACATACCATTCACCTTGTAATTCAGACCAGGACTGGTATTTTTGTGGCCGTGATGTCACTGAACAAGGTTTGGCTTGAACTTTTGAACCAACAGAACAATGCATCAGCAGGGTGATTTTAAAAAGTGCGCCCAATGTCAAAAACACATTTATCTTGGTTTTTGTTTATCCTCAGTTTGGGTTAGGCTGAAAAATTGAGGCTTTGCTGTGAAATCATCAAGTGTTACAATGTTCCGATCGAGAGTAATGAGTGGAAAATGATTGAATAATAAATATAGCATAATAAATAAGGGTAGACTTCCTCATTATTTTCCCACATCATTGCATGTCTTGTTGCCTCCTCACCACATTGCCAGGATCACTGAGGTGTACTTGCACTGCTTTTCAGATCCAGCGTATAAAACCAGAATGCCACCCTCTTCTGTAGCAAAATGAGATCTGTTGTACACCACTGAACTGTCAAACAAAAAATACAGCAGTGGGCCTCGACCTGCCACCACTGTTCACAGGTGTTTTTTTACAACAGTATTTATTTGACCATTATGTTAAATTGTCCCCATAAAGCCACACTTGGCAGCACCATCCTCTGACTCTCTTTGTGAGGCACTTTAGTATACCACTGGGGGTTTGAGTGTTCCATGGACCCAATATGGTCGCTTTCAACTGAATAAATAAAGCCAGTTAAGTAAGGCTGTGTCCAATTTTGGGGGAAGCAGTCTAAAGGAGACAGAACTCAAATTTTGTTGGGGTTTTTTTTATGCGTGCTGTAAGTGTTGCTATAAGGTTGTGAAAGGCACCTTTAGGACGTTGTTATGTTTATATAATACATAACTTTTATTGCATTTTAAAATGATTACATGTGGAGGGTCACTTTTTGACCTTGTAAGAGTTTAAAGCAGATTAGGTATTGTGTTGAATAGTTTTATTTGCGGCCACTCTTTCTTGCGTGCTTACAAGTTAAACGAGCAGCACAGAGCATAAAGAGACAGTATATAAATCACAAGATATGAGTATATCTCTATAAATATATAAGTTGCAGATCTGGAGTTCAGACTTTCTCTTCGTTTTTGCTGCTGCTGTGATCTAGAGGACTCTTAACCACAGGCAGGCAGCCATTAAATGAGGGGGCCTGACTCTGTTGAGACCACCTCTATTCATGGCCTCCGGAGCCACTGGATGCTAAGTGGCAGCCGGAAAATCACAGCTGTGGGATCAAGCACGCCACATTAGGAGAGAGAGTCCCCAACAAGGGTACAGTACAGCACAAATAGAATACCAAAGGCAAGTTGATCTTTTCACCGATGCTGAATATGTATGCTCCTGTCGAGGCACCGCTACAACTGTCACAAGTTAAACTAGAAAGTTTGACGATACTTGGCTCAGTGTTGTGTTTGCCTTGCTGAAAAAAACAAAGATTTCTTACTATTTTTGCACCTAAATGTTGCAATATAATTAAAACTTTGTAAGAGAAGCTCTAAATTTTTTGACTGTAGAAAGAAGAGGAAGGAACAGAACATTGTGTTGTATTTAATTACTCTAAGTATATTTACTTTATAGTAAAAGTTTCCCAACTCTTACTTTTCTGCGCACACAAAAGGACACTTGGCCCTTCGTTATCTCCTTTGGACAGAGGCTCTCCATGTGTTTTCGCTGAATTTCAGAGACAGGGCATTTTTCTTCAGCAATTTACACTCCCACAATTATGGTGTTCTGGTGCAGATATGGTGTCGGCCCCTCCTCCCTGACCTCTGCCCTCTGCGAAGCAGGCGAATGTGTGTTTCCTGATTAACGGCTGGCTGAAGTACATGGCTCCAGCTCCAGCACCTTGTCCTCCCAAACTGAGGTGACAGTCTCCGAGGCTCTTTATGGAAATTAATTGCAAAACATAGCCAATTAGACCTGCGTTATTTAGAACGACTCAGCTTTTCACCCAGAATAAAAGCAGGCCTGGAGAAGACCTGTACACTCAAGACACTGCAGCAAATTAATGTGAAGTTGGTGGCCTGCCCAGTGAGCCAGTCCATCTACAATAGGGACATTAAAAGCATGGAGGCAAGTTTTTGCATGAGCTGTAAATAATTTTTGAATAGAATGCAGGATGATTAAAGAGCAGACGTGAATAACTTTTTTTAGACAATTATAATTTGAACACGCCACAAAGTAGAAATGATGTATCCAGGATAATTAGCAAAAGATTCTTACCAAATGCCATGCTTCCATTTGTATGTATTTGAGAACTTGTTTATAGCATGGGTCCTGGACAAAATTTTCCCAGGTTCTGCACCTTTTATCCCAAATGTGTAACTGGGAATTAAGCATCTGTATAACGTCTTTTCACTCTACCAGCTAAAGATAGGGCTCTTAGCCTGATACGCTGTCTTAATTTTCCCTTTCTCAGGTCACCGCAGAGAGCGACGGCATTAGAGTGAGGAGGAGGGTCTTTACTCTATGTGCAAGAATACACTGTGGAAGTTGCAAAGGGCAGAGTCTCTAGGAAATCTACTCTTTCTTTGAAAAAATGTCACGGGAGAGATAGGAGATTGGCACCACAAAGAGCCCAAAATAGCACGGGCTGCTACGCGTTGTCAGACAAGATTTGGGCTGAGACATTGACTTTTGTTCTGCAAAGTATTGGCCCCTGAAAGGGAGATGGGAGGTGTAAAAATTGTGATTTCTCCTCTTCCCCTGGTTATGTGCAATACATTACACTCTTGATAATGCATGCTGCTGGGACCGAGGTTTGTAACACAATTATTCCTTGTCTGCAACAAAAGAGGTGTACTTAGGGTTGGGATAGAGTTGGGAAATGGGTAAATATGGATAATAGTTCTTCCATTTTAGATGAGTAGAATCAGTGGTTACCGAAGTGGTCATTTATCAAAGGCGCAAGGCCTCGTCCAGAAGATTAGGACAGATCTAAACCCTCTGCTTTCCCATAACTTCACTGCACCCACATTTAACATTTTTCCCTCATGATAACAAAAGGTCTCATATATTTTATGCAGGTTTGCCCCCTTGGCCACATAATAGGATTATGAATAATTTCTTCAAATTTACAAAAACAAATCACATGGCACGGCTTAGAGTTTGCTAATAATTTCTCCATAGCTGATAGATCAAAGCGAGGCGCAGGGACTGCAGAGCCAGGCAGTAGATTGACCCTGGTCAGGCATTTTTAATGAAAGGGTTAATCTCCTCAGAGGTGACTATTCAGGAGCAAGCAGTGTGACCAAATGAAGAATTCAGGTCTGGGATAAGAGGGAGAATAGTGGTCTTGAGGGTGCTGTTGGGTGACAGCGAGGAAACCCTGAGGTAAAAACTTTGTGATGCTGTATTTGAGCCACTCTGACTGGACCTCCTCCCCAGTCCACTGCAAAAGGTGGAAAAAAAACGTCAGGCTGTTTGAAGAACCTATGGCATGTAAGCCCGAGGCTATTTCACAGATGACCACAAACAAACCTGCTCTATTGGCTCTGAAACCCCATGACCTATAATATACCAAAAAATGAAAAATAGAAACAAAACCCACAGACACAGTCATTTTTTTCCTCATTTCAGTTTCAGTTCTCTATTTTGAAAAGGGACTGAACATTAATTACCATTTCAAAAAGTGTGAATGCACCCGAGTTAGCTGAAGGCTAATTTTCTTTGGCAATCCATTCGCCTGATGTTAATGGGGCATCCTAGAAGAAAAAACAGAAAAATGCAACTTGTACACAAGTACACAAGGAAAAACACATTACATTGTAGTAAAAAAAAAAAAACATGAAACCATACTGTATATAATACAGTTAAATCACACCAGAGGGCAAAATTCACTATAACTAGAGGTGGCAAAAGTACACAGATTCTCTACTTGAGTAAAAGAACCTGTGATCCCTGTGTTAAAAAAAACCTCTGGTAAATGTAGATGTACTGACTCAACATCTTGACTCATGTAAAAGTAATGAAGTACAGGTTCTGAAATGTACTCAAGTATAAAAGTAAATAGTATCCCATTAGCATTAAAACTAAAGTAAAAAGCCTGTTTTTAAAATATAAGGAGTAGAAAGTACAGATATTTGTGTCAGGGAGTAAAAGTGAAAGATTGTTGGACCAAATAGATACTTCTGTAAAATACAGATTACTAAAAAAATCTACTTAAGTATAGTAGATTCCCACCTCTGACTATCGCATGATACAGATGGATAATACCAGCATCAGTGTTCACGTCTTGATAGCAGCTGTGTGCATGCTCATTCAGTCAGACCATTTGGGAGACGTGCAGTCACACACAAACACTTTCCCATTAGTTCCCCTCCAAAAGTACCTGAATGTACTTGAGAGTCCTGGCTGTTTGGGATAAACTTTGTTGTCAAGCACCTCTTGTGCTACTGTAAGCACACATGCCCTCTTTTGAGTAATTAGACTTGAATACCTTCCAAAAGAGGAGAGCAAGAGAGAGGGTATAGAAAAAAAGATGCTTTTATAAATGTATAAGCCTTGGCTGGTTAAGGAGGTTTAGAAATCTCATCATGACAGTGGCAAAATGGGCCGCTTAGTAATTAGGAACAAATGAAATTGCTTATCACTTATGGAGTTACTGTGCCAGCCATTTGACTGCGTTCGGAGGGATTAATCAAAAGGCTATTGACATTACATTGTTCTGCAATTATCATTCATACGTTTTATGGTAATTGGGCATTTTTTCACGGAGGAATTAAGGTGCCTATGTAGCTCAAGACAAAATGAACATGCGCAAATACAAACATTAATCAAATCCCTGAAATAACGCAACAACATATCAGCCACGCGGAGCCCGGCATCACGCAACAGAGTACTGAAAGGAAACATTAAAAATGAAGCATATCCATTGCCATTGAAATGCCATTTTAATAATTCATCCATATTAATGATAGTTATTCATATGGAGTTGAAGATATATTTGTGTAAATTAATCAATGATTAAAGAAAGAGCAACACCATCTGCTACATGTTTGCAAATTGGAACTAGGATACGTGAGACTTATTTATTGCTTCTTTTATGGTATAAAAGTAACAATTCATTTAAGATTTCTTCATAAGCATCGTTGTCATGTTGAATCAAGCCTTCCTATTTATATAACAACAAGCCCATTCATGGCATCAACCTAATAAAACTAATAAGAAAACACTGCAGTCAAAACTTAGATATGTAACTCCTCCCCTGTGCTCTTTCTCCAATACCGTCTGAACAGCACCTATATGTGAAAATTACATGTTATTGCCCTAATGGCCTGGGGAGGGGGTTGACAAAGGGAAGACTTTGCCTAATGCTTCCATAAACGTGTTAGGCAAAGTCCAGCAGGATGTAATTGTATCTAATATATTTACAGAGGATTGATTTCCCTCCCACGACCCGCCCACCAGGCAGCAACAAGCTGCTGTCAGCTCACCCAGGTCACTGCGGATGAGTCCTGGGTCCACTCCGTCCTTCTTTACACCGAGCAACAAGGCCGAGCCGCAGAGACCTAGAAAGTATTGGAGTGCAACTTAATGAGGTAATTAGTCAAAGGCCATGACGATCCTTGGAGGCTAATACCTGTGACCTCTTGATCCTGGATTCCCGACACACGTCTCTGGAGACTGTACAGGAAAAGACTGCAGCAAAATCCAAACACTGTCGCCTCGGCCAGACACTCGAGTCAGTTTTGACCAGGAGTGTTTGATATTACACCTCAAGAAAAGAGGCTTGGGATTGAAGCACAGCAAATCTCCCAATTTCTCTTCTTTTCTCCACTTAATTACTCCGCTGCCAGTAACGGGCCATCCCCCTTTCCTTCCCTGAAGAAAAATAAACCTTAGAATACTTAAACTACTCCACCTGTTTACTTAGAGAAATAACTTCTGGAGAACTGACAAAGGCAGCGAAAAAGCACAAGAAAGGAAAAAGGATGAACAACACAAAGCAGGTTGATATTATTTCCCTCTCCCATCGCTTTCTTTTCTTTTTATCAGGTTACGTGACTGGAGGCTTCATTAATCACCACCTCGACAGCCTCTGCCAGGGGGAACTAACTGCATTTGGCCCAATTAGGCGCTGTGGAGACAATAGGAACAGCACAAGTTGTGCCTCTATGCCAGGAGCCAAGCGTTGCCTCCCTGTCATTACCTACAGAAAGGGAAAAATTAACCCCTAGCAGCTTCCCTGCTTTCCTCCATTGATCCGAGGCTTTTGTGGTGTCCCTGAAGCGTGGCAGACAATTACAGATATTATTACATATGCATTGATTTTTTTAAAGAGAGCAGAGTGTCTCCAAGCAATTAAAAAAAATTACAGTTCGGAAGTGGGCCAATTAAAATGCCCGCGGCCCTGGAGAAGGGCGGCAATGTTGGTTGGAATGAAGGGGACAGACTTAACTGTCAGAATGTTGCAGTTGCAGTTTTTTTATGGAGACAATAATGTACAAATCAACACACAGTTGCATTGCATTGAATATATTGCTCATTTGCCTGTGACGCTCATGGAAATTATCAGTGGTGTAGAAACTTTTTCCCGGCTGTTGAAAATTTGACTTGTCGGTATGAAGTCAGTATTTTGGAAATTTGTTTTAATCCCTATTGTGAACAGTTTAATATTTCTCACGCTTGCATTCTTTATCCCTCTATACTTCACTCCCTTCCATCTTTCACTTGGGCCTAGGCGTTGCTTTCCCCCATGGAGCAAAGTTGGCCTTTACCACCCATTGCCATCTGACCAGACTTCCTGAAACCAGAAATAAAAGAGTGCTAATTGGAATTAAGGCTAGATGGAAGACTGGCAGGGTAGAGATAAGGGATCAATGCAATGTAAATAAAACCTGCATCCAGTGGCTGCAGAGCCTCCAAAGGGGCCATTGTTTTCTTGCTTTGCAATTAGAGCTGGGGCAGGAATTACTGAGTAATGTGCTATGTTTGGTAGCTAACAAAAGCACATTTTCTTGTACACACAAAAAAAACCTACCTGGCTTTATTTTGGAGTTGTTTGAGTTGAGCAGGTGGCCTCTGGGATTATTCAAACCAGCTTTTGACTAAGGAGGTAAACAATACCTCAAAATAAGAATAAAAACCGTCTATACAGAGACACCCAGACACTTGGAAACCAAAAAAGAAAGGGCACAGTTTAAATAAACAGCATTTGGCACTGGAGAAAAAAGGACAATGAAACTCTGTTTCTGAGCTGCAGTCGTTTTATCACCTGACACGCTGCATGTGTTTGAAGTGGAAAAATCACAGTTTCTTTAATCCATGGAGCATTCAAATAAGTTTATTTCTCCAGGATTAAAAACAGTAATAATAGCAGGCAGTTAAAAACAAACAGCTCCAAACAAATAGCGACGAGGCTTAGGCACCCAGCGCGGGTAAGCTCTCCATACATCGTGGTCTGTTTCATTAGCTGAAATGTATTATTATTGTTTATCTGTTGAGCTTCCTGATAAAAATGAACCATGCTTCCCATTTGGATTACAGAGTTAGAAAGGTTCAAGGGTGGGTTGCCATTGTAATCCACAAAATTCTTTTCCATGTGAGGAGGTGAGGGGAAAAAAGGCGAGTTTTCAACACCTGAACACCATGCTGCATTTGATTAAAGAGGACTAATTTCAAAATATCATCAAAGAGGAAGGAAGCTTGGTCTGTGTGTGTGTGTGTGTGTTAGTTTGTAAGGGACCAGTTCATTGTGAAGTTCTGGCTGCTGTTTGAAAAGTAAATTTAGAGGAAGTCTCATACAAAGTTTGGTTCGGGAAAGCAACTGGGCAACACTTCCTAATTTATATAGAGTGATGTGGAGACACATTTGTCGTACTTCTTTGGGGTAAACATGATTTTGAAAGCACAAGCTTGTTAACAGGGTTGTCACTCAGGCCCGACCCATGAGGAATTTTTATGACTGATGCCAATACTGATATTAAGGAGTAAGGAAATTCTAATATTCGATATATCGACTGATATTATATCTATACGATGTTAGCTGAATGTGGTTATGAAATACTGGTGACAAAGATACAGTACGCAATGGAGGCAGGATATCTTATATTTTAACAATCTTTATTTCAAATGCAGTGCACTGAACAGCAAACACTTCCCTTATTAGCGATTAAATAACAGACCGCCCTCAGCTGGACAAACTGCACGATCACACCATTTTAAATTATTGGTCCAAGCATTTTTTTCCCTTTTTTTTCCTGTTTTTTCTGTTTTACTCACTTAAAGGACATATATGCTAATACCAATTATCTACCAGAGGCCAATATCAGCCAAAATACCGACAAAATGATATATCGGTCAGGTCCTAGCTGTTGTATATTGTCAAGGGTTGATTGCCCATCTCCTCAAACCAGCAGGAATCATGAGCTTTTTATTATAAGAAAACAATTTTGATAATTAATTTAGATGCAGAAAATCAAACACACTAACTGAACTGAGATGGCGTGTAAACATTCCATATAATCGCTACAAGATAAACTGCATAAGTTCACTGGAGAAGGCACCAGTTGAAATCCTTCCTCATCTTTTCAGTGCTGTCTGAGACCCACACAAATCTTTAATAATCTTGTCTGTCAGTGTTGCAATTCATCAGTGTCAGTAAATGTGAAATACACACCAGAAAGATAGAAAAATATCAGATGAAAACCTTATGAGTCGGTACCAAGTCCGAGCACATCAGAAGAGGCTCACATTCCACCAGGGGCGAAGGAGGGACGGGGAGGGCTGCTGCGATTTTGGCAGAGTGAATATTCGGAGATATAAATGAGACAGTCGGCTCGTTTCATAATGAAATATCAAAAATTCACCTGGAATTGTCGCATTGGGTCCTTTTGAGGTGGCCGACTATGAAAGCTATTGGTTACAATTCAGCAGTTATAAATTTATGATAAAGGAAGTGATTTTAAGAGAGCCTAACTAAAACTGTGCAGGATATTCCTTTGGGTTTTACTCCGACTATAAGCTGTTATCAGACAGCTATGATTCACATTTACACTTTGAGCCCACAATCATTCAAAACAGCCACCTCTGAGAAAGCCCCCCCACTGAACTGAAACGCCAAAAAAAACATGAAAATTTAAATGAAATTATGGGACCTGCCTCTCCCGACAGTCAGTATGATGACATGCTTTCAGATCCTATTTGGAAGGGTTTGAATGTGCTGAAATGTAAATGAATGGACGCATGGAGGCCCAAATGGGAAGCTAGATTCTACATGGGTCAAAGACAGGAAGACTATAGAACTAAGATAAACGGAGAGGAGAAGGAGGGAGAGATTCTCATGCGAATCGTTTAACAGCGGACACACGGTGCCACTTGCATTATGTTGACTGTTGCGTCAAGGGGCAATGCAAAGGGGCCCTTTTTTGCAATGCACCCCAGGATTTTTTGGTCTTCTCTGAAAAAAGGAACCAGCCAGATTTAAGTGTGAGACGCTTACTCAGGTTATAGAATCAGATGTTTCATTTGCCAAGCAGAAAATAACAGTGTGCACCTTCATCACTGACATAAAAGTAAACTACCAACATCTCAGGAAACTAGATTTTAATTTTAGAATAGCTTGAGAACCTATGATAACACAGAAAAATGTGAAATATGGGAATATAATAAGCATTAGTATTAATATTTAGTGTTGGACAAAGTATCTGATTAATGCCTGAAGCTCATGTTTATGTCATGCACCTCACCATTTTACTGCCTGTCAATGTCATTATATCTCCATGTGCAGTTCATTCATGGTGCCTGACATGCCGTACTCTATCAGTCTGGTAAAATACATACTCGGCGCTCCCTGGAAGCTCAAGGCAGCCTTTAAATAGCGACGATGCCTTCTTGTTAGCCAGAAAAAAGGTCACACAATTGGATTTCCGTGCTCTGGAAATCCCTAGATATTTGCCTCAAACATGGCATGCGCCTTGCCCTCTTCGCTCACCTTTCATTTTCTCAAACTGCTCTCATGCAGAATTGTCAACCATAGATAGGATCAATTAATCTATTGAGTCTGAACAGCAAGGAAGATTTAAATTGTTCGTACACACCCATGTGGCCAGCGCCCCCCCTCCCCTTCTGTCTATTTATAGTCATTGTCAGTGCTGCGGGTGCTATAGACAAAAGCCTGTCAATTAAAAATAAATCCCCCTGTTGTCTTTTTGGAGTTTCTGGGAGAAATCTTTAGCATTTACTTTTAATCTTACAGTAGCTCTTTTGTACGAGGCATCAAAAAGACAGATACACCTTAATCCTAAAAAGAAACTCATTTAATTAGGCATATGTTTCAAAATTCATCCCGCTTTTTCATATCAGCACTAAACAAGTTGTATTGTACATTGTGACTGCTTTGAATATGCAGTGCTGTAAAAGGAAGACAGTAAGACTGTGTTGTTTCTTTCAATCTTTAGAGAGAAGAAGAAGATAAAAAAGAAATCATCACGTCTAGACTTACTCCTTTCTTCCGCCTCGAAACGGGCAGGTACTGTAGCAAGAGATTCATGTAGAAGTTTCCCCTGCAGCCAGTAAGTGCCAAGCTGTGTCAAAAATGACATGCATCTCCTGTTTCCATGTCATGCCATGCATGTGATGTGATGGGCGAATGAAGGCAGTTCCTGCAGAGAATAGTAGGGGGTCATTATTAAGCCTCTTAAATTAGCGCCCCCTCTCACACAGCCCTCGCAATTTGCCGAGAACCCACAACCACACGTGCACCCACTGAACTTGGCACATTAGACTTGACAAAGAAAATCATTTTCCAAAGTTTACTTGCAACAAACTCATTTCATATGTGATTGAATTGTACCTGTATGGTATGACCCATTTAACTCAAAGTCACACATGGACGCTTTGAGGAGCTATTTGAGCAGAACCATGCTGCTAGTTAGTTATAGACTGTGCCAATTGCGTGTCCTGTGCAATGCAATTTACATGTCTCTCCATCACACTTACTTATATGGTTCAACTCACAAGAGCTACCATTTAGATCGCTTTATGGGGGAGGGGAGAGAGAGAGGGCTGCATTCACTAGTAAAACTATATGTATGTGCTGCAGTGGTATAGAGTGGGTGGCAACAGCAGCAGAAAGCTTAACCTCCGCTGCCCCTGAACTCCATTCTCGGTGAAACATAAATGACACCGTGACAAGCCCAAATCGTGCCCCAGCCGTGGAAATGGACCGCTTCTGCGGCTTCTCCTTCAATTTTGATAGGCAGATACCACCACTCCAGCATCTGCCTGGACCATCTAAAGGCTATTAATATCCCCAGATTAAAGAGACCCCAGCCCCAAGGTCAGCGTTTGAAGGAATGGCTGCCTCTTCCTGAGAGCGAACACCTCCCCTCTTCTTTTCAGCACACCCTTTGTCTCACTTCAATTCCACTCCTTTTTTTAATCGTTTTCTCTCCCTCTTGTGTCTGTCTTTCGATCTGTGCACCACAGTCTCTCACCTCTCTCTCTCCCACTATCGTGTATATGTATATTTACAAGAGTGCACATAACTGGTGTCTGGGGAAGAGTAAGGAGCAGTGGGGAAGGGAAGCCATTAGGGGAATAAAGAGAGGTGCTGCCTCACAGCCGAGCTTCACAGGCCAGTGGAGCAAATCAAATTGGGTCTTGTTCTGCAGCACTATGCGTACACACACACACACACACGCACACACACAGTGACAGTGGTTGAGGCACACAGCTGACAGGAAGACCTTAGGGATCAAGGCTGGGCATGTCTAAGGGTAAGCTACTGAGGGATGCATTCATGACCCCTAATTCTCCTGAGTAAACAAATTTTAAGATGAATTTATGATTAGCTAGTATTGCCATTATGTATGAAATAAATGTTTTTCCATATCAAACCACAGCTGCAGTCAGTTATAAATTATAAACAAGGCTCTGCTCTGTGACCATTTAGTCACATTTTGCAACATTTTTTTGGACACAGTGTGACTTGCAAATATACACCCTTTTTTATTTTTAGATCTTTATTGCATGTCTTGTGAGGCAACATGAAACATTCCCGTTGGTAACGTTTTACCATGGAGGGCCACCACAGCAATTAAAAAAAAAAAACTAAAAGAAAAAAAGAAGAAAACTAAAGAAAACAAAAAATTTGGTGATCAATCAGTGGATCCACTTCCTCTGCCCATAGATGGTGTTACTGATGTGCTTCAACCTGCATTAAACCAGTTCGTTTGTGTCAGCAGTCACTCTGTGGAAAATGTCACTTTATTCAGTCAACAATGTTGTTCAAACATTCACCTGATTAACCAGGTAATTGTAGAGAAACACTGGGCTTAAAAAGTTTTTGTAGTATGTCTACACTTTTGGTCATAGTGACATGGTAAACTTTTATTAATTAATAATTTTAAAATATATAGTTATAGGAGATGCTGCAGTTCACCTTTGAAAACTCATTGAAAATTACTTCCTCTCAAAGCGTACTACTTTACAACTATGCACTACTTTCTCTTTTAAAATAAAACAGTGCGTTTTTATTTCTGTAAATTGTCTTCAAATTACGAAAGCATAATCAGTAACACAGTTAGGATAAAAAAAATACGATGATGTGTTGTGTTGCATGTCAATTTAAGAGGGGCTCCTAACTTTTCTGCGGGTCCTTGTAAAACTTTTTGTGGGTGCATTAGTGCTACTACATGAAGAATTCTGGATCCCTGGTTAAGAAACAACATTAAAACAGCAACCTTCGAAAGCCTTTAAGAGCCTCTATGCACAGGACTTCTTTTGTTGTCCAGGGAGCATTAAAACACACAAATCACACTTTGCACTGACTACAGACAAAATAGACTAGTGTCCATGTTTCTTTGCTATTGTAGTAGATTTTGTCGATTCTACATAATGCTTAAGAGGGCTACATCCGTAATCCTCTAATTACTTGCCAACAACAGTTAGTCCTGTTAAAAACTTCATTGAGTGGCTGTTTTAGAAAGTTATTAAGCTTTCTTAAAAATTAAACTAGACACTTCCCACTAGACACTTGACCTGTTTTTAAGAATGTACTTATTCAACCAGACTGTACTTGGAGAAATGCTGTGGATGTCAGTGTATGAAAAAACAGAGGAACGTGTTGTTTGTTTTCCTTTTTTCATGGGATTAGCCTTAATGCTTCAGGTGCTGGTGCTGGATAGAGTTTGGAAAGAAAGGAAACAAATAGTCTCTCTGGAAATATGCTGTAGAATATCTTAAAAACACTGTCACATATTGTTGATGAGATCCACTGTAACAATTTTTATGGGAAGTAGGCATATCTATCCACCCTCTCTGCACTAATACCTCATTTATAACTGCTCAAGTCCTCTTTTCCCATAATGTTGTGAGTGAGATTTAAGTTATTAGCAGGCTCATAGCAAAGCTGAAGAACTGACAGAGGACTCTAGGTAAAGGGCACTAAAGCTAATGAAAAATGAGATGGAGATTCATTCTTAAAGCTTTAGTTTTATTAGATGTACCTGGTAATGGTACCAAAACCTTAGTCAACATAATGTTCGCTGCCATCTATACATACCAATGCCTATAGGGCACTATTCATCCACGAAGAAATAAAGGGAGATGGGTAAAAAATACATGCAATGCTTACACTTCATTCAGTTTCTCTAAAAGATTACCACCACAAATCACTTTTGCACAATTCATTACATGCCAGCAGAGAGGGGGCAGATGTCTGATGGATGGTTGTCTGCAAATGGATTTGTCGGTAACAGAAAAAATGTGCACGCTTTAATTAAAGAGGGCTGGACAAGTGGATCCAGAGTGGATTTGGGTGTCTCTCCACATCTGCGCCGACAGAGTCATGTATCAGAGGGTTCTCAAGGCAAAGGGCAGAAAGCACAAGCTGTGTATGAGAAAGAAAAATTCATTATGCTTTAGTTCACTAATTATGAAAAGAAAAAGGCAAACTAGATTGATACATAAGGCTATATGCTAACCTTTTCTAAGAAGTATATAAAAAAAATTAAGGAGCAAATTAGGGCCTGATGGATATATCGGTTAGCCGATATTGGATAATCGCAGATATATTGGTATCAGCATATATGTTCTTCAAGTAAGTGTGTGCCGGAACTGAAACAGGTTTTAAGGCTGGCAAAAAAATGCGTAGACTAGTGATTTCAAATGGTGAAATAATGTAGTCTGTCCAGAAGGTGGTCAGTTTTTATAATAATATTTTACAATGAGACAAGTGTTCACTGTTCAGCACATTCACATTCAGCAAATATTATTTGTGATCTTGTTTCTAAATAACCTCAACCCTTGCTTGACATTTTTGTACAGTAACTTATTGCTCATCATCAGCCAGTTTGCTTTGATAAATATCTGCATTACATTAATATCAGTCGATATATTGGTCTTGCTTTGGTTTTAAGATTTTTTTTTGAAAAAACGGCCAGTAAACAAAGGTAAATGGTGGAAGCTTAGAAAACACTCCAAAAAAATTGGCATTAGTTAAAGAAGTGTGTCAATGTTGTAAATGGAGTATGTGTTTGAAAACTAAACTTTTGACAGTATGTTTTATTTTTGTATCTTTTATTTTTATTTTTATTTTTTATAATCAAACTTTATTGTAAATATGGCCTTGGAAATGACATAGAGGTAAAGCTAAAAATAATTCCTTATGTTTTCAAAAGAACACTGTTCTCTTTTTATCATCCACAACACGATAGTCCTTTGCATTTCACTCCGACACAAATCCTATGCAGCTACTTTTGTTTAAAGCAGGCCTTTAATGAAGAGCTCTTCAGCTAAATATATCTTTATTCTGCGATTAACAGTGGTGCTTGATGTAAGCACTGGTGTGAAAGGAGGCTGAGGCCCTTCAGCATCCAAAGTCTTTACAGCCTCTCTGCCATCAATCAGGCCTTGTGTCCAGTAAGTGCTGCTAACATTTATGAAATATTCATCAGCCATTCACTTTTGCTTTTCCACTCACCCTAATCATTGCGTTTAGGCGGCATTGTGTCACCTCTCCTCTTAAAAAAGGGAAAAAGGCTACAATCATCTTGCTGAAGGGAGACGAATTAGGGGATGGTTTGCCATGGGTGGACATTTTAGCTCTGGTACAAACTGTCAGTCAAAGGTCTTGACCTCTTTCCTATCATGTTACCTTATGTTTTCAGGGAACAACAGTGTCGACAAATGCATAAATGTTAAACACAATACTTTGTGAACTTGTGTCTGTCTGAGTATAAATCAATGCTGACGATGTCAGTCTGTAGGTGACGTGATTGATCCACATGCCAAATGCTTTACTTTTTAGTCATTAAATAATTAACCACCCTCTGCTGGGCAAACTGAGTAATTACGCCATTTTAAATCCATATTCCAAGCATTTTTTCCAGCCTTAAAAACAATTTTAATATCAACATATATCAGAGAACATAAACACTGATACTGACATATCTGTGATAGGCTAATATCAGCCAATAACACTGATATATTGGCCAGGCCATATTGCAGTCTCTAAATGTTTTGCCAAGGTGTGGCATTTAAATGTGTGTTTGCAGTACATAATTTGTGTTTGTGATCATGCAACTAAGTATTGCATAAAAAGTTGCATTGAAAAGAAACTGGCATATCTACTTTGAGTCTTTACATCTTTAAGCAGTTTCTAATATGATGTGCTAACAAACTAATTTCAGATTTTGCTGTAAACCTCTGTCTCATTTGCCTTCTATATCTGTGGCTCACTTACCTATGACTGTGATTAATGTCAGTATAATATGAGTGAGTATGATATTCACATCACTCATTTTCAAGTGATCCAAGACCCAGGCAATGAAAGGTTGTGATATTCATCAACATCCCCTGACTGCAGTCAAACACACATCTCAGTTCACAATAGCAAAGGAAAATTCCACCTTATTCTTTGCCCATTTGCAATTCTTATTGCGGCGAGAAAGTTAATCTATCCCCAGCAATAACTCATTGGATGTAACAGCTTAAGCGAAGATGTCCTCAGTTGCCCATCTTGCATTTTAAACAGGGGGCAAAGAGCCTTGGTACAATTTTCCAAACACAACTGAGCTAACACTGATTTATTGCTCCAGTTTATATAACTCGTATTAGGAATTCATGGACCTGGCAAAAGGGATTAGAGCGTTTATTTCAGGCAGGGAGATGATCCTGTCATTAATGGTCGATACTTTCATCATCGTTTAAACCAGAGGAATTTGCCCGGTGACGAATCGTGGCGGACATAGCTATCAGAGTTGTGCAGCTGTACTCGTTATCTGCCGACGACCCGCTCTGCTTGGTGAATGTGGACCCGCGCCCATCAAACTTGGATTAGGCTGTCAATCAAGCGTTGGCCCTGTATATTGTGTTACAATTTCTCCCAAATGTCACCAAGATCAGAGTAATTTCTTGGCTAATTGCATTTCGTCTCCCTTTAATGCTGCACGTTTAATGGTTTTGTTACATTGCGTGACAAGATGGTGTTTCTCTCATATTGGCACGGTGATGAGCATAAAGAGGGCCACGCTTTTGTTTAGAGAGGGAAATGAAAGAATAAATGACTGTTAAAGTTCAGAGGGCGTATTTCTGAAATGGCAGCAAATAAAGAGAACTGAGAAATGATCCCAATCTTGCCGTAGCATGACATCAATTACACAAAGTTCTTATTAGAAAGGGGTTCCTCTGTAAGTATGCTCGCATTGCCTGGGTTGTTTTATCCTGGAAGTGGCAGCATGTTATGCTGAAGATCTGTGTCACATGCTGCAGAAGCAATACCGAGGATTTTCTCTCTTCCGACACCTACTTTTTTACATGCCGCTGACTCCATTTAAACATTACAAATACAATTTCAAGCAATTTACTATGTCCACAGCTGACAATAGTAGCCACAATACACCCATTAATTTCCTCCTGTCAGAAATCTCTGCTATGGAAATACTATTAACCAAGTTGAATACTGAAATACTGATTCCACTGCACATCATCGACAGGATTACAGCTACAAATAATTACTGAAACTTGACTTTTTCCAATTCCTCAAAGGCCAACATGCACAAGGGGGTGTGGGGTGTGATTTATTACTGTTCCATTTCAATGTCTGGCTCTGTGCTACAATATATGCAATGTAAAGGTGATGTACAAAATAAAGGCTGTTGACAAGCCTTTGAGAAAGTCTGACTTAATTCTTGGGTGCCTCATACAAGCAAGTTAGCAGAGGATACATATTAAAGTGTTAGTTCATACAAAAATGATAATGTATCCATTATCTCTTCACCCCCATGCCAGTGGAAGGTCGGGTGAAGTTTTTCGGCCTGCAAAACACTGCTGGAGTTTCACAGGAAAAAGGTGTTGTAGTAATCTCCCGAACAGTTGAAGTGAATGGTGACCACTTTTCAAAACTAAAACAAATTCTTTTAAAACCATAAAATGCCTATACACTGCTCATCTGAAGTAATTTAAGTGTCCTGAAGCATTGAAATACAAAGTTGTGGTTTTTTTTTTAAAAAAGGTCATTGATGCCATGTTTTTAGCCTCACTTTTTTTATCTTCGTTTTTTTGGGTGAACTATCCCTTTAACAGTATAGTTTTAGATATTTAACTATGAGTCTCTACTGTGTGATGACTTACAGATGTCACGTAGGATATTTTGTGCTATCTAAGCAGTACACGGTACAACTGCACAAAACCAAGGACAAAATAGTTGACGAGACAATGAAGTGCACTTAATACAAAGACTCCAGCACCATTTGTTCTTCGATAGATGAATTAAAGAATTGCCATTAAAACATTCCCCCCAAAATTTACATCTACGAATACAGACTATAAATATAGAATAGAAAAGAAATAACGGAGCAACAACAAACACTTAACTGCTTTCCATTAGTGCACTTAACCTCCACTTCATGGTGAGCAATTCCACTTTACATTTCCTGTGGCTAAATGCGTGTCTCTAATTCACAAATGAGGGGACGTTTTGAGTGGCCCTCTGTCTCCCCAATGAGCAAATGCTGCAATTAACTTTTCTTCCTCATTTTCTATGGGAAGAAGGTGTTTTAAAGACATTAGCCTACAGTCAACAGCATCTCCTGGCT
>JAQLOL010000007.1:11321869-11337148 GCA_029783665.1 Naso thynnoides | reverse complement strand
ATTTAAGCAGACTTTCTCTCTGTTTTTTTGTGGCACTTAATATTACAGTTGAAGATAATAGCCCATTTATGATGGATTATTCAAGGATGATTTAATGGAAAAATCAAAAGGAGGATAGTCATTAGACACTACTATCATCATTTGAAATGCACATGCAACTTTCAACAAGTTTCTTTCCAAAACAGTTTATGCTTCCACATGCACCATTACTTCTTTCCTGTTTAATAGACAGCTATTTTCACACAACTACAATATACTAAGAGTATTAATGACTGTGCGAATGGCTAAATTAATCCCAGGTGTGCACAAGGTGTGTAGGGGAGGACTTTAATGGGGATTAGTGGTCAAAATAGCAATAATAAGCATAACTTCATATCTTCTTGGTGTTACTGCTGACATGACACTTTGGTAAATAATAAGCATATGTCAAGATTAAACCTGATTTAGTCCTGTAATGATCTCATTGTATCCACATGTGTGTTGTGTGTGTGAGCGTGTGTGAAAGTGCACACTTGGCCATGCATGCCCATGGGTGTGTATGTGTGTGTCATTACAACAAGAGCCGGTCACATCCATGAGCAAAATGGCTGCATAATTGGCGATGTCCATGACACTGTGCTCTCTGTAGGTGTTTTTCCTGCACGTTGCCCACACTCTAATTACTGGGGTTTCAGTGGGGAGGTAAGGCGCCTGCA
Source organism: Naso thynnoides (assembly GCA_029783665.1). NCBI lineage: Eukaryota > Metazoa > Chordata > Actinopteri > Acanthuriformes > Acanthuridae > Naso > Naso thynnoides. The sequence continues at coordinate 11,336,453 of JAQLOL010000007.1, read as the reverse complement.
CCGCCTTACAGCCTGATTCTGTCAGCTGACGGGTTGTTCTGTCTGCGGCGCAGCCAGGCAGCCCAGAATCCCTGGAGTGTGTTTGGGAGAGACCCAGGGACTGGTCATATCAACAAATTTTAATCAAAAGCCTGAAATTGTCAGCTGTCATACACTTTTTGTGATCTTTGATACCTTGGCCTTCCTCTGACCCAAACCGCCAAATGATACCTACCTACACACATGCAGACGCAAACGCACATCCACAGAATAACAAATAAACAGAGCGGATATTCACACATTGCCAACACGTGCTTTCGCTTTCTGTCTCACATGCAGACAAAGCCACACTGTGCATGTGTGCTTTCACACTGATGGCACATATGCAAACTTGTGTACACACAAAGACAAAAAAGCAACAACCTGCATTATCCTTTTTAGAAAATACAGAGAGGCAGTCAGGTTCGACATAATATAATATTTATAATAGCACTAATGGCTAAATTTATAAGTTTAAAATAAAATAGTACAAATATAAATTTTTTACCCTCCCAAATGAAATATAAATAGCTTTTCTAAATGCAGACTTTTAATTTTAAGGGGCTACAGTAAGACAAGTGCTCGGTTCAGTGCAGTGTGTTCTGACTTTTCCATACAGCACAATTACACAGCAAAATTTTGGATGAAGTCCAACACTTTCAACCTCAAACCTTTTAGTATAATGAATAAAAACCAGCACCTCTAAGTTCCAATGTGTGATGTGCTTCAGCTTAAGAACGGCACATTTTGGTTTACTGAGTCAGGTCAGTGGCAAACAATGCCATTTTATTTTGCCCCAAGTCCCCTTTCAGACAATCTTAAACTTGTGCTTCAGTTCAGGAGAGGATGGAAAGGCTGTGGTGGCTTTGATCGACCGACTGTTACTAAGAAGCTTTGAAGGGGTTTAAAGGACCTAAAATGTATAAAATGGACGGATCAAGAGCGAGCAGAAATTTGACGGTTCAGAGGCAGGTTAAAAAAGTAAGAGAATTCCCATACAATATATATCCAGTTAGTGCATATTAGGGGACGGCAGTTGACAAAAGTGGAATCTAAGAGCCGATTAGCACCGTAGTTAAACCTTTACATGAACATTGGGTAAAATCAGCTCCATACTCTGTACTTTGCTGTCTTTGAAGGTCATCGTTAAGGCCTGTTTTTAAAATGTTGAAATAAAACTTGATAAAAAACAATCTCACAGACAGCCAGTTTTAACTGGTTTGGGTAGAAAGAAAAGATTTTTGTGCAATACTTGTCAGTGCCCTGGATTCTTCGCTCAACCGCCCTAACATTTTGCAATGCAAGAAGGAGTCAAGTGTGAACAATAAGTGCAACACACAAAGTAAACCCAAAAAACAGGGTTAACAGGCTAATGTCCTGAGTAAGTGCATTTTTGCTTAACAACGTGACAAACACTTTAATTGATGATGTCGCCATGTTTGATTGAAAAAGAAATGGTCTTAATTATAATGCATGCATAATTAAGTACTCATTAAATAAATTAAAAAAACTTAAAAGATAAATAATATAATAAAAGACAGACTATTATTATTATTGTCAAAAATACTGTCATCACTTAACTGGCATTTCATTGATAAAGAATCACAATGGTGCATTTCTCTATTGTTAATAAAGACACATCAACAGAGGCCCTGCCCTCAGTAATGAAACAGGCTTGGACTGCTAATGATAACTGTTATTTATTCCACTGCTACCCAGGTTTATTTGGGCCAATGTGGCACCATGAACCTCTCTCACTTTGGTAATTAAGCGTGTTGATACTGCAGGATGCTTACCTGCAATTATGCCATTTTAATGAGGAGCAGCGGATGGAATAAGGGTAAGGGGAGGTCAGCCAGAGGCAGCAAAGCATTGGTGTTTTAATAGATACTTAAATGCTGTTAATTTAGCTCCCGGTAATGGAGAAGCCCTGCTTGCAGGAAATATCTACACTTCCAGGCGTGTTCTAGTCACAGGCAAGAAGCTGAGGGGTTTTCTGAGGGTAGGATGAAAATCCTTATGCTATTCAGAGGCTTCTGTTGCTGCCCAGAGGAGGATCTCTACGTCTGCTGCTTGTTATCAGAGGCAGCCTTGGCATGTTTTCAGCTCTCAAGACTGTTGATGGGCTTAGGCAAAGGTTTGGCAGGCCCTCACCTGTTCTCGCCTGCAAAATGTGTCACTGTCAGGCTGAGTGATGGACTTTTATAGAGCAGATCCAACATCTAAAGAAAGGCGAGTAAAAAAGAGGTTCATCATGTACAATGTAGTATATGATACAGTGTGTATACATGAAAAGTTAGCAAGAAAAGCATCAATGTGTCCGTGTTTATGTGCAGATGTTTAAAGGCAATGTAGCAACAGTGTAGCTAATCTGAATATGATGTGGATCACATTCTTCATGGCTCCTCCCTTAATTCCATAGATGGATATGCAGGTTTTCCCTTACCTCTCACATGGCTCATGTATCACCTGCGGGACTGTGTAAGTGCGCACACGTACACACACACACACACATGTTGTGGTGCTACAGTACGCAGATTATTATAACTCCTGCCTGGTTTTTGCGAAGGTGGTGTGATAACAGTCATTAGGGTAGCCGTGGGAGGAAACTGAGTCTTATTAGAGGAGCATGGAGATTCACTGGAAAAACAAGCGCTTTCATTAACAGGTGTGAAGCTATGCAAATACATAAACACACCCCGATTGTCCACCATCCTCACACCTGCATGTGAAAAACGGACGCTTATTAACGCAACAAACCCTGCAATTAGTTCAGAAGAATCAGATTCAATTAAACTGGACAGAATGGACGTGTAAATGTCCAGATGCATGTGTGCATGAATTGATGTAATATAGAAAAGGAAGCAGCCAAATTGCTTAGATTTATAGAAAGCTGCAAGATAAATGCTGTAAATGTAGTCGCCTTGCAGTAACACCAAATCTTCTGTTAGGAACTTTTTCCCCAAATGTTTGTCCATGTTTAAAAGCAAGTAATATTTGACCTTAAATGCAACAACTACAGAACACCTGTTCTTATAGTGAGTGATGCATTTAATCGATTCTTTTATTAGTTTCAGAGGTGTTAAATAGGGCCAGACCGATAATAATTTGCTGATATTACGGGCCAATGTTGGCCTATTAGAGATATATCTGTATTGGCGTATATGTTCTTCGATATGTGCAAATGTTAAAACTGTTTTTAAGGCCAGAAAAAAATGCTCGGACTTACGATGTGTAATTATGTAGTTTGTCCAGCAGAAGGTGGTTTGTTATTTAATAACTTTTAAGGGAAGTGTTTACTGTTCAGTGCACTAATGTTTGGAACAATGTTTATTAAAATATTAGATATCCTGCCTCCATTAGATAGCTTTGTCACAAGTATCTGATAGCCAAATTCAGTCTATATAATACATATATAAAATCAGCCAATATATCGCGTTGAATCGGAATTTTCTTGCTCCCTAAACATTGGTATCGGCATCAGCCCAAAAATTGCATATCTTCAGGCCCAAGTGCTTGATGATTGAGTTAATATGTTGTCACAATCACACTAGTCTTAAATGACAAAACCGTAATATGGGAAAATGCCTGCAAACATGTAAAGCTAACAGTTAACATAATTAGCAGTTAATAGTTAAATCTGTGCAATTCTGTTCAAACTCTTTGTTATGCTGCTTTCATTTACTCCTTGTTGTTCGTGCTCCTGTTTGTTCTTTTTCTCATCTTTTTTAATGTAACCGCCACAGTACATGGCAGCGGCAGTGAGGTTTGGAATCAAATGGATCAGACGACACTTTCCTGTGTGACACATTTAATGCATAACATGCTTCCAGTGAGCACTCTTGAATGGGTAGATTTTTGAAATGTGCCAGAGTGGCTCCCCACTGAGCAGTAAGCTCGGTCTTTGATGTATCGCGCTGTAATGTGGTTGTTATCCATAATCGGCTTGAATTCTGGAGGGCCACGGCTGAAAGAGAGGTACAACGGTAACACGTTCTTGTGGTACATCAAAATGTGACTGTCTTCCCATTAAAATCCTTCACCCTTGCCCACTGTGACCAGAACTAAACACCCTGAAAACCCCTTTTGCCTAAGTCCCTGAAAATATGCTCTCTTGAAATTAGTAAAAGCCTAAACGCTACAGTTTTACAGTCCATTGTATTAATAACAGGGCATTTTATATAGTTTAAATCCTGTGAATGATCTTTAAATGGAGTATCTGGATGCTTATGGAAATCTTCTCTGTTTCTGCACCCTTGAGATACAATAAGATTAAACAAGAAATAATCTTGATATCACATTTAGCTTTGATGTAAAGGTGGGAGGCAGAGATAGACATCAGTGCTGGGCCTGTAAGGAGTGCAGTGATGATATTTTGCATTGCATGAATGAGGGAACAAAGAAGTTTTTTGAATTATGAACACTATTATGCCCTAAAATGAGACTATAGTAATGGAGTTTTAATGTTGCACGACATACCATTGAATTTTCTGAAAAACAGAGATGAAGTTGACTCGGACCATACAAATCATAACATGTAATAATCCATGAAATGCACGAGTTGTTGTGCTGTTATATATTTACAAAATAATGCAGATGCATCAGCACTGCTTTAAGTTCGTGCTCGTTCGGTTCAACAGATCATAATGTATATTAGCTGTAATTTGTGTGTTGTAATGAAGACATTTTGATGATGCTGTTAGAGCCTCTAAAACAGTTTGATAGCCTGCCTAGTAAAAAATAAATAAAGTTAAACAGCCAGGTTGTGATTGTTGCTCTAGAGATCTACAATATTATTACCATCTAGCCTGTGCTTAGGGTTTTAATTTAGCAGTGATAATTTGCTTATGCAGGCCTCCACTGATTAGAGTTCTTTGTTGCACCAACTGTTTTTAATATAGTGTGAATTACCCACTGTGCTTGTTTATACCACCCGAAGAGGACTGAAAATCAGCAGCAGGTCTATTTGAAATTAAAGATGGAAGAGAAACCAGAGAGACAGACGGAGAGAAAGAGAGAGAGACAGCCAGACGGAGGGAAATGGATGAGATTGTGGGCGTGGTCGGTGGGGGTTGAGTGTTTGTAAAGGAGAGTAATCAAACCGCAAAAAGGGACCAAAATATAATATTGAATGCAGCTGACTCTCTGACATTAGCAAGACTATAATAGTTAGGTTGGAGAGGCCATCTTCATTGAGGCTCGCAAGAGTGAATGGAAGTGTACTAGTTATGCATCATTACAGGGGGAGAAACTGTCCACTTCCTGCTGGGAAGAGATGCCCTCTGCTTTCACACTAAGCAGAGTAGTTCACAAAATAACAGCATACGAAGTGTTTGTCCCCCTTGCTTTGACGGAGGGCTCACATGAAGAGCCCGTGGAAAAGGATACGCCTCCATTTAAACTTAAAAGCAGGCGTCTAATTCACAGCTTACACGAGAGAAGTCATAATAAGCACGGCCGAAAGCTAACAGAGGAGGAAAGGTGTCAACAGTGCATAAAATTGCACGATTGCAATGGTAAAATATGCAATTTGATGTTTTTTCCTAGCTAAAAAATGCTACATATGCAAGATTTTAAACAAAGATTGTCAAAAATTGAAAGAATTCAGCTTTCTTTGGTTGTGTGAGCAGGCACATGGTTGCCCTACACATCATCAGTCTGTATTGTGAAGAGCTTGTGAGGTTTTTTTCATCAAGGTCTTATCCACTTCAGAGGTTCAACAGATTAGCGCTCCGCTGGGGTGCAATGGCTTTTCAGCGCCGTGCTTTACGTCCAATTTGAAGTGTCTAAGAGCATTCTTGTCATTAGTGTTTACTCGAGACTGTTTTTTAGAGAGCGCAGACTGAGTGTGACATTAAAGACAAATAAAACCACATCAGCCGTGTTGATCTTTTTTCGAAGGCTCTGGAGAAGCAGGCCCAACATTTTATCTCGGCAGACAGCAGTTTCAGAGGTTATAGATAGGCCAGCTTGCCAACACCATTATTTACCAATGGAGCAGAATGTCAGCCCTCCTATATACCTCTTTGCTTTTCTCTTAGTTTTGTTTGCTCCCTGCCTTTTGTGAAAGGGGGCACTTTATGGAGTTGAGCGGTGAGAGAAAATATTTCAGTCTTGCCATCAATGGATCAATGGAGATGTGTTTACCTGTCCGGGGGCACAATGTTCACGCCATAATAATGGATATTAAACAGCTTGTTGACTGAGTGCTTTTGTCCTGGTCACTTGTCAGTCCCTTAAACACTGCTGGCCAATGGAGGGACACACACTCCCACAGTGGGGCTGCGACAGACACCTCCAACAAACAGCAAACTGCAGGTTGTTCATGACTGGCCCCTCCTTCCCCTTGCTGGACAAAAAAGGGACACGTTGGGTCAATGAGATTCTCTGTAATTAAACTGAAAGGGGTCATTTTCAGTGCAAACTTTGAAGCTCTTGAGGTTTGTTTGAAAGACCCTGGCCTCTGCGGCATGTTAACGCCCTAAATTGGCGGTAGTAAGCAAACTTCCTCAAGTCTCTGAGAGGAGAAATTAATTAGCTTAGAATTTAAAACAATATATAATCCCCAGTACATCAAATGACTCATCTCTTTGGGTTAGAACTTCTGATTGATGGTGCTAAAACGGTCATCTAATCATTAAGATTTCACTAGCCACCAATTTTACCTTGCATTAACTCAACTTTGTGAATGTTAAGCTGTAGGGGAAGTATTAATATGTTGCCAGAATCATGATCAGTGACAGATACCTGCTGAATATTAGCACAGTCAGCTTATTCCTCGACCCCCCTCCAGTTAGACAGAGCCCAGAATGAACTATCTTTTTGTTTTTAATCTTGACTCCTGGCCTTCTTCATAACCCAAACTGTTCTTCACAGTGTAATAACTGTCTCTCATGTGGAGCAGACTTTTACCTTATACCTCAATAAAACCGAAACCCACCGTCATTTTGTGGCTGTTGGGCTACTTCGGGGAATGCAGAGTCTGGTTTTCTAGCCGCTGCAAAGTGGTGCGATGGGAGCAGCCGAATGAAAAGGCTGGGCTTGTTTTACATAAAGGCTGCAGCCATCAGGACTCAGCAGGACAGGCGGAGAGTGGCTCTCTGGGCCCGATAAATCATGACCTGCATTCATTCATTCAGCACATTCAGACCCAAGCACACATTTCTCTCGCAGCTAGCTCTGCTGACTCCTCATTTCTGCTCCTTTTTTTAATATGTGACCTTATGTGAGGATTTTAGTTTCACCTTTCAGGGAAAGAAAGAAGTGAATGTCTGACAAAAGAGCTGTAAGATGCTAATTTGGGGCCCACAACACTTAGAGAAAGTAAACCAAGAGAAGATCTTTACTTTTATTTCAAACCAGACAAACTACACATTTTAAATGGTGTATCAAAACGCTTGTCAGCTGTTGGTTTATTTTCCCTTTCTTTCAGGTGAATGCATGGCGCCCTTTAGGTTTAATGGAATTCATAGTAGTGAATGACAGGGTTTGAATAGGCTGGAGAAAATTGGGAGGTAAAAGGAGCATTAGGAGTGGCTAAAGAGGTGGGGGTTGGCTCAAGACTGACACCATCTTCTGCCTGTGACACAAGCACACACACACTCTCAAACACACATGCAGATATTCAATAACAGGTCAGGGTACGATCATTTGAATTTGCTTATGGTGTACGTGTGTATATGCATGTAATGTGCAAAAAACCTCCTTTTTATTCTTTGTTTCAGTACCTTAAAAGAAATACATGACTGAAGGTGTAAATACACACGCAACAACAACACAATTTGGTTTGTCTACTGAAAAAAAACTGAGAAAAGCTGCACATAGACACATGATAGGTCTGAGTAGCTGAAGTAACAGCTTTGGGACTCACTATTTCTTTATCTCTGCACTGATGAAACGTGGGTAAAAAGGTCAGATCAGAGGTTGGTGGTGGTAATTGTTTGTTGGTTTAAAGCTTAGCGAGCTTTGTTTACTTCCCATACAACACTGGTTAATTATGTCCTCTGAAAGCAGAGCTGATTACCACATGACAACCAGACTCATACGTCCTCACTTGTCATTTGTACGCAGCTATGGCAGAGAACATTTAAATGTGCTCGCCTTTGTCTGACATTAGCCAACGATAATTGTGTCTTGTGCCACAGAAATTACCTCAGCAGCACTCTTGGCGAATTAATGAGATGAACATAGGGAGAAATAAGAAAAATTCGGCCGTCAATAAATCCTGACGGATGTTACTTTTAAACATTTCCTTGAATGGAGCTAGCAGCCACACTTGGGTGTTAAATAAACATGTTACACTGTACATGCAAGTGTTTAGGACTGGCAGACGTCTGGATTCCTCACACACTAAACAGACAGCAGTGTGTGATAAGCAAAGGCTCCCATTGTTATTAATTTGTTATTTCTCCTCTGTTTAGTTTCTGTCTGGATTATCGTGTTGAACACACAGTCCAAATTCCACTGTAAACATTAGCAATTAATCTTCTCACTGGCACCCCCCACCTCAAATGACTGTTTTACATAAAGCTGATCAAATTAAGTTGTTTGCAGTGGCCAGCTTCTGTTGTCACTTTGTCTGGAAATGCTACCACGTTCATTTACTGATAGACGCTGGTGCATTTCTTTGTTACGGTAACTAGCCGTCATCAAAATTACCTTTTTTTTTTTTCCCTGCTCCTGCATGTCTCGTGCGCGGTCGACATTCTCTGTTGGAGTCCTGAACCAGAATGGGTGTGCACAACAGAAAACATCCACTGCGATTTATATTCGAGTAATCCTTTAATTGCTTCATGGCAAAATGTCTATACCATATTAAGTAATTCAATACAGCCAGTTAATGGAAAGGCAGGGAGAGATATCATGTTTTGCATAAAACCTTTAAAGCCACTGCTTCACAACGGCGGTCTGCCTCTCTCATTTTGATCACATTGACATATTCACATCCGAGGTAATCCCCAATCTATTTCGGGGCGAGAACTGAAGATGATCAGACTCTTTGAGAAGGCTAGTGCATGTTACTATACAAAACCACTGTGACAATCACATCATGTTTTTTAAAAATACCACCTTTGTTGGGCTGGGTAGATCATCTTAAAAGAAAAGAAGAATTCCTTTGTAAGAGCTATGTAAACAACCAGTAACCAACCTACTTTACATACTGTATGTGTTGAATTTTGTGTGTTTAAAATTTGACAAACATTTTAAAAGACCATACCGGCCTTACTACATGGCATTGTCCTATGTCAACAGCAGCCACATAGGTCACATAAACCCCACCCATTTTTCCCAAAACAGCTTCACCTATGAGATATTGTGTTTGTTTACATTTTGTCCATATTCAATAAATGCACAGAAAGTACCTGAAAATATGTTTCAATGTTAGTTAAATGAACGTCTGTGTCTAAATCTGTCCTTATGCTGATATTCGAGCTAAGGAGGCAGCACTTGTAAGGAGCTATTTTTCCAGGCGTAATAACTTCCATCTCCACAGCCCCCCCCATCCCTCTCTCGTCCAGCCGTTTTTGACCAAACAAATGCAGACATTCTCTTCAAAGGGGTGAATTAGCTATACTTAGCAACTTTTACTTGCCTTTTAGTGTTTTCATACCCTGTTTTAACATGAATGGCGGTGAATAAGGTTAAAAATGCAGTGTGAGATCTACTGAAGTATACGCTTGGTCAAATTTTAACATTTGTGGAAGATAGATAGATAGATAGATGTCTGCTAATGATGAGTCAAAAATAGACTGGTGTGGTCCTTTAAATAATTGTGTTGAAATTTTAAAGGCAAACATACAATTTAAATCCAGATTCAACTAATGTGTGAATAAATGCAACCACAATTTTACATGACTGATCAAGTAAAAACATTGCAGCTAGATTTTTGTGTCACAATTGTGATTATTGTGACGGCACAGTATATGTGGTCATGGGTCAAAGAACAATGAAAATTTTATATCTTCAGTCTTCTTATGTTTTGAAGAATCTGTCAGGGAGTCTCTCGCGGGCCCCATGTGATGGCCTGAGGGACGTTTAGAATACATGAAGACATCTGGAACCCTATTGACTAATGCCTGGAGTAGTGTCTTCATCTAGTAGCCATTTTTCAAGGATGACTGACAAAAACAAAGAATCTGTGGGCGGAGCATCTTAAAAAGCATCTGACCCACATCTGCATAGCAAACCCTGTCATATCATAATGAAAGTTTTGACAATATTCTAAGAGGACATGATGGAAAGCAGCAAACCATGAATGCTGTTTGAAGATGTGTAATGCTCTCCTGGGAGAAGGCTGCCTTAATGGTGGACCTTTCTTTGCTAACATCTTTCAGAGAGACTAACGGGCTCGAATGTTTCAGAATCATCAGTTTTTCAAATGTATGCATGCGTGGTGCATAATGAACTCCAATTAAATGTTTTTTTCTTCACCTAGAATAGAAAGCTCAGTTTCTCTTGCTAGTTGTGGGAGAATGAGTTAAGTGTGGAACATCTATTTTTTTAGCCTAATTATAAGTGTGTGTATATGTAGAACCCAAATTCCCATATTTGCTGAGTTCAAAAGTGATCATTCAAATACATGACAAAGGCATGTTTGATCAAGGCTTTAAACTAAACTAAATCAGAAAAGGCTAACAATGGCCACTCTGACAGCAATGGCTTGTTTAAACCATTTGACTGTTGGCACGTCAACCGTCCATTGTCAAGGCCAACAGGCGGCCATTGGCTGCACTGATCACCATGTTTAACAAGCTTAGAGCGAAGGTCCAGCCGAGCTTTCTAGTCAATGGAACTGCTTCAGACCTTGCCTTACTCAGGGTCACAGGGTCACAGCTATGGGCACCCAGGCCCAAAGCTAAGGTCAGTAGGGCTAACTCAGATTCATACTCCAACAAAAGGGTGTGGACGCAGAGAGTAAAACTTGCGGGTCAGAGGGATTACTAAAGAGAGCGCCGTCTGTTTGTTGTTTGTTGCCTAATCCTATGTGAAGAGAAGACAGTCAGAGTTGCCCTCTGTTGAGAAACGAAACAAGTAAGAATGCAACTAAGTTAGAGGTGTTTTGTATGTGAAGCAAACCTGTGAAACTGTATGAGTCGTGATGCTTAAAGCTAGGGGTTAACTGCAGTTGATTTATAGTGTCACATCAACACTACATAGATGGACTTGATCAGTCTGCACCTGGTGTTCATGAGCTTTACTTATACTATTGTGTATTTACACTTGATCAAGTACTTTATGATACAGAGCATCAGTGGGCTATGCATATCCTCATACTGGAGCTACATCCTAGAACGTTACTCTGTGTTTCAGGCTTGGATTATATCAAATGTTACAGCATACACTCTAAAGTTATGATTTTCAATACTGTTAAAAATGCAGATGCTCTTCTTTTTATTAAACTGATACAGACATTGAGGTGATGTATTGTAGTACACAGCATGCACCAGCTGAAGTCCATCTCTACTAGTGGAACAGGTAGCTGGGAAAGATGGTAACCACAAATTTTGGGGATAACGTTATGGCTAACACATGCTAAAATGACTTTAGGCTCAGCTTTTGCATTTTTTTTACATTTCTATTTACTGTGTAACTCCAGCAGTTGTGTATCGACGTTTAGAAGCTAGCATTTTAGCACAAAAGATCTAAACTGCCATTTACACCATCAGATTGTGTATTACTTGTTCAACATATTTTAGGAATATGACAAAAACATTTTCCTTCATAGCACCAAAACTAAATGCTTACCCTACAGCTTTTAATCGTACAGATCTTTTTTTCAGCTTGCACTATTTTTTGTAGCTCTAAGGTAAAGATCTCAATCTGCAGTGGATGAGTAAGGACAGGGAAGGCCAAGAAGACAATGGATACAGGCCAGGGGACAGGGATCTCATATTTAGCTCGCGATTGCACTCAGGGTAGACAATAAGTAAGATTCATTAGGTCATTTTTTACTTGCGTCTGCCAAGATCTGGAATGAAATGTTAAATGTTTCATGGGCTAAGAAAAGGGCAGAATTTGTCTTTGTGTTTGCCATCGGAGGAAGAGAGAGAGAGAAAGTAGGGAAAAGCAAAGAGGGAATTTGATAGAAAGATATAAAACAATGAAAATAAAGAACGATGGGATGAGACAGAATGTAAGGGGAATTCTGTGAGAGAAAGAGTCTGGACGGAAGGTAAATTTAAGGGAGGGCAAAAAAGAAGGGAAGCAAGGGGGTAAGGGAGTCAAGGGTAGCAAGGAAAGGAGGGAGCATGGCTGGGTGTTTTGGGCTGTCTGATGGATGAGGGTGTAGTGGGGTTGGTGGGGGCGGTGTCTCCTGAATGATGATGGCCTAATATCATCATCCCCCTGTCAGGCCTAATAGGCTTTCCTTGGTAGAAATCACTCACACAGAGCCGCCATAATGCCCAGGCCCCTGACAGCATCATCCATCCACTCAAGCCAAGCGAACGTCTCCAAACTAATAAGGAAATATATGGTTCAAGGAGATCTGAAAAATTAAACAGGTAGCTTATGAACAATTTGTTTCACAGGGATGTTTATTATATTTATCGAATGTTGCTGCGGTTAGGGTGTCTTTCTCGCTTGGGGTTTTATGCTGGAGACATTGGCTCGGAGCATGATATGCTGACAAGGCAGGTCTGTAAAGTGCGAAATAAACACCCTCTCCTACAGCTCCTCTACCTCAAGGCTGGCCTTGTCCTCCAGTGTTGCCTGGCCTTACTTTTGACATCCCTAAGCACGACAGAACAGCTCCTTTATCTTAGTAAAGCTATATTTTCCACCACTGTTGAATTAACAGTGTGCAAAAGCAGGGAGGGTCATTATCAGTTGGAATAAAAATACTTTTTGAATCCCTAATCCCTTCATCTAACAGTCTATTGTTCACATCTTCTAAAATATTCTAATTTTAACAGTAGAGCTTCGGAGGAGTCACCATTCCTGTTTTCCACGCAGCAAGCCTATCTGCAGTACACCTGTCATTGCTTTCCCTCATGCAATGGCTGATCACAGCACACTTTAAACATGCTTACTCTCCTCTTATCTCTTCCCATACCCTACCGATCCTGCTATCTCCAATCGCCGCTTTAATCATGTGACACCTTCTCAGCAACCCCATCCCTCCTCCTCCCGCATCCACAAGAGAAAACTGCCGCCACCAATAATGGCGAGAACTTTTTCAAAGTCTGCTCTTAAAAGCTTCTGTCCCATCAAAATGGTCAGATTTTATTATCAATCGTGCGTTGTGACAAAGAGACTCTCTTGCACATTAGGCATTGTTTTTAAGAAGCTATGCATACATTCCAAAAATGGCGGCAATACATTTACATCACAAGTCCTCCACTGTCTTTCTTATGCATATAAAGTAATTACTTGAATACTCTCACTCTTTCTGACAGTCAATATTTGAAGTTGGAGAGGGGAATGGAGTGGCCCTCATACACATTCACAGACACACATACTCTTTGAGTTATACTTTGCCTAAGAATACTCTGCAGTGCTGCCACTAACTCAAAGAGTTGGCATTTATCAGAGATTTTATAAATGAAAGTATCTTGAATGTTTGATACTGTAATTCTTGTTTTTTTTCTCTCCAATTTTAAGAAATCTAGTCCTTAATTGTTGTTTTTGTTGTCAAACATGACAACTGATGCCCTACGAAAATGTAGCCATAGATTCATAAATTGCCATCTGGATTTTACTTTAATGCACCAGCTGCATCTCACCTGTGGTCAGCTTTACACGGACATGCAGTCGTCTGCAGCCATGTTATCAGTGCACACGTGGCACACAGTCATTCTCTAGTTGTAGGTTGAACCTGCAGCACGAAGGGTGTGTGTTAATAAGAGAGGGCTTGGTGAGGTGCATTGTGAGGCCATTGTGGTCTCCACGCTCACTGGTTTTCTTTGTGCAATGAAAGTCTGGCGATACAGTAACAGCCAGAGGCAGAAAGGAGCTGTCTGTCGTCGAGATGGCTGGTAACACTTGTTTCACCCACCCTTCCAGGGGGCCGTGGAGAATAGAGGAGAGGCAGCTGGTAGGCTTAAGAGGAAATGCAATGGTAACAGTGTCAACAGCTGCCCCCATGGCCATGCAAGCCAAACAGCCAGCAACAAGAGGCCATATGAAAAGCTACATGTTTGGATAGCTGGGGGGATTTGGTTCATACTGTATCTCTGTGTAATGCTGCTATGCCAAACGACTGCCTTTGTGTGTTTTCTCATTAGAGCTTTATACTCGGAGCTTAGTCATTTCACAGGTGATGACAACATGGACGCTGGTGAATGTTGAGTAAACAAGACAAAAACAACAGCTGAAGGGGAGCAGACCTGCTGCGGTGAGAGGGACCGCTGCTTTGTAACCTTTGAAGCACAAGTTTAAGAGTTTAGTCCATTAATCACACAAGCATGAAAAAAAAAATCTATTTTGAAATCTACCTGAAATGAAAACCATTATTTATTTCTTTGAGATCACATCCCGGGTCAAAGTATTCACTTATTTATCTATATTAGCCAAAGCAAATAAATACATACATACATACATATGTAAATAAATAGATAAAATAAAA
>JAQLOL010000007.1:11281167-11304055 GCA_029783665.1 Naso thynnoides | reverse complement strand
CATAAAAAAGCCACATATGTTGTTTTTTTTTTAACCCCTAAAGTGGAAATTTTATTAAATTCCTTTTTTTAGTCTTAAAAAAGCAAGTTGTTACAGCAAAAGTAGGAGCCATTGATACACTGGACTACACTCTATACTGTAAGTGTGTTATCAGATTCATGTGCTGTTTAATTTTATCTCTTCCAATCTCCTTATTTGAGTTAATACAACAGCAAACAGAGACATTGCAGGGGGTAGCATCCCATAGAGGGGAGGGGCTAACTCTGCACCACTTAACCTGAAAGTACCTTGTATTTAAATCCCTCAACATATGTAGTCTGGACCCAGGATCTGTGTCAGAGTTTGTTTAAATGTATTTAAATGAATATCCCTTTGTAATGTCATTAGCTCGGTATTACAATGTCGGCTGTTACAGTAAAGAGGTTTGGCTGCTCTGGCATGCGTGGGTGCTACACTGTAAGCTATGCAGATCCACGCGGAGTCCTTTGAGGTCAGATGACTTTGCCAAAGCATTAGAAGATAAATGGGCTTAGAGGAAAACAAGACAAATTGCCCCAACGGGAACACATTTTTAATTACAGTATAGATTTCACTGGGCACCTGTCACAACAATATCAAGAAAACCCTCTCTGATGAACTAATGGAGACAGTGTGTGCATGTGTGTGTCTGGAAGTTGTGTTTGTGTCTTAAAAGGAAAGTCCTTAAAGGTCAACCAGGGACTTAACACTGTGTCTGTTCTTATGTACCACAGGTAATCGGTGTCACTAGACCACAGCTTCACCAGGAGCTTATAGAATATCATGTTGTTCAAAGATAATGAAATCATGAAATAGAAATTAAAATTTTGAACAAATACACGATTTTCATATTTATAGATTGCAAGAAGTACAAAAATAGACTAATAAGGATTGATGCAGAAAAGTGAAATAAGAAGCTCCAAGTCTATAATGACCTTGTCCATGGAAGAAGAGAAGGAAAAATGCAAATAGCGACGGGAAATGAGTGGAACAACAGGACATTTAAAGGAGAAGCGAGAAACACGGAGCCGGCTGGTGGGTGTTGAGGGTAAGAGAGAAAGCCTTACTTATTATCTCAATCATCGAGCGGAATAATAGGACAACAAAAAGCCTAAGTGTGCCCAGACCTACTGGTCTGCCTGCCTGCCTGCCAGTTGGGCCTGACGTGGTTAAAAAGAGTTTGGCTAATCGACTAAGCTCTCGTTGTCCCCACCCCAGTGACCCAGAACAGCCATCTTCCTCTACCCCGCGAGACCCCATACAGAGCAAACACTGCAGGGACATTAAACACTCATACACATTTTTAACCATTAACCTAAATGGCAAGGACTGTTCTTTTCTCCTTCCATAAGGTTTGAGCCATTGAATAAACTCAAATGATAATCCATCAATTTATTTCTACTTAGGTCGGTGAATAATGGCGCATTATCAGTCCTGGAAGGAGCATTGGGGAGTACAGATAAGTTCATGAAAAATTGACATCATTTGTTTCAGCAGGGAACTGGATTTTCCTTTTTTAAAGCTTTGCAAAAAATAAAATAAAATCCTTCACGTAGTCTGCCATGTCTGCGCCCTGCTTGTCCGTTATTTCCCTGCTGCCCCTTTTCCCCTTGCGACTAAACACTCACACATGGCCATGTGGCAGTAACACGGGCAGTATGCCAGAGCCATTGTTACTGTAAATACTCAAGGGCTAGTGTTTCCCCAGAGGAATGCCATTTGAATTGGAGCTATATCTTAACCACCTGTAACATGTGAACTAAGTTTGATCCCTCAAACATTTCCTGTCCCAGAAGAGAACATGAGGCTCTGTGGTAACAGGAGGGTAAAATCCCCGTGTGTGGATTTCCTTTAATTACAATAACATTTGTAGTTAATTATGTACAAAGTATTTTAACAGCACAGGTTGCATGACCTTCTGTGTCATAGACTATTTAAGGATAAGTGACCTAACGGAGGAGTATGTGAAGACCAAAATATATACATCACAAAAAATAAAAAAGCTATGCTTAAATAAGCTTTGTAACAACTTTGTGCTAAGTTTTGTATTGCTACACCAAATTGTTCAAACAAAATTAGAAAATTCTGAGATTTTTGTACTTCACAGAATATTTACATTTTTATAATACTCTATCCATAATCTTCAATAGTCTACCACTAACACTAACCCATTTCAAAGGGAAATACTGTACGTTTTTGTTTTACTACATTTCTTTCGCTGTTATGTCTAGCTGATATATGCCTTAAGATTTTACATTCAAACTTAAAACTTTTTTTGTTGGTGTTTTTGTTTCCAGCAGCTGTAACAATAAAATTTGATACCAGTGTTAACAAATAATTATGACAGTAAAACACCTTCAACAAACATTTTAATGCATAGCGAATTTTTACCTTGAGTTATTGCTTGGTGCTCTGTTCAGTATTAAACCACTAGGGGTGCTGTGGAGCAACGCTTTTGCAAGTGATTCCCTGTTTTGTTTGTATGATGCATGTATGTGAGTGTGGGAAATGTCAGTTTTACTCTATTCTACTATTTGGTAGTTGGAGGCATAATGTAACCATAGCAGTGTCTTAATTCCGGGGCCACATCCTTCAAAGCTAAACCGAAGCTTTGTTAAATGAGGTGGTCTGGTCTTTACAGAGTATTTCACGTTTTTGTCAGCAGCTGCTCCTTACGCTTGTGTCATGACACATCGCTCCCATTGCCTAGCAACCATGACAGCAGCTGTTAAATTATCTGCATGTGAAAAAGGAGTTAGAAAATTTTCTTTTATTGTCTCAATACTTAATAACAATTAAAAAACTTGCTCCTTAGTACCTGCAGCGATTTCGTCCATCACGTTTGCTTGAAAAGGAAATAAACAAAAAAAACAACTGTCATGGGTGCACAGTGAATCTTGGGATATGCTGGGAAGGATCCACCCTTTGGATCCTTCACAACGTTGCAGACTGAATCTGCATTTGTTGACTGCATGAAGGAGTCTTCGAAGTGGGTCAGCCTTTGTAGCGGCACTGTGGCGAAATCAGTCTACAGATACAGCCTTCGAAAGATGTGTCTCCTGAATTGGGACGCAGCTATCACGATTTAAATGTTTAAAATATAATTTATAATATAATATTTGTACGTTTTGGTGAGAAACCCTTTGTGTGATCATACCTTTTGTTTGTTGTTGAGAAAACTTCACAGTGTACCTTTAAGTGAAAGATGTAAACATCCTTCCATATTCATCTGTGCTTCAGGTTAAACAATTTGCTCTTTCCTTGTAGCACTTACTTAAAAGCTCTACAAGGCAGCTGAAAACAACGGTCTATTTTTGGTAGATGCTTCTCTTAATTCCGATTGGCTTGATGGAAGAAGCAAGTTGGCCTCCCGACTTCCTGTGTGTGAGTGTGTGAGAATTTGAGTTTGTAATAGCGAGGTGATTGTTAATTTACATCCGTTCATTGCCATCCCCTGTTTTTAATTCTGCCATTAGAGCAGTTAAGACGCTGCTGGCAGAGGCCCCATTACTCTGTTACTGGGGGATGTTGGAATGAAACAGTGTTATTATATAAATACCGTTGCACTTTTGACTCCAGGAAGCTACTTCCTGAGGTGCAACCCTGAGTCATTCAGGGACCTGATTTACAGTAACTAGCCAGGGGTGGACGTGCTTCTCTAACACTTTATCTCGCCCCTCTCTGCTCCTTCCCTCTCTCTCCCCTTCTCCCTCCCACCCTTCACAGACACCCAGGTTTCTCATCTAATTTTAGGACTGGAAATCTCACTCTTTGACATGTCCTGGGGTTGATTTTCACCTCGACCACCGGCACAGCTGTCCGTCCCTGTGACGTCCAGAGGCGAGATGCTCTGCTTTATTAAAAAGTGTGAATCTAAAAAAAAAAGGAGAGGGAAAGAGAGTGAGACATGCACCCACACGCACACAAAAAAAGAGGTTCAATAGCAGAGACGGTTAACATGCATCTGTCCAATTTGTACATGCAGACATGCAGTCTTGCACTAGCTGGGGCCGAGGTGTGTTTGTTTGAATTATAACTGGCCGTCCTGCATATTGCGTAGTGTACAAATCCATAGAAGAAAGGGCTGCTGTTGTGGATCCATTCATCTGACAAACTTCTCAGGCAATTTGAGGTAAAAGACAATAACAATTTACATGACAGAGAGAGAGAAAGGGGAGAAAAAAGATGCAAACTCCCTGCCAATCAAACTTGCTTTTGTGTACACCACAGCAGATAAAAAAGGAACCTGACTTCCGAATCAAAAGATTAAAACAAAAGCTCCCTTGTCGACTGTCTGTAATAGCACCAACTCTCCGGCTACTGATTATATACTCTAGAAAACAGCTGCAATTACATTTCCGAGCTCACAAGAGAGAGGCGAGGAGGCAAAGCCAGGCCCAGGAGAGATGATTAATAATTTAATTTTTATTCAGACACAGCCAACATACTGACAGCCACACCATCTCGCCGGTTCCCTCAGCAGCCAAATGCAAAGTACGGCTACCAGGAGTGGAGAAAAAAACAAATGAACTGGTTGTTTTCCAGGCAGAGAATCTCAACACAACACATAAGAGTCTCGGCTTCTTTTCTTTCTACTCTCACATTTGATGAGAGAGCAAGCAGTGGCGTTTTAATTTAAACGTGAAAATCCCAGCTCCCTGGAAGAGAACGATGCCATTTCCCCCCTAGTGAGTCTTTGGAGAAATCCTCGGCTCCCCTGTGCCTCCGTAACTCCTAATTTATTTCAAGAGTGTGTGTGATTAGAAAAACCCTCCTAAATTACTGTATCGCACAAAACGGTATAATTAAATTAATATTGGATGTAATAATTACTTTGTGGATTCTCATTTTTCATACACACAGCTGCTTTGTTGCCTGAACCATTAGCATTTGTCTGCTGCAATTAACAAAGGCTCTAATGAGATTTCTGCGTATGTACACTGTGTGTGTGTGTGTGTGTGTGTGTGTGAGTTAGTGAGCGTGACTTTATAGGGCTTCACGTGTGTGTGTGTGTGGGCATATGAGAGTGCTTATGCATGCAGATTTGGCGGCATAGTGTGGGTTAGCAGGTGCACACCTCGCGCTTCAAAATATATAACTTCTCTGCATTTGGTGACACGTTAAAAGGGTTTTGTCATCGCGGGGTTTTTTACGACTACTTTTGGACTGAGTAATTTAGCTTCAATGAGAACGTGAACTTTAAGGAAAAGGTGGGAAAGTTCCCACTTCTTAATGACAAAAGGTTGAAGAATATCTGTGGTGCCAAGAAAGGTACATTACTCTCAATCTCAACTGTAATGTATTCCACTACTTGTGAAAAATAGCTACATTTGTCTAATGCATGTCGTGGAACTGACTTAATTCTGAGTAATGATCCCATCCACCGATTTCATTCACATTCTCACACTTACCAAGGACATGAGTCATTTTCCTTTAACTTCCTTAGAAGGAATTTCAGAGTTTAAAGGACCATCCCAGTCTATTTTTGACTTCTCACCATTAGCAAAGATTGCCCCTATCTTCTACAAATGCTGTTGTTAAAATTTGACCATGTGTATAATTTAGCAGATCTTAGATTGCATTTTTAAACTCATTCACTACCATTCATGTTGAACCAAGGTGTAGAAACACTATAGGGCATGTTACAGTAGATAGGTATAGGTAATTCACCCTTCTAAGAGAAAATCTGCAATTGTTTGGAGATAACAGGTGTATGCCTTGCTTAATAACAAGCGTCTTCCCATTGGCCACAACATTTCTGGTCGGCTATACATAGACTGTACAACAAGGAAGGTGTAACATCAAAGATATTATTGAGCAACAATTCAGCTAAACAGCAACTCAGCAACAGTTTTGACTATGAATATAATAAAGATGTGGATAAGGTTGGAAACGCTTTGTTTAATGGCACGACTGTGGAGCAGTATTGGTATTTGCCAGATTATACAGAAGAAGAAATGGTTGTGAGGCAGGCAGAGAGAGGGAAGCCAGGAGCCGTTGAGATAAAAGTTATTACGCCCTGAAAAATAGGTCCTTACAAGTGCTGCCTTCCTAGCTCGAATATTAGCATGAAGAAGGATGTTGATACAGACGTTCTTTTTAACATTCTGTAAAATTTGTTGAATATGGACAAAAATAATATTTTGGAAAAAATGTGCGAGGTTTATGTAACTTTTGTGGCTGATGGTGGTGAAGGACAGTGACATGTAGTAACACTGGTATGGTCCTGCAACACTTATGTTGAGGCTCAGTTGGAAATCTGAGTCAAGTATGCTCCCCGAGTTTCAAGTCGTCAACAAATAAATTCCATTACATTAATAACATGGCTAAATATGTCAGTTAGTCAATAACTGTCACATGCTGTTGGCAGGTTTGGGACCTGCTCAACCTCCTCCACCGGCCTTTGAGATAACCCTGTCCGTTTGTAATGACTGCAGTGTGTGTCACAGTTGCCTCTGTGTATTCTGACTGGCAGGTGAGCCTCTCTTTTCTTCAAACAGGACAACATTCTCCGTCTCCCTCTCCGTTTCTGTCTACAGCAGACACACTCCTGTGCCAGCACTGTCACTGTGGATGAAAATGTCCCCTAGTTATCTGCCTGTGTAATTGCTGTCTTGTTTGGTTAGGAGATTAGAGGCCTGAAACTCTTTGTGTGGTCTTGCAGATTGAACAAACAGGCACCAGTAGAAACCCCTGTCCAAAAACCACAAGACAGACTCTTGTCTGTGTGACGATAGCGAGCCAGATGGACTGGCACAGGTGATAATTATGGTGCTTGGCATGTTGACGGGCCATGTTAGGATTTGACGATGTAGCCTCATTTGAAAGCCATGCTGCGCTTTTGCGTGCGAGATATGAGAAGTGAAGTTTTCCAGCAAGGCGAAAGAAGAGTGTTTGGACTGCTCAGCTCATGAATGCATTACATGTTTTTTTGCAATTGCGGAAGAAATGATTAGTTGAATTTGTCAAAACTTTTTTGAGTTCTCACCAGACCACATTCTGTCCCAATTAACTGGGCACTCTCTTGGGTGTACTGTATGCAACTGCTGCACCTTGAAAAGTGGTGAAGTCTGGTATAGTCCTGTTTGTGCTGTTGCTAGTCAGAAGTGACAGCCTTTATTTCAGCAGCCTGCACTTTTCCTCTCTGTCTCTGAGGGTGGTATCCCATCAACAGCGCAGCCTCAGCCTCAGCCCTGTACAATGCTACACTCAGGTCCTCACTATTAAGGCAAATTTCCATCCCAAGCCCTCCAATCTCCTTTCGCCTGTGTGCTTTTATTTCCCTCCTCTTGCTCCTTTTCTTTCTTTTTTTTTGCTTTTTCTTTCTGCTGTCCTTCCTCGTGTGAAAGGCGTAGAGAACATCAGGCTCCTCTTGTCACTGCGCTTCCAATCAGCAGGGCAAAGCTCAGGGATCATGTTTGATACTGTCAGATGGCCTGGAAAATTAAAAACCCAATTAAAGTGGCAGTCCAGAGGTCAGCTCCTCTGCATATCAAAAGCTCTCCTCTGGCTATTCTACACAAATTATATCCGTTAACAGCTCACTTTGCTTAGGCTGCACCGGCGCAGCACTTAGAGAGTAATAAGTGCCTTTCCTCCTCTCTCTGTTCCATTTCAAATGTAAACCTCTGCGCCTGCTCAGCCAGGGGAAATAGACGAACAAATCATAACCAGATTTCCCAATTTTTTTGCAGTTTCTTTAAACAAGACACAAAGCTCTGTCATAGTGTTATTAATGTAGCAAGAGAAATAGAAATACAGTGAGTTTATTTTTAGATATGTTGCCACCGAACTCTTTTTCTCCTCTTTCTCCTTTGTCCACACATGACATGCTACATTTCTACCCATATTTATCTCTTGCTTTTTGAGAAATAGCCACCAACCAAGCCCCCCATTTCTCTCCCACTTTCTCTATCGCTCTTGTTCCTTTGTGTTCCCTGTTTTACCCACGATTCATTAATTCCTGTACAGTGGTAGGGAAAGGACAGAGAGAAATGGCCGACCGAGCTTAATGGCATGCGTCTCGGGCCAGGCCATTAATATTCAGCTTAATGTTTCTGATAACAGGGCTGGAGGCCATGAGGAGCCGCTGGCCCAGACAGCCTTATTAAGCAGCTGAAGTGGAATGATGCTCACTCTCGTCAGGGATCAAATGCGAGAGTAAACACATATGCACGCACGCACACACCCACTCGCAGTCAAGACAATTGTCTTCGGGACTTCAGAAAGCATCAGGATCTTCCCACTAAATCGCTCCCACCATCCTGCCCTCTCTTTATCTGTGTGCCAGCAGCAGCCTCAGTGGTTTTGTAAGTTTCAGGAGTGGTTTGTAAATGCATCGCACTTCAATGTGGGGATATTCTTGTTCGTTGTCATAGGTTGGTCACTTTATTAAATGTTTTTGTTCCCACAAATGAACAAAGCCCTGAGAGTCCTGACATTTCTATTTTTCATCTAAGACCCCCCCCCCCCCCCACACACACTTTCTTTTTCTACAGCAAAGCCACAAGTCCTCTGCATTGGGTCTTTTAGCTCCATCTCATTTACATTTAATGACATGATAATACACATTAGCAGACTATTTCAAATAATTACAGCCTTTCAATCGCTTTTTACCCTCACCTCTCTCCCCCAAAATGTTCTTCTACATCCTGCATGCTCCGTTCCCTTTTTTCCGAAACTTTCATATTTCTAATGGCAATAATAGAAAATGCTTTTCCTCAGAAACAATGTATAATAATATGTCGCAGGGACAAGGGGAGAAGAAAAAATTGAGCAATTTTCATAACGGTGCAAGGTGGATGGGGTGAATAGGACATTAGGGTCTTTTCTCTGGTAGACGTGGAGAGTGTGTTTTTTTCCTGTCATCCAGACGGGGTCTTGCGTTGGAGCTAAAAGCAGTCGGGCAGGTGACAGCTCTCCTGTCAGGTCAGCTATTGCCAGTCAAATAAGAGCTGTTGTAATTCTCCCCTAAGTTAAAAAAACATTCTGAAAACACGCTGGGAATGCACTGTACTGTGTCTTCACTCTTTTTCCTTGTTTTATATGAAACGACTTACATGCTGAAGAGAGAGAGAATAAAAGGGGAGTTGAGAAATACAACTGATAATGTGTTGAGGCAAAGGTGCAAAATAAACTTGTTCCACAGATTTCACGAGAAAAACAATGGAAAAGGAACTGATATTGGCATAAATTTACGCAAAATTAAAAAATAATTGCTGTGTATTTCTACTTTGGTCTTACTTAGTTTTAGTGTTTAATTTTTTTTTTTTTTTACTACTTTTCCAATTGGACAACTCACTTGCCTTATTTACCAGCCTTATGTGGAGTTTAACTTGCCCCCCAGGCTACTGAGCTCTGCAGTGGTCCCTCTAGTCCTGTAAAATGACTTTAAATACCTTTTTATCGTACCCTGCAGAGGGATTGCTGGACCTGATGACTCTGAAACTGATTGTATGGTTTCAGTCTTACACCTTGTTTAACACATGACAACAGACATTGTTAGCTGAGCTTAAACCTTTTTGAATTTAAGCAAAGATCATAAAGATGATCAGTCATAAAGAAGATTTTTTCTTTCTCCAGGTGTTTATGTGCCAATTCATATAATACACTAGTTAATGGCGTAAGTGCAGCTGGTTTCTGACCACGTCATTTGTTTCTATTTAGCATCTAGTTAGCATGTCAATTAATGACATTAAACTTATTATGAAGCTGCATTTTGTGATTGAGAAACAAAGTCATGGATTCCCAACTGTTTTCATTACTGTCTGGAATAATTTCATTCCCCTTAAACAACGCTGGTGTGTGTATCAATAAAAATGTTTATAGCTCAGTTCAGTGACCTGCATGTCGTTGAACTGAAGTCATAATTCGAATAACGATTGTTTTACTTTGTTCCCTCCCTTGTCTTAGAATGAGCCTGAAGCTCTTATAGATGTAAAAGTATTCAATCAGTAAATTTTCTCTAAACTATGAATGCCAAACAAAGGGAAAACAAGGAGTATTATGAGAATTTATTACGTGCTGATGTTGCTAAATATGCACATTTTCTTATTAGCATTAGACTAACACACTGAATGTTATCTTTGCGCCTATGTATGAATACATTTGCATGTATGTGCACATGCATGCATGCGCGTACAGCCTTGTCTTAATGTGTCTTGGTTGGAGAAACTGGGGACTTGTAAATGAACTCAAGGTTTCTATATTGTCTCTATTTTTCTCCATAATATTGTGTGAAAGAATTAGCCATGTGGAAGAGTAAGCAGAGCTCCCTTGTGGTGCCTGTATGAATCTATTCCTCGCAGTTGCACCGCACTGGTCAAACAAATTAAATTACTACACCAGTATGTAAGTAATTTTATGTAAATTATGGTGTTAATGTTCTGCGTCGTGGTGTTGATGATGGGCTTGTGTGTTCCTCCTCTGGTGGCTCTTGTCTGCTGGCCCGACAGTCATCGGCTTGAAATGAGTACATACATTTGCCAAGAACAGTCGACGATCTGCCATAATTTTTCTTTCTGCTGTCTGTAGATTCAAAAGGATTTAACATATCAGAGTGGGCTTGAGGCAAGAACAGTTGTGGGACTTTTTTAAGTATAGCAGAGAGGATGGTGAAGATGAACAGGGCTAGTGCTGTCAGTAAAGATACCTATACAGTTGGGACTCTTTTTGTCCAAGAGGAATGCTGGACATCCATTATGTTGTGAATATCATTGGACCATAAATATCTGATAAACAATATCAAATCATTTAACACATTTCCAAGTGATTGTTTAGCACAACTTTCAGCCGAGGAATGCACCAGTAACAAAAAACCCAAATGTGAACTTTCAGGTTAAGGTACACTTAAGCACATAATCAACCACCATCCATATCTCTCGCCAAAAGTCTCCGCTGGCATCCTGCAATTTACACAGCCACAGAGTGGTGCAGGATTTATGCTGGATTTTTGCTTCAGCCATCTCTGGAATTAAGAAGTCTATCCTTGCATTTCATTAAACTCTGCCTAATGAGATGACTGTCTCTCCCCAAAGAGCAGATGATGAAGTACCCTATGCTATGGTGCATAAATTAGTATGGTGAGGTTAAATGCTGGAACTGACTCATGTTTCACAAGAGGACCCCATCCAGCAGTTAAATCAACTTGCATAAATACTGTCAACTGCAGGCGGAATATACCTGCTGGTGTTCAGTTAGCATCCAGAATACTGTATCATTTGTTAGCTCATAATAAAATCAGCTGGCAACTTTGTGTGCTTCTTTCCAAGCCTGCCTCAGATTTATATGAATGCGCTACTGTTGTGATTTTAAGTTGCTGTGTAATTACTGTGAAGAGAATGAAACAGTAGTAGCAGCAACACCACATTATGCAAATACTGCAAAGCCAAAGTAAAATACTAAATATTTACCTTTGAAATGTGGAGCAGTAGAAGTAATTTGAAGCTTATAATTAATATACTCATTGTAAAGTGTAAGTACTACAAAGTACAGTACTTAAAGCTGGGGAAGGCAGAATTTAGAAATCATACTAGCTTGAGCATGAGACTCCTTAGGAAGCAACTCTGCTGCCCCCTCCCCTCTCTGTTTTTGCCCTGAATTGCGTTCGATTTTGTTTGTAGCGCTCTCTTTTAAGGCCAAAGATTCATGACAAGAGGCAACATTTGGGGAAAAATTTGCAGCAGAATAAACGGGTCTGTCTCAGCTCGACTCAAGCCAGCTAACAGTGCTGCCTGCAGACATCTGAGGCTGAATTAGGAGCGTAAGGCACATCATTTGTTTCAACAACCAATCAGCTTGTAGCAATGTCTCATGTCACTGAAAATTGCAGCGTAGAGCGGCCAACAGATCTCTAGAATTACTGTGATTGGTTGAGAATACCCGTTCATAGTCTGAATACAGAGCCAAGGTGAGGTGCAGAAGTCTAGTGTTCCTTCAGACCACCTGAATACAACGTGCTGAAGATTATTACGGAATTTTTGTGCAATTACGCCAAAAATAAACTGCCTACATAGACTTTAAGTAAAGGCCTGTGATTACTTAGCGTTTTTTTTTCTGAGCACCAGTGTCTTTTTCAAATTGTTCTCAATAAGGAGAGAGTGTCTGTAGCAGCAGGCGGCCACCTGGAGAAAAACTGCAGCACCCAACATCTGTTTCCCAGGCGACCCGCCTTTTTTGTGCCACTGCTCAGAGGGCTTTCAGTTGAAAATTTTCAGAGACAGCAATGGTGCTTTTTTCAATCCAGCGAATCATATTGACATCCTTCTTGTTCCATTTCTGATTGCTGAAGATGTGATAGCGGGGCCATTATTATTTTTAAGCTCATCATCTAAACAAAGTATGAGGGAAAGCATCCTCCATTTTATGCTCATTGTAAAGAAAAAAGATTTCAGATAGAAAACAGATAGTAAAAGCAATGGAGCAGTGTTGATTATACAACACCCATGGTAAAGATATTGTTGTCATGGAGACAAGACGTATAGACAGCATTCTACAGGTGGACACAGGCCCTTAATGTACTTAGTTACTTTTCACCAGCACAAGTCATGTACATGCAAGGTTGTAATCTATTTATTGCATCTTTAAATTGTTGTATCCCTGCTGCTATTTCTGTCGCGGTAACTTAAAAAATACACAAGTGCCAATAATGAGTTTGAAAAATATTTCAGCCAAAACTTTATATAACGATGTGCTCCACGTGGCTCATGCTCTTTGTTTTTCCCATGTGTTTGTGTAATTACCAGTGATGAGAAAACTATCCAAATTTCCCATCATAAATTCATCTGAGCTGCAGTTACACTACACTACACTACACTACACACACACACACACACACACTGAGTGAGGGACTGAGAGAGGAAAAGAGGGAGAAACTGAGAGAAAAAAAGGAGAGACATCATCACTCAAGAGTTGAGTTCTTGGCTGATTTGATCATCACTTCTAATTGGAAGACAATTTTCATAAAGCCTTTCATATCACTGACAGCTTCTGTCCTCCATGTCTGCCGATCTCTCCAACTCTTTCACCATATTTATTTCGTGGTTTTAAAGGATGCCCTTCGGCAGAGGGGGAGCAGTCGAAGGGGATGCTGGAAGTTTGCTAATATTCCAGGTATTTTAAGCATTTGGGTCCACATGGGTGTAATGGACTTAATCTCAAGCAGTTCTTGTCTCTCTAATTAGTGGTCCCCCCTCGAGCCGTAACAAGGGCACTGACGAGAGAGGCTTTTTCCCAATGATAATGTGAATGGATACCTGCAGGGGGAGATTTCTGCACTGTTCCTCATCCTGTCAGCCACTCTGGGTAACACTGGGGCTTAATGAACCTGAAAACAAGACACTGTGTGTGGTGAAGTGTGTGTGTGTGGTGTGTGTGCGTAAATCCAGATGGGTTCTGTACAGTATCTTAGAGCCGGCTGTGGCATCTAAAAAAAAATACAATGCATTGCTGGCACTCTGCGTTCTAATGATGGAGTCGATTAGTTGTCCGTGTGTAAAGCTGTAAAGGTAAAACAGCGTCGGCCCTTTGCCAAATTCACACAGGCACAGTTTACCTTGTGTGAAAGTACAAGAGTCTGCATCGAACCACTGCGTCTTTTTCGCTGGAACACAAGACCGACAGGTAATGTGATATGTATGTTCTGCCTGCAGTTTGACTGATAAGTTGACACCACGGAGATGCATATCTGGGATGCATGCAATGTCACAAATGTCACATATGATCGATCGAACGCCGCACTGTCTGAGTGAGAGGTCATTGCTCTCCATATTCAGCCGGGGGAGGGAAAGAGGGAGACAGGGGAGGAGAACGCCTGGTCAGCACATGGTCACAATTTGGACGCATCATTTTTCCCTCCCCCCCGACCCTCCTGAGTGGGTAATGAGCTGAGTTGTTGTTGGTGGAGCACACGTCACTCCATGTGACATTAGGCTCACTCAGTGCTGCCACAGCCTTCCCTGTTCTTTATCCATGACACTAGGCTTGTCCTATGAGCGGCGGCAGCTACCTTCTCAAGCCTGCTGACATTGAATGATGTGTTTGTTTATCACGGCTGATAGGTGTCATGTCAGACATGCATTAAGTCCTTGCAAAGTTAGCCATGCATTTTTTTCCCTCTTGTAATAGTGCTGCGAACCAAAGCAAGGAAGTACTTGCTTGAGGATGAAGGAATTCGGAAAGTACATGACGGACTTAACAGAGTAGAAAAACTGGACGGAATAAAGGATAAGCAGGAGAATTATGGACATGCTGTGGGTGAAGGATGGAGAAAGACAAAGAGACAGAAAAAACAGAGAGAGAGAGAAAGACTGAGAGACATAGACGGAGGAAGGGAGCCACAGATGTGGCGGGGCCTCGGGCGATACAAGTCATTACGGTGTAAACTGCTCCAGTGGTGATGTTGTGGGGAGAGCAGAGAGGTCACTAGCTCGGGGTGTGTCAAGCAATACATGAATGCATACACATAAGCACGCACACACACACACACACAGAGGAAATTGAGAGAACATCTGGATGTGTGCCACCTGCCTAGAGGAAGTCATCTAGTTTACACGCAGTACAGGAGGGGGTTTGTCCCTTCCTGGATGTGCAACCTTCATGCTAGCCTGCACCACTGGGAGAGGATGGAGGATGAAGTGAAGAGTGAAGAGCGTGCAAACCAAATGACACACTTTACAGGGATTAAGTGTTAAAGTAAACACGGATATCGTGAGTTAGGACAGGATATGGGGAGAAATGCACACCGCCGTCTCCCCTGTAGACCCTATCATGTCACCACAGTTGCTTGTTCTACGCAGCTGCAAGGCCCTGGTGGATGCTTACTGGCATATCCATAGCAGAGCAATTCGCACGCTTTGAAATTAAGATGAAAAAGAGAGTTTAGAATTTAGCTGAGTTAAGCTCAAATGTAAGTTAAAAAACCAAATTCCATTTAGAGAATGATTTTGTTTCAAGGCTTTTTGTTTGAGCGCAGAAGCAAGGAATAAAATAAAGGGAAAGAAGAAAGACAGGAGCCACAAAACTCAGAGCTAAGTATTGACCATCTGGCTCCAGCCCAAGCTAGCGTGCCACAAAACAATTGCATTC
Organism: Naso thynnoides; assembly: GCA_029783665.1. Taxonomy (NCBI): domain Eukaryota; kingdom Metazoa; phylum Chordata; class Actinopteri; order Acanthuriformes; family Acanthuridae; genus Naso; species Naso thynnoides. The sequence continues at coordinate 11,288,953 of JAQLOL010000007.1, read as the reverse complement.
ATTAGGTTAATTTATCATGGTGGTAAGCTCAATTTACTTTTGCTTGTGCGAGCGTGGCTCATTAAGATTCAGTCTGCCGTTTCCTCGGGCCGTCTTGTGATCATTCACACAGGGTTAACGCATTTTGGATCAGATAGGAAGCACTCCAGGGTTATCTGCCAGACCTAAACTGTTTAAATAAAGGCAGCAAAAGAAGAGGTGGAGAGAGGGATTGTGGTGGCAAATGAGAGAATGAGAAAGGGATGGGGAGAGGGGGCGGTGAGTGTCAGCGGAGGAGAGATCTGAAGAAGAATGCCGTTGAAGAAACGTAGGGGGAAAGAAAGGCTTGGCTCTCACTTGACAGAATGGATGTTGCGAGGCCGTGGTGGAAGGGGAATGGAGAAAGAGCGAGGGAAGGGAGGCACGTGACTAAATGTATTCTGATAACTGAACAGCAGATGTCTCGCATGGAGCTCCTTTGTTGCCTGAACAGCAGGACCCTGCACTTCAGTGGGCTCACTTCACACCGCATTCATTTGCCTGCCAGCTGCCAATTTAGGGTAGAGAGAGTGAAAAAGAAGGAGAAAGAGAGAGGGAGACAGAGAGAGACAGAGACGAGGGAGGGAGGCTCACACCAGTCCGTCCCTCCCCTCCCTCAGCATGTCTTGCAGAGAGGCTGCCATTCCCTTCTCTCTTCACCGGGTGGCCTGTACAATTAGTGATCTGCATAACCACCCACACCTCCACGCACTGCTCTCACAGAGCAGAGGGGGAGCTGCCTTTGTCTTTTGGCTGCTGTACAATGAGTCGCTTTAGACTTGGCTGGCAGCCAGGAGCTGTGGCACAAAACTGCGTGTTCTTGATGGATGACGAATACTCCAAGAGTCTTGTTTCCTCATGCAGCTGATTTGGCAGGTCAGAGATGAACAGCGGCAGCAGCCCTTTCTGTTAAAACACTTCCTAAACTGTGGAAAAGGAGACGTTCCTCAGTCACGAATTCTTGTTATCATCCCGGTTACCTTTGTTCAGTAGAGGCACACTCTCATTAAGCCCTCAAAGCCTACAGTTCATTAACGCCCGGACGAAAACAAATTCACACCCCATTGCTAAGTGATGCGGGCCGAAGCGGGATGGAATCAAGCACTGGCTGTGTGTGTGAGGTGAGAGTAAGGTGACTATAACCACAACTTCACAGCTCACCTGGTGCTTGTGAGCTCGCTGAGAAGCAAATCACATCTCACTTTGTGCTGCACATCCTCTGCCTTGAAAAGGCATAATATATTCTTTCATGAGTTTTATTAGAGCACATTACGTAATATTAAAGGTAAACCTGAGTTGAAAGTTGTTATATTTCTCTAAACTCCTTCAGTGCTGCTTTTTTTCCTCATCGCATAGCAGCACCACGGACTTCTGCTCTGTTTGACTTTCACCATGCTATTATCTTAATTGTGAAGGCCATTCGGTGATGTGGGTGCTGTGAGGGTTTGTAGGGATTGCTCACCCCATTATTAAGGCTCGCGTGGTGCATCGCATTGTAGATAATACATGTATTGATCGACGACCACCAGCTCATCTAAATCGTCCTCACTTGTTACAGCACAAAAGGCAGCAAGAGCAGATCCCGCTCATCGCCCTCCCCAATGTCAATTCACAGGACGAGCGACGGAACGAGCATTATCCCCACTTCCTGAGTTGGAGAGGGGGGAGATGATAAAAACTTTTTGATTAAGGGAAGGGAATGTTCTATTTCATTCTGATTCGGGAAGAGCGGAGGATTAATCTTAAGGCCGTCGTTTTACTGCCTATCCCCACTCCTGTCTCAGAGCTGAAGAAGCGCGAGTGAATAATGGGGTGTCCATCAGCCGTGGGCTCAAGCCCAGATTGGGATTTTCTCTGGGGATAATACAAAGCAGGGCGACAATTGATGATTCATAATGTACAGTTTTAGCCTGGCGATAGCGCCAGCTATTGTTGCGTGTTGGCATTAGTATTACAGTATCTCCCAATGAGGTGTTCCCGCCTGACAGCAATCTTTCGAGATGCTTTTCTGCTGAGTGTGGGAGAATGGCGAGTTTATAAATATGAATACACAGAATCATATATTCTGTAATTCCGATATGTGACAAATTTTACTTTTAAGTCGTCTAAGGAAACATCCTCATTCAGTCATACATGCACATTATTTAAGAATCCTTTGAAAGGAAGGGAGGATCCGGATGCGCTGCGTTCACTTACTCGACTCCCTCATTTTGTACGCTGCGGCTTTACACCGAACCGAGAACAATCCTGCTAACAAAGTTGTCTGGCTCTCCAGTCATGTGAGCAGCACCTGTCGTGTCAGAGAGTGGAGGCAGAGGCGGCGCTGGGGATCCATGGAAGGGACGCTATCCATCAGTGGTTCCATTTGATATTTAATTTAGACTTTTATGAGCCTTAGAGGATGGGCCATGTCATTTTTCTCTCCCAAGCTCACTCTATAGGGAGTGAGGATAAATTCCCTCCATCCGTGCAGCAGCCTAACACAGGCTCCCTTAGATTTATAACTGTAGGTGATGGTGGTGATGCTGGTGGTAGATGACTGGTCCACATACACGACACGGCATTTGGGTCTTTGTCCAGGTCGTAGATGCTCTAACTTAGTGAAAAACCTGCGCGGTACTTGCTTAAACTTGGATATAAGTAAAGGACGCGCTGATTCATCGATTCATTTAATAGATGCCGTAAAAGTTGACCATGGACATTATACTGTATCAGGAAGAAAGAATTGTTATGAGGATGTCATGTCTGGCATCTTTAGAAGAACAATATTCTCATTTTAAAGCAGCAGAACAAAATCAATTAATTTTGCATTAATCAAAAGAATGTGATATTATGCATACATGTTTTTTATTTCCATGAATTATAGATAGAGTAAAAATAGGCGATATTCTGAGAGGGTAATTTTGAGGAGCGGCAACGAGTTTTATAAACTAATCCTCTCCTAATGGTCTGTTTTAGCGTAATTTATGGCTTCATTCATTACCCCTTTTGTATCAGTAATTATTTCTAAAATACCAAAGAGCCATCTTTTCTTTCCTGGTTCTTCTCAGGCTCTGATTTATCACCCCGGCTCTGGCCTGATGCTGTCTTCCGAAGGTGTGACATTTCAAAATATTTATAGCCCTGGCACATTAAAGGCCTTCCTTTGAAGGTGACCGACCGCTCTTCCACACCAGTGTAATTAATGGTATCTCAGCTTGTTCGCCTTGTGTTATTTATCCGCGGCATTCTGTTGAAACACTATGGAAAACAGCGAGGTATTGGCTTAGCTACCTCAGCTCATAAACAGGCATTTTATACCCGCCAGTCCCAGGATGCATTGCACCGGGAACGACAGGGAGACTATTCCACGTCAAAGACCCAAAAGTTTAATATTTTATTGATTAGATCTAAACCCTCTGTCCAAAGTGGCAATTAAAATTCAATTAAACTGACTGAAAGCATCATATTAAATTTCATCTCTTTATGAGCTCCGAGATAATGCTGGAGGACAAGACTTGAATATAATCACACCCTTTTTAGATTATATTATCCTGTTCATTCACTATAAAAGTGACACTTTTAGGTATACTTTCAATATTTCTTAACTATAACCTTCTAATGAACACGTTTTATTGCCATTAAATCAACTATTATTAGGCATAGTAATAGAGAGGCCGCTTTTCGTTCTGCACTCCACATGAGAAAAAAAATTGTTGCTCCCGTTTTTTTCACACAGGTAAATGAACTGTCAAGCAACCATTAAAATACAAACAAATTGATGTAAAATATTTAGTTTCTTCATAATTCTTCTTATCATGAAAAAAAAAAACAGTAATTGAATATTTTAGTCTCCCTTCGTTGGATGGCTAATAAGGAGACCAAGAGCTTTGTTTATTTGAATTGCACACATCAATATTATTATTACTGTATTTTGTAAGATGAGTGGGTAAAAAGCAGGGTGGTATTTTTTTGCTAGTCATAACAAAGTAGGCTACAGCTAAGGATGATGGTCATTAGTTTTGCCGAGTTCAATTGTTGGATGAATAAAATTTTGACTCAATGTTTTTACAGTTCATCCTCATGGGGACATGAATGTGTGGCAGTCTGTCCAATGATTAAAATACTTTACTCAGTACCAAAACTGTAAACCGCATTGTGGTGCTAGAAAAATATCAGAGATCATCGATGTCATCACACTTAATTTTTTGGAAACCACAAATGTTCGTACAAAATTTTATGCCAACCTATCTATTAGATGTTGAGATATCACACAGTTAAGTGAAAACTTTGAGCTGTTGATGATGCCTCTCTCAGCTCTGTGTCTAGACTTCTACAAAAGAATTCCCTCTTAATTATGTCTTATGACCCACTTTACATTGGTGACATTGTATTTATCCACAGAGATGCTGCCCTCTGACTGTATTTTCTTCTTATTTTGCTCTGTTTGGGACTTTTTGGGCTTCAGGTTGAAGCAGTGTTTAGCCAATAAAGACTTCTAGTACTAATCGTCCCAGCACAAGGTCAGGACTCCACAAAAACGCAGCTTACACTGCAGTCTCGTCTCTCTCTTTCCTGTTGGTCTGTGTTGCAAGCTGCAGCTATGTGTATCTGTTTGTCTTAAGGTACATACACACACAGAGAGCAAAACTATGTGATGAACTGTTTTACCTAAATTCACACAAAATTTGGCTTTACGGCAGCTTCCTGTAGGGTTGTTGTGGGCTGGTTTATGTCTGCTGTAGCAATGTCATTCTTTGATTTACTCGACCAACATTGCTATCTCAGTCTAGTTGAGCTGGAGAGAGGGGTCCAGTTTTGATTTTTGATTTTTGCAAACAGTTTTGGACATATGTTGTATATTATACCTTTAAAACATTTCACTAAAAATCAAAAATGGCAACTTAATAGTGGCACTAAAATAAAAATTAAGGATTATCAAAGTCAGAGAATTTTTTATCCTTTAGGGAACATCAGGATGTGTGCAAACTTTTAAACCAATCCATCTTATAGTTATAGAGATATTGTGATCTTTAAAAAAAAGTGGTCAACAGATAGAAATCTCAACTTTTTTCCATTATAACAAAAACATTTACACTTCAAATTAGTGTTAGGAATCATGTAATAACTCCACCATATTTAATCTTTTTTCTACAGGCTCAACAAAGGTCACAGTCCAGCTTTTTGCTTCGGCAAAGCCATTGATTCTGCAGCATCCCGTGCAGTTAGCAGCCTATTTAGATGTACACTGAGAGAGGCTGTTATTATTAAGTGTCTCTCTGTTTCCCCAAGACTGTTTGCTCTGTGTGATTATTCTCTCCAGCTCCCTGAGCACCCTGGTTCCTGCCTCTGTGATAAAGATATTCATTTACCTGATATGAAAATCTTGTTCATGCTGATCCCAAATGACTCTAGATAGAAGGAGAAGAAAGCAGGGAGGTGAGAGGATGGAGAAGGGGGGGACAGAGGAAGTGATGGGATGGGAAGAGAAGGAGACTGGCTGGAAAGAATGACATGAAATATTGATACGATCCGAGCCAGTGTGACACCAAAAGTTTAGACGATAACAAAATAAGGCTTTGTATCAAATGCATTTATTGATTTGTACGGAAACCTTTGCCAAGACAAACTAGTCAGTTAAATTGGAGTGTATGAATTTCCCAAAGTAATTCTAAGAAATTGATGAATGAATGGAGGCTGTGAGTGACCGGCTGTGCATGCACAAGCTTACATTGACGGTGTGCGTGTGTGTTTTTTATCGTCGTTGAGGAGTATCCCATGGTACACATCCTCCCCTTTCTGCTAATGATGAGATTCATTTCATTTTAACTGCTTCTGAATGAGGCTTTGCATGTGGTGCTGGCATCCATCCACTGACTCTTCCACAGATAAGAAGCAGAGAGAGAGAGAGAGAGAGAGAGAGACATTATGGCGGGGGAGAAAAAAAAACAAAATGTGTCCTCTCAAATGCATCCTCATGGTTAAAAGGGTAAAGTGAGACACAGGAATAGTCACTCCCCCTCATCATGGAGCGAGCCCATCTTCCCTTTCCTTTATTTTGTTTGAGTCTATGGCTCATTCATCTTAGATTTTATTGTCTCTATCTCAGGGAGCGCTGCTTTTCCCTATAACACGGCCACCATGCGCGGCACATCAGGCAAGTTCTTGATTCTGTACTCAGTAATTTAAAGCCTTTATGGAATTGCAATTTCAGGGCTCAGTGCTTGTTTTTCTAAAATGTACTCAAGGAATTAGCTACTCCAGCCACAAATCAGTTGAATTTATGCACAGTTGTAATACACTTTATGGGCTCATGGTACATTGCTTCAAAAACAGCAGATGTGAAATTGTGATAAATATAATGAGGGTTTTTTTTTAACCCAGCCTCTCTCCCTCTCTCTCTCTCTCTCTCTCAGCAGTGAGAGAGAGGGATGTGAAGCGTGTTTACTTACCCCATACAATACATTTAATGTCTTAGTAAGGGCCGCCAACAAAACCTGATTAATGTCCTCATCTCTTTTATTAAAGATAAGAGTGGCACTGCAGTCAGGAGATAGAGAGAGTGCCATAAATCTCGGGCAAAATGAGCAGTCAAATAATCACTCATCAGAAATGAAATCTACATACATTAACACTCGCAGACATTCTGTGGAGAATATAAACATGGGGCCATGGGCGATGAAGCCGGCTCCATTTATCCACCTATTCCCAGTTAGGGGGAGGTAAAGGTGTCTGCAGAGGGTAAGCTCTCAGCTGGTGATGATGTTTAAGGGAGTGCTGTCCTGCTAAGCCACAGTTCACCAGACTAACCATGTGTCCAAGGGAGCAGACGCACAATCATTAGGGCAATGGATGAGTTAGACGGCGGAGGCAATTAAGCATCGCCCTGAATAGGACATAATGTTGATCCATCCCTGCGATTAATCAAGGCATGCATTAGACAGTGATGGGCGACCCTGTGCCTTTGTGACAAAATGATTCTTCATCCCGTGTTTGGGGATAGGGATCCCGAGGTCCTTAATGCGCCTTAGAGGCGCCCCAATGAAACCCTGTCATTTATTCTGGTTCTGTCCCTGACAGCTATCAACCTGTCTTCTGTCAGCCAAGGAACATTATCTGAACTCTTAGAGCTGTTAGCCACAAGGACTAAGCTTATGAGTGGTGGTAGCAGACAGGCAGATATGTAAAGCAATGATAATGCTGCCTTTCATTTGTACTATCACAATCACTGTCATCCCAGGTACGTGTACACTCCAGTTTATTAGGTACAGCAGCTAAAACTAATGCAGTGAGTCGTATACAACAGTCCTGAGATGCATCTTACCTTCAAAGTTCTTGTTTGAAACTGTTTCAGAGAGGTGTTATGTAACTGTATGGTTATTTGAGAGAATGCAGCATGTAAAACAATTGAATTGTTTTATGATACCTCCCTGGCCTGAACGGGAAAGCAAATTAATACAAGGGTTATGGTTATAGAGCCCGTCATAATAAGGCAATTTAATTCAACAGCACTAAAAACAATAGCCCTTAAAGCTCCAGTAGGTAACTTTGCGAAAGTGAAAGTAAACTCGCGACTTGATACAAACTTTCAACACAATACACCGCCAAATCCCTTTATGAACCTCTGCCGAGCACCCCACACACACAGAGACACACAAATGCGCAGGCACAAACACACAAAGCAGCCATAACGCACCCACAGAAGACGTACTGTATCCGTAGCAACGGGAGACTCCAAAACAATATTGCGTCTCTCTCACCATGAAACACACTCTTCTTGTGTGTGTCT